>VZRQ01009876.1:1172749-1278167 GCA_013397975.1 Machaerirhynchus nigripectus
AGGTGGGAGATGCAGAGGTGGGAGATGCAGGGGTGGGAGATGCAGAGGTGAGAGATGCAGAGGTGAGAGATGCAGCGGTGGGAGATGCAGAGGTGAGAGATGCCCAGGGTTCAGCACAGGCACTCCAGAAGATTTACACAATGTGCCCAGTTTCATACAGAACCAAGTAATGGAAAGGTTTTTGATTCAGAGATACAAAACCACTTCCAAGTCAGAGCAAATATATCTTCGATGCTCCTTCATCCAAGGGTTAAATTTTTAGCCTGGCTCAGCATGACACCTCACTGGGACACTGCTGAGTGAGGCCAGAGTGTTTTCTAGTGCACAGATCTCTGATGCAGGTCTTTGGGGCTGCCAGTGGGATCATTTGCTGCTTTGCCAAAAGAGTTCATCACCAGAGCCCCTCTCAGGGCTGTTTAGCAGGGAGTAGCACCGTGCTGAGGAGTGTGGGGTGCCAGAATGTGGCCAGACCACCTCCAAACACTGCTCAGACCCAAATGCCAATCGGAGCAGGCAGAGGCAGGAGCTGAGCCCATGTTAACCAAACAAAATGAAGTTCTGACTGGGGCCTAGTGAGTGGCAAGCACAGGATGCACTCCAGCTCCTTGTAACAAACTATTTCAGCTTCGACCCCATGGAAAGGTTTGTGCTCACAGAAATTGCTGAAAAGCCCTGGGTACAGAAATCTCTGGGCAGATCAACGTGATCAGCATAGAATCATAGAATGGGTTGGGTTGGAAGAGACTTTAAAAATCATCTAGTTCCAACCCTGTGCCATGGGCAGGGACACCTTCCACTAGGCCAGGTTGCTGCGAGCCCCATCCAAGCTGGCCTGGAGCACTGCCAGGGATGGGGCAGCCACAGCCTCTGTGGGCAGCGTGGGCCTGGGCCTCAGCAGCCTCACAGTAAAGAATTTCTTCCTAATATCCAATCTAAACCTACTCTTCGTCAGCTAAAGGCTTGGGTTTCTGTATTTTTTCAGTCAACCTGATTTTCCTTGTTTCTGCATAAATGCTTAACATTCTTCTGAAATGGCCTTTTAAAGTTTTCCATTTTGAATAAAATCTGGAGGGTAAAAGAATAAAAAAGAATTAAAAGAAAAAACCCTGCATGTAGCCAAAACAGACAAAATTGCCTGTATATAGGATTTGTGCTGAATCATTGTTATATTTGGCTCTTCCTTATGTCAATACCCCCTGTGCTTTTAAGGCTACACTAAAAATATAAAAAAAGGACCCAGACAAGGACAAGGACAGTTCAGGCCAAACTTTGGTACTGTTGAATTGGTCAAATACACAAAGCAGCTGCTTTAAAGTCCAGAATCAATATTTTCACATCAGAGCACTGCACAAAACACAAACCAGAGAAATTGGGGAGGTTTTGACAGGATTTTCTTTGGAAAGTCCTGGTTGGGCTGAGGTGGCCTGGGAGGCTGGGCTGGCAAGGAGTCAAGGCTGCAGGAAGCCTTTATAGGACCTTTGTGCCGGGAAAGATCCAAGTCTTTTATGGCTTTGCAGCTGTATGGGCCAAAGTGGAATTTGCTGGGCTACAACTATTTTCCACTGGATCTACTGGGAGCTGTGGCTGCTATTCTGCAGGATAAAATTGGTGACGTGAATTTCCTCACACGAAGAAGAACATTTCCCTGCCTGCTTTATGTGTCCTGAAATATACCAAGAAGGGGAAAGCCATGCCAGATGGTGCAGAGCAGATAGGAACCCCATGGTTTGCACCCCGCATTATCCTCCTGGCTGGCTGCACTGCTGAATAAATGGTGCTGCAGGGATGGTAAGCTGGGATGCTGCTGCTGGAAGAGTAAATTACTGCTTTGTGAGTGAAAGCAGCAAGGTCTGTTCATCAGATATAACTTGTTCCTAATCAGGATGGAAAAGCTCAAGCCAAGGAGCTTCTCTCCACAAAAGCAAAATTTGTGAAGCAATTCATGCCAGGGAGTCATTACTTTTCTGATCAAAGCATGTTTAAGATTACTAGAGGATCTCTCCATATACAACATGTATATGCACATGAATACCGTGTCTCAACTGCTGTCTTGCTCCAGGAGATGGGAAGGTGGGGCAGCAGTAAAAAAAGCTGGATCCATCCAGACAGCACACAGACAGCTGGCTTCTGAGGAGGAAAGAAAGAAAGTGCTTAGAAGAAAGTGGTTAAAACAAAATGCTTAGGGTGCTGAGGCACTGGCACAGGTTCCCCACAGAAGCTGTGGATGCCTCATCCCTGGAAGTGTTCAAGGCCAGGCTGGATGGGGGTCTGAGCAACCTGAGGTGTCCCTGCCCAGGGCAGGGGGTTGAAACAAGATGGTTTTTAATGTTCCTTCCAACCCAAACCATTCTGTGATTCTATGAAAACTCTAAATCAAACCAGTATCAAAAAAACAAAGCCCTGAGATGTGAGAAGGATGCAGTGCTGGGCTGGGTTCATCTTTCCTTGTTAATTTTCTCCTAGTAGATCAACTCAAATATTGAGAGAAGTCCTTGAAAATAAAACTGGAGTGAACTCTAAGAGCAAAGCTCACTTGACCATGGCTTTCCAGGGTTTGCTTTTGCTCTCCAGCTGCTTCAATCATCCTTGCCAGGGAGGGAAGACACCACTAACTCAGGGACAGGACAAATCCCTCCAAAATCCTCCAGGCCACTGCTGACCACCACAAACCACTCCTGGAAATCGCCGTGCCGTGAAGGTGATCCAGGGAGGGAGCCTCACCCTGCTCGGGCTCCCTGATGGGTTTATAGGGTATCCAACACTGTGGTGTGGGGCAGGGGGGAAGAGCTGTGAGCCCTTCTCAGATCCAGACCCCAAAGGCAGTTTTGGGATTCTGCAGGGGTGCGACCACAGCTCCAGAAACATCTGCTCCACATCTTGGCATCTCAGGGCAATGGCAGTACCCACCCAGCTGGAAGCTCCCTGTGTGGTACGGCCTGGTTTAGGGCCACATCCAAAATTTGGGCACGGTCCAGCTCGGCTGGCCTGTGAACTCAAGGAGGGCAGCCACGAATCATCCTCCTGAAGACCCCATCCCTCCTGTCCTGCAGAAGGGAGGAAAATGAGGCACCAGGCATGGCCAAAGGCATGGTGTTCAGACTCGTTTCAGGATGGGGTGAGCCTCAGGGATACTCTCACCTCACACCCCAGGCCCCAGAGCACAGCGGGGAGGATCCAGGATGGTGTGGAGGGCCGAAATGTCCCAGGAGAGATTTAACTGGGGTGGGCAGGTACCAGAAATGTGCTGGGTGCTGCAGCTAAACCCCCCTGGGACAGTGAGGCAGAGCCCTTAGTCAGCCTTGACACACGCCTGGGAAGGAAGTGGGGATGCTGAAGGGAAGGCACTGGGGATGCTGAGCCTGTCTGGCTCAGCAGGGCCGGGGTGGAAATCCTGGCAGCCTGGAAACGGAGCTTGGAAATGCCCGGTGGGCCAGGAGATGAACCCCAGTGTGCCAGGAAGTGGAAGGGAGAAGTAGTAAAAAGCTCTGATAAGAAGGGCCGTGTAACCAGAACAAATATTGAGTGATTCAGCAGCAACTGGCCCAGGAAGGAGAAAAGGGCACTCCTTGCAATGTTTGACTTGTCGGCTGCAATGGCGCAACAGCCTCAGACGAGGAGAAGCAGCAAAGGCAGCGAGCGGGCAGCTCCTCCCGTCACCGCGGCACCTGCTCGGCTTCTGCAGCTGGGACCCCAAAAAAACAACCTCTGGGCTTCCCTCAGCTGGAAAGATGCCTCCTTCTGTGGTAGGCTTGGGGCTCCATCCCACAGGGATGGCAACAGTGCTTGGTATCAGCTGCCAGGCAGGAGGCCAGCACTAACAGCCGGGTCGTTTGCTGCATGTGCCTGTGGACAACCAGTGCCACAGCCCGTATTCCTGCACCAGGGATGCTGCAAGAAACACAGTCCCCTCCCAGCCAGTGCCCTGCCAGGAGGCAACTAAATGTCCCCACAGCCTGTGTTACCTGTGACTTGAGAGCAGGTCTGCCTTTAGCCCTCATTTCCCAGTGCCAGGGTGCATCCCACGATGTTCACACCACCTCAGCTCTGGGCTTGGCAGCTGCATCAGTGCTCAGCATGGTTACTGACTTCTTTTTGCCCCTAAATCCCTCAAGCAGGTAGTCAGGAGAGGGTTCACTCCTCTCTTCCCATGGGATGCACTGGAAGGGGTCACTCAATGTGCTCAGGCTTTGGAAAGCTGATGGTGTTTCAGCTCACTGACAGGCTTCCCATCACCATCACCATCACCATCACCATCACCATCACCATCACCATCACCATCACCATCACCATCACCATCACCAGGAATACAGGCTTGGAGTCCACGCTGAGCATCCACCTTCAGAAATTCAGGCCTCTTGATGAGACTTGGAGCTGCAATGCACAAAAACAAACAGGAAAATACCAACCCAACCCCAGCGCCTTCCAAAACCATGACCCAAAGTTTACTTGTGAAAACGCAGGCTCTCACCCCATATCTAAACCACAGGTGCACTTCCTGCTGGCTCCACCCTCTCACCCCAGGCATGGCTATTGTTCCCCAGTACCCAGCTGGCAAAGAAATCCTCATCTTTCCAAGCAGAGACAGATGCCAGCTGCGGGTGTCTGACATGCAGGATGCCCACAGTTTCAGCCCTTTTTCTCTTGGGCTACCAAAGATGGGCCATGGCTCAGAGGAAGGCTGGCGGGACACCTCTGGTACCTGTGGAAAACTGGCAAGGTTCATGGGGAAAAACAGTCAACAAAAATGGTGGTGGATCCTATGGGCAAGAGCACGAACAGCTCCCTGTCCTGAGAGTGCCTGTCCCTTTCCATGGAAAAGGAGAGCATGGCCCCAGCGTTGTGCTGAGCAAGGGGAAGCACCGCCCTCCCCACCAGTGATGGAGAGGTGGCCATGGCACCACCAAAGCTGGCCTTCAAACCAACGGCAACACTCTGCTCACACCACAGCAAAGACATCCCTACCCAGCTGGGCAGAGCTGTGCTTATTTACACCACCTCCAAGTGCTGACTGAGCACTGGAGTAGCTCAGCAAGCTGGGAGAATGAACAGCAAACAGCCCCCCCAAAACAAAACACGGGCTCTAACAGTGACAAAACCAACTTTTCAGAGGTCACATTGATACTTTTTGCCTTGGTACCTCTCCTCCCCAAATAGGGAGCTGAAATGGCACTGGAGGATCACAGGTGGGCAGAAAGACAAAAGGAGGAGGATGAATAAGACAATGCACAGATCCTGCAGGTACGGAGCGAGGTGTGTCTGTGGGCTGGCCTGGCTGAACGTGGATTTGCAAAGACTTGTCCAGTGATTGACCAACCTGCAAGTGCTGAGGTGCACCTGAACATGACCTGCTAACAAGGCCAGATGGAAAATCCCTCCAAGACCTGCAGTTACTGGCTAAGAATTAGGGGAAAAAAAACCAAACAGAAGATTTTACTGCCTCTGGAGAGCACAGTTCATGGGACAGAAATGCTTCCCCACCAGCAGAAGTGAAATATCATTGGGGTTTGATGGGGGTTGGAGCAACCTGGTCTAGCAGAAGGTGTCCCTGCCAATGGTGGGGCGGGGGGGATGGAACAAGATCATCCTCAAGGTCCCTTCCAATCTAAATCATTTCATGGTTCCATGAAAACATGAAACATTTGTCACAGGCTCCTTGCCACGGCACTTGCTGCTAATTTAACTCTACGTCAATTTTCTGTGCTCCATCTACAGAGTCCCCAGCCCTTGGGAACTCAGGTAGGGGAACACCAGGGACCTGCCAAAAAGCCAATAGCTCCGGCTGCCCCCCCGAGCCCCATGGAGAGCTGCTGCCATGCCACAGCACCCTGACCACCCAGCGCCGGCTCCGGACACCACGGGCACTTTCCCTGCCCGCACCCCGGCCCCGGCGGTGCAAGAGCTGTGGCTCATTGCATCATCCTCTCTCCACCTCCCTGGGGCAGGTCTCCATCAGCCCCAAACCTGTCAGCTCTCCCAGGGGGAACCTTCACCAGCTGGCCCCAGCCAGCTGAGAGGAGCTGGGGCAATGCTTGCCCCGTGTCCCAGAAAATACCCAATATTTCAAATTGTTTCCTGGTCTCAGGGCATGCCAAAATTAAGACCTTTCCCAGTATCTGGTGAGCAGCACCACTTCCTGGTATTCTCGTGAGAGGGAATAGCAGAATCCCTGCTCCAAGCCCTCCGTGCCAGCTCCTGCCAGCTTGCAAAGACTTGCCCCAGAGGGATGGGGTGGAAGGGTTTGGAAGTGCCTGGCAAGGGCTGTTCTGGGTATGTATTCAGCTTTACCCATCACAAGCAAGAGGGTCTTACTCAGATTCCTGGGAGACCAGAAATTAAGGCAGAAACGGAGCAATTAGCCTCTGAGGAGAGGATGGAGAGGGGATGGTCAGAGGACTGTGGTTCTTTCTCAGCTCCAAGCCTGCCAGAGCTCAAGAAATGTTTGGACAATGCTCTCAGGCACATGGTGGGATTCTTGGAGTTGTCCTGTGCAGGGCCAGGAGCTGGACTGGGATGATCCTTGTGGGTCACTCCCAACTCAGGATATTCTATGATTCTATGGAAATGGAGCTTGTGTGCTCCCAGGAATGCCTCAGTAACACTGTCAAAGAAAAGCTGCTCCAAAAAAGTTGCTCCCCTTGGGCTGGAGGGCAACCAGTCATTGTACCCCCATTGCCATGGCCAGCCCCTGCCTTTCTGCTGGGCCGGGAGGCACTGGAAAGCTCCCTGTTCCCCTGCCTCCTCAGCAGGGTGGCCCATGGTTCTGCCACCAGCCTGACACAGCAAAGTCCTACAAGCAGATGCAACTGCATATTAATTTAAAGCCATCAGGAGCTTTTGGCCTGAGGGATCCATGAAATCTGCAGAGAAGGGGCCAGTGCCAGAGCCAGCTGAGGAGCTGAAGACCCACCCGTGTCTCAGGGCATGGGCAGGGAGGGAGTGAAGCCGTCACTGGGCATCACTGCATCACACCCACAATTTTTCAGGCCTTCCTTTGTGGGCTTTTCTATTTTTGACCTTCTGCCTAATCGCATAAGCTGCTTTCCAGAGCAACTACAGCATCTGCAGCTTTTACTGACTTCCTCTGAAAACACGACTGAGGATTGCCAGGAGGGAGATGCCAGAGCCACGCTCACTGTGATGTGGTTTATTCACCTGGACAGTCCATGGGTTTCAAATAATGCCAGGCAGGCAGCTGGGCTAGTGAAGGGCTGGCAGTGCCCAGCTGGCATCTTGAGACTCAGAAGCAAAATACATGGTTAAAGCAAGAGCTGTGTGCTTACAGCTCTCTCCACACAGCAGAGACTGAACTGGAAAGCCAAATCACCCTCCACTTCACCATAAACAGTGGGTGTTGGGTGTTGAGGAGCATCTCACCATGACCTCAATGGCCCATTTCATGCATGGTGGCATGGAAAGGAGCCCAAAGGTGAAAAGGCTTAATTAGTAATACTTCAAGCTGATTACCACGGCCCATATATAGGGTGACCTGCATCTACTATCACTTAGCATGGTAATGACTAAGTACAGTATGTGGTTTAAATATCTCCCTAACGCTAAAGCTAAATGCATCTGTAGCCCTAACCCTCTAATTGACTGATTCTAAATATGATAGATTAGCTTTCCATCTCATTATATGTATCTAATCAGGGGATGAGGGCTCCTATACCCTTGGACACTTGGTTTTTCATCTCTGCTGTCCTACAACAGCAATTAAAAGAAAATCACTTCTCTACTCAGGTTTGTTGCAGGCTTATCTCATACTCTGTCTCAGGAAGATGCTGGATTTAGTTTATGATGGTCATAAAAACAAGCTGCAGAACCCTGCTTTCTATCTTGGCGGACACCAAGATTTAGAAGCTTAGATGTTGCCTGTGTGACCTTTTCCTGATGACCCTAAATCAGCACAGGGCTCCTGCTGCCTGTGGTCATCCCTCCATAAACAACTGGCTCAGGGGCAGCAGTGGGAGAGGCTGGGAGCAAGGAGCAGGGGAGGCACCCACAACAGCTTAGGCTTCAATCACCCCTTCTCAACTAGAATGCTCATTTAAATGTTGTCTAAACGAGGCTGGTCCTGTGCAGGGCCAGGAGTTGGACTCAATGATCCTTGTGTGTCCCTCCAACTCAGGATATTCCAGGATTCTATGCTTAAAAGAAGTTTCCTGATTCCAACCCCAGGTGCCTTTTCCTGCATTGCTCAAACCCAAGGTCCTGCACACCAGGTAGGCTCCACTGCTCACCATGGCCCCAGCCTGAGTGCACAGGTGGGTGGAGGACTAAGGCAAAGTCCCCAGGTGACCTCAAGTGCCTCTTCCAGCCCAGCTGAGCTCTAATAAGCTTTCTGCATTAAGGCTTTCACTCCAGGCCCAGGTAGCTCCAGGCAACTCCTTGCTCACGCCTTGTCTCTGCCTAGGAACCAGTCTCCAAGGCAGGATACTGTGGGCCACTGCCTGGTGTGGAACTCCAGGTGCTCCAAACCCATTTCTTAGGGCTCAGGAGTTCCTGGGACACATTCACACTTCACCAAAACTGCGAGACATCTACATGAGGTCACCCTGAAAATTTGGCCACCACCACCAGGCCCCCTGGTACCTCCCTCTGACCCAGGAGACACGTTCCCTCTTACTGAGAGGAGAGGGCATCCCCCCATCCCTCCAACCCTCTGCCCAGGCCTGGCCAAATGGGAGGCAAGAGGAAGTCGATGGCTCTTTGCCCAAGATGCTCTCAGAAGAACTGAGGACCACCCACCTCTAACAACTGTTAGGCCATGGGTGCTTTGTTTCCTTTATGTTTAACCTAACACAGAGGCCATGGAGCCAAAAGAAAGGCTGGATACCTCTACACTCACCCTGGCTGCCCCAGACTGTGTGTAGGCACAGAGTAATTGACCATGGGGAGATGAACCATATTATAATTTTGTCATTCTCCACTCAAGCATCCTGGGCACTGATTGCAGATTGGGGATTTTCCATGTCAGACAAATTACCAGACTCCACGAAAATAGCTGAGAGACAGCCCCATTTTGGGTTACAACATCTTCACCAGATGGGCACAGGCAGAACTCCCCTCTGTGTGTGCAGGAGACCTGGGGCCATGGTAAATTGGTGCACTGGAAGGAAAATTAAAGGAGTCAGGGTAACAGATGAGAGAAGACATCCCAAACTGGCAGAGGGAACTCTTGCTCATTGTAAGCAGAAACAAAAGAGCCTTCGGTTGCCAGGGTGTAATTTAGACACAGGCTCCACGTGGCAATTTCCATGGGTCTGCAGGGAGCCCTGGTGAAACTTGGGGATGAGGGTTCCCACAAGTGGAGAGATTTTGTTAAAAGTCCAGGCCGAGCTGAGCATGCTTAAAGGTCCCACTTGCCTTTTTTCTTCCAGTTAAGTTGGGTTTTAAGCTACTGAGATTAGCATTTGAAAGGGAACATTCTCCTGTGACACAGGGCTCACTTGACCCGTTTCCTCAGGCAGCTGGAGGCAGGTTTTCCCCACTGTCCAGGGAAGTGGCAGAAGCACCAAGCTGTTCAAAACCTCCACTCAGCCTTCCCCTTGGAGAAGGGGTTGGTGATGAGGGAGAATAAAGGGCCCGAGAAGAGGCAAGCAGAAATGCTGCCCCAAGGAGTGCAACATGTCCAGATATGTCTTTCAGATAACAATACCTCAGCTCAAGCCCTTCACAGAGCTTAAAAATAATGGTGACTCAGCTCCAGGTGAAATACTCACCTGTAATGCTGCCCTCCTGCCTCTCTCAGGTTTGAGCTACTGATGGCACTGCCTTTGCTCCAAAGTGGGGAGACAGCAACATCCCAGAAACTGGAGGAGAAACGGCCCAGAGTAATTCACAAACCCAACAACCCTGTTCGTGGGGTAAATGTGACAGTGTGTCTCAGTTCTGAAGAAAACTGCGGTTAGCACCAATCGCTAACAGAGCACTCGACACCCTGTTTCTTCCAGACAGCATTTGGGGAAAGAAAGCCAGACTTTTGTGCAGGAGGCATCTCTGGGCAGCAGACAGGCCTGTAAGAACTGGGAGGTCTGGAACTGCTCCCTGTCTGGGTCTAGCAGTAGATAAGATGGAGATACATTAAACTGACTCTCAGTCCTGGCTGAACTACAGCACACCTTGGCCAGTCTCCAAAAAAGGGCTCATTAACAACTCCTGCAATGTTCTTCTCCTGGCAGATGTGGTGGTTATAGCGGTGGTGTTGGAGTCAGTGCAGTGGTTTGAAGATCTGGAGATCCTGTTCCTGGAATCAAGTGAGGTTCCGTTTAAGAAGAAATGCAGTTTTAGTTGTCTCTGGTGTAGAAAAACTGACACCCTGACCCCAGTCCACAGTAAATGGTTGGAAATGAGAAACCAGGTGATGAATAAACCCCTCATTTGAAGGAGTGGAAGGAGGCACTGGAGGAACTGAGTCACCAGTTTTGAGCAATCCTGAACCCACTGCTGAAGTCTCTCAACTCCACTTTTATAAGACCTGCTGCCAACAACAGCCGTGGGAGCTCAGAGCTGGAGCAGAACTGACACCACGGGCAAGTTAAAACTGTTCCAGGGCTAAAACCTTCACACTGACACGTTACCTGGGGGAGCCCACACAGAGAAGACTTTGTCTTTGTCGGACCCAAGCTCATTTTAAGCTTCCTTCTTGGGATGAAAGGGTTTGGGGATGTTCTTTTGGAATTCTGCCTGGCAACCCTTTTCCACAATGCCTTCAAACTCCCACATCCCTGAGACCTGTGGTCCCCAAGTTTCCTCGATCAAACTGCCCTCATGGAGGGTCTTCCCCAGTGTGGATGGGGCAGAAATGATGATGATTCTTGTGTGCCTTCGCTGCCTGCAAATGGCCTGAGGCACTTCTAAAATACAGTGCATCCTGTCAGCCACAACCCTGAGCTGTGACCCCATTCCGTGAGGACACTGCCCCATCTCCTCTCTTTTTTAGCTGCTATTAAAGGCATGAGAGTGGAGACAGCCTGGCCTTCTCCCTCAGCTGCCAGTCATAGATATGGACATCACTGGGACACTGGCTGTACCAAAGTCCCCATGAGAAGATGCCAAGATGGGCAAATGCCAACACCACTCCCTTTCCTCCATGCTCTTTGACCTCCTGCTCTTCCTTCAGGCCTGGCTGCATCAGCAGGACACTTCCAGCCCATGGCAGCCTGAGGGGTGATGCCGAGTGCTGTGCCCAGGGCAAGGCAGGACGGGCAGTGTGGGATGCAGAAGGTGACAGGCTTGTGCAAGGGCTGATGCACGAGTTCAGAAATGCTGCTGGACAAGCCTACACACAGTGACTACACAGCACCTAAATGCCTTCCCCAGCCTTCCTCTCGTCTCCTTCCTCACTCCCGTGCCTTCTGCGTGCCCTGCTCTGTGGGTTCAGAGACAAGGAGGCAAGGGACCACACTATGGTGACCGTACATAAACAATAGGAAGAGAGGGAAAAATACATAAACCCCATGCCTGCTCACAGTTTTATCGCGCACCTCTTGGTGTTTGGCATTTTTCTCCATGCTCTGGTGCCTGGCTTCACATCAATTCACAGACCCCAGCTTTCATCTAGAAAAATTATAATTGCACGACATTCCAGCTCCTATTGATGTGGAGAAGTGCAAGTCAGAATCCAAAATATTCATAATACAGATGTTAAAAAAAAAAAAAAAAGAGAGAGAGAAAGAAAAAAGCAAGAAAAGGATTTTGACATTTATTATTTTGGAAAGCTCTTGATTCCTGAGTTAGCTGCAATTTTCAGACAACCTGACTCATCATTTCTGAATGCTTTGGTTTGGCAGCCCTGTATATATTTAGTAATACAAACCCTGACTTGCAGCTTCCAATGAGAATCCTAATGGCACGATAAGACAGATTTTCATCTCATTCACGTCATTTCCAAATATCAGGACATTTACTTAGCGGGAAGAGTTGTAAAAGCTGTGAAATGGTCTCCCTGGGGAGGAGCAGAAACCTTCTGGCTACACGCGTGAGCAGCTGAACAAACCGAGGGAGAGCAGGCAGCAGTGAGCAGCTCTTTCCTTTCTGGCCGAGGGACAGAGCAGATGATCCCAGACATGTTTTCCTCTTCACTGCTCCTGGCTCTGGGCATTGCTAATCAAGTCCACTGCCATACCACAGCCACAGGAGCCTCTCTCAAATCCAACCAGAGAAAGAGCAGCTTCTGTAGGAGGAGCATGCAGCACCAAGGGAAAACTACTGTTGCAAACCATTTAGGACTTCACAAGGAGAGGAACCTGCGCCAGTCCTTGAGATACACATTCAAAGCATCCTCAGCCAGCAGTCAGAATTGAATTTTTTACTTTAAAATCCCTTGGGCACTGGAAGTCTGTGAGATTTTTTCCATTGCCTATCAAGCAGCAGTATTAAAAACTATGTCTTTGGCAGCACAGCCAGCAGGAGCCGATGTGAGATGATTTTCATCTCTTCATCCCAGACCATCTGCTTCTTACCCTCAACTTTCAAAGGCCTTGAAGGAGACGTAGGCCACTGAATTTTATAGCTAGATTTCATGAAACTCTTTGAAACTGAAAGGATTACACCGAACACAAATTTACAGACATCAAAGGGATCTTCGCTTTTCATGCAAGCACTAAAAGCAGTGCAAAGGGAACTAATTACAATTTGCTCAATTGCCAGTTTTCACACTGGAGTGAATACAACCACTTTTTGCTTTAAACCTTACAAACTTGTGGCTGCCAGCTTAATATACTTCTAAAGCCAGAACCAAATTAATAGACTAAAACCATCTTGCACCCACTGAGGCAAGCAATGAAGCCAAAAGAGCTGCAGGGTAGCTCCTGGAAAATTCTTTTTTTTTGTACCCCTGCTTGCCTTTTTTTTTTAAATAAATCAGTATTTCTTTACATATTCAGTGGCAGTGTAAACACTAATCCAGCTTTTTCAAAAGCAAAGCCATTGCATAGATACTTTTTATTGAGCTGATCTTCATCCATACTGCTGACAGAGTCTCAGGGAACACAACTGAAATGGCAGCTCCTCATAAAAAGTATGGGAGAGTTCAGGGATCTTGGCCAAATGTGGCTGACTCAAGATCTGCTGACTTGAGTGGCTGAAAGCATTACACAGACATAAGAGTTCCAGGCAGACACTGAGGGGGAAAAGCTGCCCTAAATTATAAATCAGGATCCAGGTGAAAATTGTGAAAATAAAGAAAATTCCTATATAGCAGAACCTTAGGTTTCCAAGTCCAGTCACAGACCTGTCCGTGAGTTTGCACCCAGGGTGATGAAGGACGGAGTGACACTGATGCCACTTAAAATCAAGGAAAGGAGAAGCTGGGGAAATAACTCCCTTTGTCATTTGATCCCTACCCCATCAAGCCAACAAGCCCTGGGCCACAGCAGGTACTGGCTGGCCACAGTGAGAGCTTCCCTGCTCCCCAAAAGACCATCTTATATCCTCCAGAGATCTACAAGCTTTTCAGTTTGTGGTTCATAACAATCCTAACAGAGGTGACTTAGTTCCCACTCTCCAAGCTTTCAGGACACAGATTGGTGGGTATTGATATGAAATATGATATTGACACACAAATAAAGGTCTCCAAAGGTGACTACTGCACATTCTTCATGCTGTCAGTGATGCAAACACTTGGGTCCCAGGGCCATGGAGATGGGATCACATTTTGATGCTGAAGGCAACACTGTGGCATAGCTTCTCCAGCAGGAACAATTCCATAAGGCCTCCAGAGCCCCAAAGAATAACAACCAATGAAACCCTGGGATGATACCACCATGCTGGCAAAAAAGGTGTATCACTTACTCTTCTCCAGCACTGACCTCCAGGGAAAGAGAGGCTGCTCACAATCCTCGACAGTGGGGGAGTCAAAAAGCCCCCAACACCAAGTTGGGAGACAGTTTTGGGGCTCCCACTCTTGGTGACCAACTTAGCTGCACTTAGCCCTTGCCAAGCAAGCACTGCCACAGTTGTAATCCCAGGAAACCCAGTGGGAATTGGAGAGAGGAACTGCCTTGGGTCATGTCTGCAGCAGACAGGCGAACACCACGCGTCACTCGCACGCCAACAAGGTGCCACAGCGGCCCCCTCATGCAGATGCATCTGTCCCTGTGCTGTTTCTTCCTATGTGGGAAGGCAACTCAAGCCAGCCTGCACAACTGGTTCTTGGATCGTTTTTCTGGAAATCTGCTCTTTTTCTCCTGCTTATACAACACAACCCGTCTTTCTTCCTCTCTTGCCCCACTTTGGAGGAGCTGGGTATCTACAGACCAGCAAAGGCCGCAGTGTGGCCAGAAGGTGCCCATGGAAGGGAAGGGAGATCAGAGGATGAAGCTGTGCTTACTGGAAGAGGAGACCCAGGAAAGAAAGAGGGAGAACTGGTGGAACACACAAGTTCAAAGACAAGAAGAATTAAAGGGTAACTGAACTCTGCCCCACTTGTCAGACAGTTCAGTGATGCTTTAGAGGTAGAAGTGACTCAGCCAAACAGAGAGGACTGGAGTGGGAAGGAGTAATTCTTGCTTGTAGATCTCACCTTTGATTTCTTATTTCTAACTTGGTCTCAGAGCAGCTGAGCACGTACAGACCAGGGGGTCTGTGCTGTAATGGGGGTTGTGCCTGTGCAATTTCCATGCCAAAGGCTCCTGCTCCCCTACACAACCTCCACAGCTGCAGTGGGACAAGGTCTGTGCAGAAGTGTCCCTCTCTGCTGCACCTCACCCTCCTCTCAAGTTAAAGCATGTGAGGAGCCCTACACAAACATCATCAGTTTTGCAAGAGGTTAGAAATCCTTTTCCTTCTCCAGCAATTCATACCTGCCCAAGGAAGAGGCTATAAACCTGTCATCCAGCTTCAAGCCCAGCAAGGAGGGCAAAGCAGAGCCAAGGAGCTACAAAAAAATTATCCAACTTCCAGGAGAAAAGGGAAAGCACAGAACTACTTCCCAGAGTATCTGGGTTCTAAAATCTGCACTGAAAAACCATCTCAGTCTGCCTGTGGCAGAAGCTTGAGGATGCAACCCATAAAAAGTGGCCCGTGAGTAATGAGCCCTTAAATCCAAACCAAACCAAGTCACTCTGTATCTAAGGTAAGGTTTATCACTCTCATGGGAGAAAAGTTGTCCTTTTGTGTTACCTGTTGGTTGACAACTCTGCTTTCAAGCAGCTCGCCAGCTCTGCGGCTCCCATCACAATAACGCTACAAATTATTTAAGTGCTACCACTTTGGATCAAAATTTTAATGAGGCACTAAACCCACAAAAGGGGCTCTGTGTAACACAATTAAATAGAAAGGGCCTAAATAAACAGTACAACAAGTTACATTATAGTTGAAAACAGCTGGGAGCCAAAGAAAGGAGCATTGAAGATGCATGATGTAAAAAGGCATTTCACAGAATGCAAACACTAAAACTTTTCAACACGCACAAACAGTAAAACACTACGAGCACATGACTTCCCTTTGATTTGGAAGAATATGTGTGGGGCACAGGGCATTTGTTTTTTTTTCCTTCTGCTAGTCAGCATAATGAAATATTTCACATGGGAACCCAGACAGTGTCAAAGAGAGCCTTTTGTGCTTCGGAAAGAAATAAATACTGCAGGAAACAGGTAAAGTCAGTAGGAACATCTGGTTCAGTCAGGCCACGGGATGTTGGGTCACATCTCCAAAACGCTGGGCAGCACTGGGACTCCTCAAAAGAGTCTTGCAAACAATCAGCATTGTAACAAGTCTGTTTGGCTCAGGGCTGCAAGACACTTGTTTCATGCTCATGCTGACTCCTCGAATCCACTCCAAGCGGTGACATTCAGGCTGAGCCAACCAGCTCAGCATCCAATGCTCTGTCTGCATCAGCTATTTACAATATCATGTTTGTTCCACCCCTGTCAATATTTGATCCAAGTGCTGCAGAAGCCCTACAAACACAGGAAGGTTTCAATTTCACATTAAGGTAACATTGACAGTGGTGCTGCTGTATCGTGCAAGTCAGTGCACTGTTAATCCTTGAGAATGAAATTACTGGTAAACTTGGTTTTCATTTAATTTCCTCCCAGTCCTCTCAGCAACCTTTCCCCAGAGCCATAGCTATTGCTGCAGTTCTGGGCTGGTGAACGAAAAGTTTCTAAATTCATCTTGGTTTATCATTGGAAGGATCCCTTCTTCAATGGGGGTCAGGATGGGCTCCTCTTTTATAAAATCTGGATCAAAGTTGCTCACGTCATCCTTGGATTTCTGTCAAATGGAAAAGACAAAGGAAAGACACGTCAAAAGTATGTATCATCTGCTTGATCCTTGCTCTGCATCTGAGTGCATTGAACCATTGCTTCTATAACACAGGCTGAGCTGAGAGTTTCTTTGGGCTTGGACTGGGAGCAGCTGCCCCCACAGAGCCTCTCAGAGCAAAGCCTTTTCCAGCCTCTGCAGGTTTCTGACAGGGAACCCCCTCTCAGATTTCACTGACAGCAACTCTGGGGGCTTCCCTGGCCAGACATGGCAGGGCAGGGCACATAAATCAGTCCCTTCCCTCAAGTGGCAGCACAGACCCCGTGCAGTTATCAGCTGTGTTCCCAACTGGCTGACTCCACACAGTCCCTCCTTATCTGCAGAGTGTCTCAGCTGAGCTTTGGGGAGGGGGTGGAGGACACTCCTCTGTGCCAGCCATTAAACTTGCACAATACTGAATTACTGGGCCGTGGGAAGACAAATGGCTGGCCTCCAGGTGCTGGATTCCTTGCTGTGTGCCACAGAGCGGGGCTGTTTAGAATGCACACACACAAACTGGGTTTGTGGCACATTTTCATGAGGCGCGTGTTTTTCCTGCACATAGGGCAAGATATTTTATTGACATTGAGGTCAATAAAATTTATTGACATTGAAGTCCAACATTCCCAGATCCTGCCCAGCTCATGGCAGACTGAGCAGGCTCCTTTAGCCTTTGATTCAGGCTAAGGGGCAACTCAAGGTTCTGCTTTTGAGCTGTCACACCTCCCCCAAATACCTGGTCCTGCACCCAGTGGTCATGGAGCAGGACTGGGGGGATCATTGCTACTGAGAGCTTGCAGAGCGACCATAGCACGAGACAAGCCACTCCAGGCAATAATTTGAAAGACAAGGAAGCCACAGAGACAACCCAGGAAAAGCTGCCCATGGAGAGCAGCCCTCTTCTCTCACAGAGCATCCTTAGGGCTGTGTGGACAGGGGCAGCACTGTGCAGCCTCTCTGCCATTTGAAGCTCTCACTGATAGTGGCTGGAGCAGGGAGCACTGTGCTGAGTGCTGAACAGACACGGAAAGACAAGGGAGAGACAGCCCTGCTGTGAAGGGGTAGCTGAAGTGAGCAGGATGAGGATTACTTACCCTGTTTTATCTTTGGGGCAAAGGATACTTTAGTGCCTAAACTGCTGCAGTTGCTTTTGCAAATCTGCATCTTTTCAGTGAGCTGCCTTTGAAAATCCAGCACAGAGGGGAAAAGAGGTGGCTCACCAGGTGGCCAACCAGCAGCCAAGCCAGGGCCAGAGGCCTCACCTCCCTTCCTTCACCTCTTTCCTGTCTCACGGGAATAAAACTGCTTATAGAGCCAAAAAGAGGAAAAAACCCCCCTGGGATCCCCTTCCCCCAGCCCTGCTCCCCACGTACAATCCGGGGCCTGAAGGGGGGCTCCATCTGCCGCTGGTTCAGCAGGTCCCAGTCCAGCTCTCTGAAGTAGGGGTGCCGCAGGATCGCGCTCTCGCCGCCCAGCCCGGGGCTGCCCAGCCGCATCGTGGGGTTCTTTGTCATGAACTGCAAAACAGAAAGGGTTGTTTGTTCCCTCCCATCCGGCACTGCCACGGGAGAGGGACCCATTAGCAGTCACACAAAAGCTTGTCCTCAGCTTTCCTGTTGAACCCAGTTGCTGGCCAGACTTCTCAAGCTCCTTGTAATGGAACCGCATGCAAGGAACTTGACTCACCCCCCACTTCCCCAGAGGAAGAAGTCAGGGTGTATTTCTCGCTGGTCTTCTTGCTTTTGCTGAAATCCTTGATTACCACAGTAAGAAAAGAAAGTTGAATTGCATCATTTGCAACATTACAAATGTTGCCCTGTGGGTTTGGTCATTATTTGTTCCTGTATTAATTTCTCAGGAGTACAAGCTTGCTCTCAAACGCCACCCAGCAGCCAGCCAGGCTTTGGCCCGGAGTCAGTCCTGAGCTGTGCCTTTTTCCTAAACCTCTCCCTGCTGAAGCACTGCCAGATGCCTACGCTTTCCTTCCTGTCATCTCAGGAAACACAGGAAAATGGGCAAGGCACTGGCTTTTGGAGCCCTCCAACCCTGAGCTGATGAGAGCAGACAGGTGACTGTCTCCTCTCTTGCTGCTGAAACACCAATGAAGGATTTCATTTTGTAACATTTTTATTCTGCAGCCAGCAAAAAGAAATCTCAAACCTCAGCCAAAGCACCCTACCTTGCCAGGGAGCAATGAGGAAAGCCATACATCACACAGATGGTGTGAGAGGGCCCTGGCAGGTGCCCTTTAGGTCCTGATGAAAATGATGAAGCGAGTGCTGTGGATATTCTTTAAGGAGAGGAGGAGAATCCTTTCCCCAGGAAGGAAAAGAGCTGGTTGGCTTGTTAATTTAGGATTACAGTTCTTGAAAATTCAGTAATAAACAATCTTTCCCCTTCCCTCGAGTATTTCCAATTCACTGAAGAAATCAGGTTATGTTTAAACTGGGAAAATAGCTGCTTTTATTTGCCTACTGAAGCAGCAGCATAAAGCAAGCTGCACTCCGGTGGAGGTGTCCAGACGATTTCCTGGAAGATGAAAGAGCATTATGTTTAGCAAACAGCTGAACCAGCCAAACCAGACAATCGGTCACTGTTTTGGGAATGGCCAAGTCTGCTGCATCTCAGCAATGAGGAAATGAAAAGAAGGGGAGGTGCAGAGAGAGACCAACTTCATTCTGACTGCAGGAGCCTTTCACAAGGTACAAACTCTCCTAGGACGAGTGGATAAAAGGTCTAGTCATTCCCCATCTAGACAGAAGGTGGGGAGGAGAAAGACGACTGCCTGATTTATAGAATTCTCCCCAACACCCCATCCTGAGGGGGCTTCAGGGCCAAAGCAGATGAGGCATCTTTGGCTGACACCTTGCAGGACCCCAGACTCTGCTGGCATCAGCACAAACCCCCCAGCTCCACCCTAATGCCCTGAGCCCTTTGAGGACGTGCTGCCACAGAATTCCCTACAGCAGGACCATTTTCCAGCATTCCACCCAAAACATCAGTAGAAAGAGCTGCAGAGTGCACCCAGATTTGTATGAGCAGTCACCAGGACAAGAACAAAGCTGAGGTGGCTGTTTCAGCTGGGGTCTTCCCATGCTCTTCTGGACTCTTCAGCCCCTGGTGATGCAGCATTTCCAGGGTCAGGCCCAAGGACAAGCAGAACTTCTGTGCCTCCCCCACCCTTCCAGTCTGTTCTTCTCCCTTTCTACCAGCAGAACTTCAACACCATTTCTTTCCCAAGAGACTGCCCCAACATTTCTGTGGGATAGCTATCTCTAGACACAGCTTGGTTTCCAAATAAGAGATGGGTCAAGACAAAATCTTGGAGAGACCTGGTTCAGACAAGCCTTTGCAAGTCTTGAACTAGGCTTCTTTGTTTTGCAAAACAGACCAGAATCCTCCTGGCAGCCCTGCCTTTCTCTAGAAATTCATGCTTTGTCCCCATAGATGGATATTTGCACCTCACTACCTCTTATTTACATTGCTGGAACACCTAGAAAGCTCAAACAAGACCAGAGCTTGCTGGTGCTGGAAGTGGTATAGACCAAAACATTCCAAAAAGACAAGAAAAAAATGGAGAAAAGATCTGGGAATATATCACATGTCTCCTGGCTCCTGCCCTACTGCCACCTCCATTACACCAAGAACCTTCTGTTAAATGTGGAAAGGGAAAAAATAATCATGAAAGTAAATAAACTCTGAAAAGGACTGGCAACACACTTTGCTTGGGTTCCCATTCATGCCCAACCATATAAGACCAAAACCTGAACCCTACTGCCCATTTCCAGACCAGTTCAGGGCCCTGGGATATAAAAGTGTGTTTACATTCCTATTTGCTTGATTTATTCCATGTGATGCCGAAACTGCACCAAGCGAAGGCATCCAATGCAACAAGTCAAGAGCCAATATAAATTCATTCCTGGCTGCTTTAAACACCCTTTTTGTTAGGACGATGAGGATTAGGCAAAGACCATCTCTTAAGGTGGGCTGTTTTGAGGTCTGAGAAAGTAAAACGAAATTCAAACCAAAACTGTTCAAATTCAAGCAGCCAGCTCTGGTTTGTCCATTGGATGCAGAGATTGGGAAACCTCAGCTGGGTAACTCTAGGCACCATCCACCCCACAATGGGTGCCTACAGGAGGCAGGACGTGAGTGAAGGATTCAACTTCATCCACTGCTGGAGCACATTCCCGTGCCTGGCTGCTGAAACTGATGCCAGGCTTCCACAAAACCTCTCTGAATTATTCCTTGCCTCCAACAGGAACAAGCTGCCCTATGGTCAGTGCTGCTGCCTCTCCGGCTCTGTAAAAACAGGGCTGTGAAGCACAAGGGGCTGCAGTGACCCCACAGCATCATAAACCACTCTGGAGAGGATTTTCTAAACCTATTTCCCAGGTACTGGAAGCACCCGATGCAGGCTAGCAGGACCTTGAAAGTGAATTACAGACCATGCACTCTAGCAAGACTATCAAGACTGCAGGAAGAGGCTCCCCTTTCCTGGCAGTCAAACTCACACTGGTCTGCTTCAGCAAAAATGTGGCACAGGTTGCCCAGAGAATGCCTCATCCCTGGAAGAACTCAAGGTCAGGTTGGATGGGGCTCTGAGCAGTGTGGCACGTGAAACACAGCCCTGTACTCTGGGCAGTGCAGCACCATGCCAGGTTAGCCAGCCTGTGGATGCACACACACCTCTGCACCCAGGGGCTGGGATGGAAAACCACGGGCTGGCCATGGCTTGCTCCTCCCTTACATAAAATCTCCTGGTGAATTTTGGAGGCGGCAGGTCCGTCACAGCCCAGTGAAGGGGGTGTGTTTCTCCGGGAAGAGGCTCCAGCCTTTACCTGGGCTGAAAACAGGAATGCAAACGATGATTCCAACAGAGACAGCACTGATGCTCTGCACTGTAACAGTTGCCTGCTTTGCTGTAAGAGATATATAAAATGACAGAACGAAATCTTTGAAGCCCGCTTCCACTAAAATGAATAGCAAAGCCTCTCAAGCACTATTTGAATTCACCAGGAATTATTGCACTGACATAGAAATGGATGAATTTTCAGTTTGTGTTGCCCAGTAGACAGGAAAACCCAAAAGACTCCAATGACCTCTCAAAGGCTCCAAAACCCATGAATCCTGCTTCCTCCCTGCCTGAGGCAGCACTGACATTCCTCTGCTGCAGCAGGGCAGCATCTGGCAGCCCATCTTGTGCTGCCTCTGCTGTCTGAAGGCACTTCCAGCAAAGCAAAGAGCTCAAGAATTCTGAAAAACTTAATTACAAGCTCAGCCTTCATCTCTGAAATCAGTATCTGCAGCCCATACCCCTGTCCTGACTACGTGAAAGGCTCTTGTGCAGCAGGAGGGGTAAAGTGCCCAGATTACTCAGACACTGCCCTCTGCACACACAGGGGAAAGGTTTTCAGAAGTGCAGCTCCTCTTCCCCATGATCCCTTTGGCTGCACTCAGAAACAGCTGGAAAATGTCTTACAAAGTGTTGGCTGTTCCTGGCATTCCTGGGAAGGCCAGAGTTTGACACTTGCTTCACAGGTTTGATAGCCCTCCATGTCCTTCCAAGGACAATCCTCCAATGCAGGTGATGAGGGATGTTCAGCAGAAAGGTTTTCATGGAAAGATGTCAGCTCCTAATGTTCAATTGAGCATCTCTAATTTTCCACAATAACCACGAATGCAGCATAAACCTCAACCTCTGGCACACAGATGAAGAAATGAAGAAACACAAAGAAAAAAAATCTAACAGTAGCAACAACAAGGCAAAACCAGAGATGTTCCTGAGCAAAAAGAAACCCAAATCCAAGATGCCTCCCAGCAAAACCAATAACAACACTATCAAGCTCAAACCTGAACCAGGCTGTCAAGCCCTTGCTCTGTGACCACATCCAGCCATGGGAAATTATCCATTCCCAGGGCGAGGAGCCCCTTGGGAGCATCCTCAGACTGGGATCCTTTGGGCTACACCAGTTTGCCGAGAAGCAAACTGAAGCAAGGCTCGCCCTGACCTCAGCTAACCCTCCCAGCAGCACCGCAGCCAAAACCAGCAGCTGGCATGAGCCAAAACCATGACTTCACGAGATCATTTGAAAACCTTTACTGAGACAAAATGCAGCAAGCCATGACAAGAAATTAAAAGATGGGGATTAGTCCACAGAGGGCCCATGAAGTTACAAGGAAAAAATGCTGCCATAGCAGTGCCAGCCATGGGGGAAAATCTGCATCAGCTCCGGGAGCTCAGCCTGCAGCAGGTGAGGGGGATCTGTGCCGGTCCTCCCCTTCACCCACAGCTTAGCCCACGCTGGGAAGGGCTCCAGGACTCCTGGTACACTGAGCAAGGCTGAAATGGACTCTTCCAGTGCTGCTCACATGCAGCATTGTAACTTCTGTCTCAAGAGGCTGAGTCTGCAAATCAGTCTAACGGCCCTGGAGTCGCTGCAGGGATGTTTGCACAAACCAGCCGTTTCCTTGCATTAATTTCCTTGAATTGTAAGTCTCCTTTCTCAATACTGGAATCCCTGATTGGTTTTACGTAACTGATGTATGTGTTATTTGCATCAGGACAATTAATTTCATGAGTAATATCACGGATTACGTGAGATTGCATCACATTCTAGGAAAACATTAACAAGGCGCAATCCTGTCACAGAAGTACTGCACTTCAGGAAGAGAAATGCAACTTTCTGCTCAGCCAGTCCCTTCACATTGTCAACCATCTGGACAAGGAAGAAATCATTCTTTCTTGTACTAAAGAACATTTTAAAGTCCAGTTCCCACCAGGACTCTGGTGTATTTACCCTGTAAGGGAAAGCTGTGCTGTGTCCCAGCAGCTCATCTTTCAAACACGAGCACACAGCAGAGATGGAGGATATTCCAAATCATACAGGCAGGGAACAGAGACCAAGGAAAATTCCTCATTTTATTTTGCCAGGAGCCCAAGGGCAGCCTGTCACAGATAGGATGGCAGTATCTCAGTGTCACCTCTGCAGCACACCACGTGCCTCACAGAGCCCTACTCAGATTGTGGCAGTGGAATAGTCAAGTTGAACTGTTAAAGGAAGGGAAGATTTCCCTGTTCATGGTTTTAAAATTTGCCTGTTGGTGTATCTCCCATGTTGCTACCAAAGTAAAGAGCAGCAGCAGCACAGGAGATTAATGCCCCACAGCCTCTCCTCCAGTAATGAGGGAGAGCAGGAGATCAGGAGATACCCAAGGTGCTTCACTTCATTAAGATTCATGAGCTAAACTAACAGGGCAGAAATTAACTGGAAAGGAAATAAGATTTCTCAAAGATCCATTTGATCTCAGACAAAAGGGAATCATTATATAAATAGAGCAATTACTCTAATTAAGGCTTCCCTCCATGAATCTCTCGACTGAATGCTGCAGTTGCTGAAAACAGTTTGGCTGCCTATTATGTAAGGCAAACAAACCCACGGTCTGGGGTGTCATTAGCCCTCAAACAAAGGAGAAGAAAGATGGTTCTATGGCTTTGTCTGTTAATGCCTGTATTATTTTTAATTATTGGAAGCCAGGAATTTTTTTTTTTTTAATAAAAAGCTGCTCATCTTGAGCCAGAATTGTCTTTCGCTCTCCTGGGCAAAGCTCCCATCAGTCTCCATCCCAGTCCTGCCAGGTGATGCTCACAAACGTGCCTCATTTCCCCATGCAGCAGCAGTCCAGGGCTCAGCCACAGGAGTGGGTTACCAGGGGTGAGGGAGGCAGCACAGCCCAGTTTCACTACATGGTGTGGTCAGAGAGCTGTCCCATGGAAGTCCCTGTACTTAGGGCAGCTCAGCCAGTGCCTGGTTGTGGGTGTGAGCCACACACTTGGAAGCTGGAATCCTCTTGACCTTCCCTGAGCACTGTGCTGCTGAGAGCAGGACTGAAGTCAGCGTGGCTCTCTTAAATTTCAAATTTCTCTTTCAAATTTCTCTCTGTTTCACTCTGGGGATTTGCTCTGACTGCAGCCATCAGAGGCCATGTGGTGTTTCTGCTCCTCTCCTGCACACAGAGGGATCAATTGTGAAAAACCCTGATTCCTACCAGTGCAATTAATCGTGGTGCTGAGCCAGGATGTGACCCCACAGGGTGTGGGTACCCCCACGCTGCAGTCCTGGCTACACAAAACTGGGAGCAGGTGAAACCCTTCGGTGCAGAGGTCCAGCAAGCACAGTGCCAGGGTTCAGAAGTACAAGAGTGCCCTGAAAGCATTTTAAGGAGGGGGGAGAGGAAGGGGAGGAAGAGACAGAGTGTGAAATATCTGTTATCTCCTTTTCCAGATAAAAAGGGGAAGGGAGGTAAAAATAAGTCTTCAGCCCAGCTCCCTAAAAGCCAGAAGACTGTAACAATAAGCATGACAACAGTCACATGTCCAATGTGCCACCCCCAGGCAAGAAGGACAAAATGTCAGTGCAGTGGGTATCAAGCAGATAAATTTGATCTCACTTTCCCCGGTGCAGAAATGGCCGCTCAATGCTGCCCAGACAGAGCTCGAGGGAACAAGAAGGATTAACTGGATTGCAAACAGTGCTGAGCAAGAGAGTAGCAAAATAAACCAAGGTGGACAGACTAGCAAAATAAACCCAGGTGGACAGAGCAACTCCCATGTGGGACAGACACATCTGGCTCCAGATCTCCCAGTGGTGTAAACTGATGAGACTTTGCTGACTACCACGATGAAATGTTGTTTGAATAGCTACGAACTTCCTTGCTGTGCTAAAATTTACCTGTTTCTTTGCCTCTCCCCACTCAGCAACAACTAACTCATCAACACTAATGCAGAATAGAAAGTATCTATCAAGTGCATTGGCCCCTGAGAATAACTAGTGCTTTTTGACACTTCTGCTTTTGGTACTTCTGTAATAAGTAATAATAAGCAGAAATTAACTTTAGTCATTAGCTATATGGAATATTTGACACAGGTTTTAGTCAGGATGGCAGCCCAGAAAGCTGTGCTTTCAGAACTGAGGAGTTGTCCCCCGTTCCCACATGGGTCACCAGCTGCAGGGGCTGCTTAGACAGAATCAAAATCCTGCTGCTGGTTTTCAATTTCCACAGTCAGGCTATAGGTACAACGTGGGGATATGCAGGTCCATTACTAAATCAATACATCAATCAGAGTAGCACAAACATGAAGGCAGAATGAGCATCACACTTATTAACAGACTGGGAGTGTGATCCCACTCTCGTTTTAAGCAGGAGTAAAATCTCCCTTGGGTTGCAGGGGAAGACAATTAATCCTTTTCTGATAGTCCTGTCAAGAGGAACTGGGAATCTGTTACACAACCCTGGGTGGTCTATTTACATAGGGTCAAGTACAAAGGGGACTAAAGTGCCCCGGACAAACCTGTAAAGGCCAATTAAGAAAAAAAAATACATCAAAGGAGCTTTTTTTTTTGTAGTCCTGGTTATATTTCAATTCTTTTCATTTAAAAGTTCCTGAAAAGACACAGCATGTCATAAAGTTCAAAGCTGGAGGGACAAGTAAGACCTAAAGCCCTGAATAGCTCAGTCAGTTAGATTTTTGTTACCTCTATCACAGTGTGAAGACCTCCCAGGTAGATGGACTGGCCCCCTCTGCCAGTGGCTGCGAAGCCAGAGCTGGCCTCATCATCCAGCAATCATTCCCAAACCCAGGTTGGACTCAAGATTCTCAAGGGAATCCTTGGGCTTTTCCCCAAGACTGGATTTTAATGGACTTCACCAAAACCCTTTTGTGGGTCTACAATATCAGTGTAACTGTGGCAGAGCTGAGGAGGAGCCTGGGCCACAAGTCTTAGGTTTGGACATGGGAATCACTCCTTCCTGAGCACCAGGGAGTAAGGAGGAAAAAAAGATGGGGAAGACAATGTTGGCACAATGAATACACCTTCACTTTCCCCCATCCCTGGCAGGAAAGAGGAGGATGAGTCACACTTGACATTACAATAGGCTGGGTTGGGAGCTTTTTTTGAAGTAAATCTGAGCTTGCCCACTTACATGAGAAGCTAATTTCAGCTTGTTGGGGAGGGAACGGTGAAAGACCTAATGACTATTTCAGGATGAATTTGGCCTTGGCAAGCTCTATACAGATGGAGTTTTCTTTCAAAGTGAATTATTCAGAAGCATGGGACTATCACTGTGGGGAAGAGGAGCGCTTGAGAAAGAGGTGTGATCAATCGACAGAAGAGATTAAAATCACTGGGGAAAGCTGTTAGCTGTTTGAGAGTGAGGAGGGAAAGAGTAAGAGACAGCAGGTTACAGATATGGATGTGCAAGCTCAGGCAAAAGGGGTAAGAAGGGCACCTGCGGTGGGGCACAGCCCTGTCCCCTCACCACGGTGTGTGTTTATGGCAGAAATGGTCTAGGCAAGAGATCATTTAAAACTGCCGAACTCCTGCCCAGCTGGGAAACAACAGGCTCCAAAGTCCTGCTTCTGCAGCAGTGGCTGTGGAGCCAACCAGGAAATGCAAGATGAAAGCATTTCTGAAAAACAAAATAAAGGAAAAATGTGTACACAGATCCAGCACGGAGCTTCACAGAGAGATTTAAATATCAGCCTCACGCTGAAAGCCAAAGCTTAATCAAATGGTGCAAGAGAATTTATGGAGATTGCCAACTCTGAAGAGATGCCAAGGAGAATAATTTATTGGCATATTTGAAGGCACTTTTAATATCTGCCTTTGTTAGCAGGCTCCTCAGCTCTGAGGACAAAGCAATGAGCTCATCCAGCTCCCTCTTTGATTTCAGTGGGTCCACCATCATGCTCTCCCTTTTCCTTTTGAACTTTGCCTAAAAAACACTCACATCTGATTCATTCAGAAACAAGTTCATTCTGGCTATTCCAGCACTGAATGTGAAACAGATTATCTGCCTTTTTCTGTCCCTTGGAAAGAAAGAACCTGGCCCAGATCTGCAGGATACAAGTGCAAAGGAGAGACAAGCCTTGTGCAGAGTGACACAAGGGCACCATCAGCATCTGGCTGGCTCTTTTCACTCCTTGGAGGTGTTCAGGGGAGGGCTGGGAAGCAACAAACACAGGGTCTAGTTTGGTCTAGTTTACACAGTGGCCAAACTGACTGCCCAGGACTTAGGGAAAAGGTGAGGCATGAAGGCAGCAGAAAGCACGTATGTTACAATGAATGATGAGCTGATGGAGGATGCAGACACCCCCGTGGTATCAGAGCTGGTGACAGCTACTTCTGACCTCCCCATATCCAGAGGTGTTAGACCCCAAGCAACTGCAGAGTATGAACAGAATAAACTTCTCCAAAGTCCAGAGGAGCTCACCCTCCTGCTGATGTCAGGGGCGAGCAGCTGCAGCGAGTAGGCAGCTTGGATCATCCACACCTCTCCTGAACTCAGACATCCTCGTCAGCAGTTTGGAAACAGCCCTTTCCCCTCCACTCCCCTGTCACAGCAGACTGTTTGCTTTGATTATGTTAAAAAATCTGGCTCTAAGTCTTTCTGATGTAAAAACTCCATCCCTTTGCCACCTCTCCTCATTAATGACATTTTCAATTTTCCCACAGTGGTAGGGCCAGTCTGGTTCAGCACAGAGAATTCACCATCCACAAAGCCTTTTTGAAAATAAGGGGTCCTCACCAAGGGTTTGGGCACTCCTGGTGTCACCCTTAGGGTGGGCAGTTCACTCCTCCCCCAGCACAGCTCAGTGCTCACTTTGCTTTCTCTCCCTGAGCAAGCGCTGGATGAAGTGTCCTAGGGAATTTTCTTCTGTATCTGTATGTGGACTCTTCCAGTACTTAAAAGGAGCTTATAAAAAAGAGGGAGAGGGACTTTTTACACAGGCAGAGAGGGACAAGAGGAACAGTTTCAAACTGAGAGGAGAGATACAGACTAGATATAAGGAAGAAATTCTTGACTATGGGATGGTGAGGCACAGGTTGCCCAGAGAAGGTGTGAATGATCCTTGGAAGTGTTCAAGGCCAGGCTGGATGGGGCTTGGAGCAACCTGGTCTGGTGGAAGCTGTCCCTGCCCATGGCAGGGGGGTGGAACTGGATGGTGTTTAAAGTCCCTTCCAACCCAAACCATTCTGTGATCTCTCCAATCTTCTTTCTTCTCAGCCCATTATGGTAAGTGTCTTCACAGCCTGAGTCTCCAAGGGCTCTGCTGGAGCTGTTATCCTGCATCCAGCCAAACTGGACTGCCTGCACACCAGCCACGTGGGACATGAGTAGCTCCTCAGTATTTCCTTGGAATAATAACTTGTACTCCCCAGGGAGTCCTGCATTCAACTTACACGCACAAACATAGTAATAAAATTTATCTCACTATCATCACTTAGGATTCCTGAAAAATGATGGGGAACACTGCTCCTTTTCACCACAAGGACGGACAGAAGAAGGTACTCTTCAAATACAGTTTTTCCTCACATAGTATCAGCTGCAAATATAGGGAAGAAGAAAACCATACGCATGCATACACTTTCCTAACTTCAACCAAACTTATTTCTATGTAGGCACATGGGTACACATAGGAAATCCCAACTCCCTCACCTTGTGGTCTGACAGCCAGAAACAAGTCCCTAAAACACAGGTCATTAGAGCAGGACCCAGCTCCTACTGACACACAGAGCACCATTACTGCAGCAGCTGAGTCTGAAGCACCACTCCCAGACAGGACAGCCCCTTGGAGTTAACCTGACAGTGCAAAGGGGGTTTTACACAATTCTGCAAGAGCAAAGTCTCAGTGGTATTTGGAGGGGGGAAAGGAAGTCAGTGACACAAAGCAGGAGAGAGTTCACTCAACCAGGCCATTTGGCTTTTGAGTCACTTCCAGGCTGCTGTTCTCTAGAGAAACAGATCATCTTCAAGTTCTTATTTTGCATCCTTGGCACTGTAGTGCTGATGCAATTTTCTCATGCTTGCCCTCAGCCAAGCTCCCTCCCTTTTCTGCCCCTCTCACTCTTCACACTAATCCAGGGGCATTTGGACTCCCCGGTGCTGTTCCACCTGTGCTGAGAGAGAGCACAGTGCTGAAACCACAGCCAATTTCCTCTGCACCTTCCTCTTTTTTTGTCTGGTGTTTATTTTTCACACAAAAACCACTTGGAGGTGGATATAACCACTTCTGCTCCCTCTCTTAACTTTAATAGTGTTTTTTAAAAATGCATGTCTTTAACCAGCTGGAAGAAGAACAAGCTTTAGTCTCATTTGTGTTCCCAAAATATAAAGCTACAGGCAAGGCTGCCTAAGCCTCACTTTTGGAAGGAGCATCTCAGCTGGGCCAGAAGTGTTTCAGAGCTCTCATTAAGACTGGGGGTTAACATAAAAATGCCAAGAGACATCCTTGGCTTCAGCAAACTCAGCTGTGACAGGAGTTTGGAAATCCAGGGTGCAGAAGGCAGAGCAGTACTAACACTTCCCTACGGAGATGCTGCTTTCCAGCCTCTGCTGTTACCAGGCTCTGAGGGTGAAAACATCGAAGCTGCAATTGCTCATCCAAATTTCCAAGCCTTTGGGCCAAGCGTTGCTACTTGAGATCACCAGTCCATGGAGCGGCTCAGTAGGCTTAGCCCTTCTCTCCTCATCCGAAACCACACTCAGAAAGGAAAATCCCTGCAGCTTTCCTGGGAATTTGCTTCCCATTACACCACCGACTTCTGAGACCTGATTCTCACTGTGTCCCTCCATTCTCCCCTCAAACTAAGCTGCCTGTGAGCAAGGCAGCGTGGCTGAATTGCATCTGAGAAAGCCGTGCACGAAGCAAGTGAAACACGCTGCCAAAAACCCACCCCGCTTATGGGAAGCGAGCGGATTGTATTTCATTCTGCAGTTCACTCAGCTGAATCCCAAAGCTTCAGGCTGCCTGGAAAGCTTCCCTCTCTGCTCCAGCACTTTTTACTGGTGACAATTAACAAATTCAGAATATTGATATGCTGTAACAAAGTAATCTCTAGCTGCACTCTCCCTGTAAGGGATTTGATGCAGCAGCCTCTGCTCTCTGCACACTCACACAGTTTCTCCCTCACAGTTTCTCCATCATCACACCCTGGTGAGTACTCTGTCAGCTGATAGCAAAGAGTATTTGAAAGAATTTATTTGACACACACAAACTAAATAGCTCTTTGTAACTGCCATGAACTCCTTGTAACTGCAGTCAGGTAGAGCAATGGACAATCTTTTTCCTTTAGGAATTAAAATCAAAGCAAAACTTATGTCTAGAATAAGCTGAAGCAGTCTGAATCCACTCAGCAGCAATTCTCCTCTCCTGCACTTTTATTACTCCCACAAGCAAATCCATGCCCAGTTTGACTTGCTCACACAAGCAAACTGAGGAGAGCTCAGTTTGAGTCTTCTCCTCCTGACTTGAAGCATCAGTACCTGAATTCCTCAGTGACACATTCAGACATGGCAGGGTGCACAAGTGAGATGTTCCCTCTGGGAGTACTGACTCCAGTCAAGCCCTGCTGATTGACCTCTGTCCTACTCCCTCCCCAGCTCTTCAGGGGAAATTTCAAGGACAAGAAAAAGCATTAGAAAGGGAAACAGATAAAAACTTTTTTTTTTCTACAGCACAAATGTTTCTGCTTTCGATTCTGTACAAACTCCCATGGCACTGAGGTTAGTTTTGTTTTCCTTGGTTCCAGTGCTCACAAGCCCTCCAGGAACACCCAGTGACGTAAATGAGGTCCTAAAAACGTAGTTTTGTTATTATCAAGAAACTGCAAAGATGAACAGGGTGCAATCTCCAGAAATTGTGTGGTTTCTGATGGGGGGAAATTGGTGAAATGCAATTACGCAAAATGAAAGCAAAACAAGGCAACAGCATCTTTGAAATGAGTCTTAAAATCTACTATCCTTGTTTAAAATGAAGCTCTTCACAAAGGCATATGCATCACGTGCTTTCTAAACCTACATACATCTATTTCTAGAGCATCTCTAAGCACCTACACCTAAGTGCATCTTCCTAGCAGAATTTGATTTTCATTTCAGAGCTTTGTACCATTCAAACTCAGTGAATTCTCACTAGTCCTGTTCAAGGTTAGAAGCCAGAACTTTTAGTGAGGGGATAATCCAGTTATTAAGGCTATTAAGGCTTTAGCCTGCAATACAAGAGAACCCAGGTTTAATTCCCTGATCTTCCACAAGCTTTCCTGTGCTATGTAATTACTTATAATCATTTATGTCACTGCAGTAGTATTTTCCAGAGCTCTTAGCATCATGGTTAGAAAGCACTGTCACAGCATTAAATCACGGAATTCAAGTGCATGTTTTGCTGGAGGAAAAAAAAAAGCAATTAGAAGATGCTCATTTAGTCATAATGCTGCATCGAAGAGAAATCTTAGCATCAGAAATACGTGTAGAAGAAAATCCACACATTCAGCAGATAGAAAATCTGTTGTCTTCCTTAAAAAAAAGTGGTTTACCACTGTGCTATACCGACACCTCAGAACACTGACCAAACATTATCAGTGCCCTGCAAATACAATACCTCAGCAGTGATAACATTTGTTATCATTCAAAAGAAATCAAAGTGTGTGGCTTCCATTTCAATCTAGGGCCCCAGACAATCTCATGACAGGGTGTTTCCTTCCCATGAAAGCCAACATGCTCTGATGCCCCTAAAAACTCAGCATAAGAAAGAAATGAGAAAAGAAGGAGCTCTTCCAGTGAACTGCTCTTGGGCCCAAAAGCAGCAACTGTGAAGCTGAAGAAATAAGATGCAAAAATCACCTCCAGCTAGCAGCCACCCAGGGAGCAGAAACACTGAGGAACTGAAGGTCCAGTAAACGTTTCAGCTGTAACTTCCCACTAGTTAATCACAAGACTCCTGGTGACTGCCCCAAATTTCAGCTTTTCTCCCAGAGCAGACACAGTGAAGTGCTTCTCCTTACCAATGCCTGTGCATTTCAGAGAGGCAGTGCTGCTTTCATTCGTGTGTCACCAGCAACACACAATACCACAGACAAGCGGACGGGCTGGAGAGGAGACTCTTCTTCAGGCAAGGAACCAGCAGTTACTGAGCTGACTGTGTTTTGGAGATGCTCAATCGCTTTCTATTTAAATTCTCAGCTCCCTCCTCAATTCTGGCCCTCTTTCTCCAGTGCCCCTCATCATGTTCATTGCCTGTTAATCACAGAAGGGACCTTAGGCTGTTAAAATTTGGGCTCTGAACACAAGCTAGAGCAGCCTGGGGTGACTGCAGCTGGCACTGGCGGTTTCTGTGAGGCTCTCTCAGACTGAGGAAAACATTTATTTCATCAAGAGGCTATAACACAAATCATATTTTATTCCACCCTGAGATTCCTGTTATGACAAGCACCTACAGGACCACATTTTACCCGCATCTCATAATTATGCCATATACCTGTAACAAATCCACTCCTCTAGTACTTGTCACTGCAGAAGAACTGGTACTTAAGAGGCACTTAAGAGTCCCAATCCAACCACATGAACACTGCTCCAGAAGCTGCAATGAGTCTGAAGTTCACATGTTTATATTTCAAATATGTAGCGAGTTATTTCCAAAACCCAAGAGAGCCTCCAGCATGACAAACAATCAATTCTGAGCACAACCTGTAATTTCAAAGCTCATCTTACTCCTCCAGGAGTGGATTTTATTGTCAGTTGATTTCTGTGGAGTTTATCAGATGTGTTTTCAGCTACAGGAAGTAGTTGCTTGACCCATATACAACAGAAACCCTTCAGCAGAAAATTTCCAGATTTTCACTACTAAAAACTCTCTTCTTTCCCTTAAATGGTCTCATCATTGACTACACAATTTCTCTGGGTCAGTGCTCCATAAGTTTCTATAAATTACTACCTTATCCAATTATTTCTTAGATCCTCTATTACCACAATATTTACTGGTATCCAGTCTTAAATGCATCTTTGCCCACAGTGGTTTCACAAGAACGGGAATACCCTGATCCTTCTCTTTCCCAAAGGTTCTTGGAGATATTTGGTGATTTGATGAGGGCCAGGAAGAAGTCAGTAGCAGAACAGCCAAGTTGGGTCTCCCAGTCCGTAGTTTAACGCTCTTGTCACAGAATCACCTTTTGACTCATTACAGAAAACCCAGGCAGTTTGAGTGCATTAGACTCACACACAGCTCAAAATCTTAAAAGCTTAATTCCTATATCACAGGCAAAGATGTGAGACACGGATAAAAGAACTCCTGGAAAAAGTCAGGGGTACATGGCAGGACAAGGACAAAGCATTTCCAGCAACAGCTCTCCTCAAACTTTTTGCTGTACAGCCCCAGTGTTTTTTCTTCCCAAACACACAAAAAATCAAACCCCTGTCTTTGCACGCAGATAGGCAGCAATCCTGGGGGATGCTGGCATTACCAGGGAGGATTATCAGGAAGCCCTCACTTCTTGGCCATGTGGTTGCTACTGATTAAACGCTGTGTTTACCTGTGGCTTCTGTTCTGGGAGACAGCCACACACTGTCAATCATTAAGCAAGCAGGGGAATGCCCAGACACACAGACAGGCTCACACTCCACTTGCCAAGTTAGCTACTAAACCCTATAAAGGCCATAACTGTGCAAACACACTTAAATGTGGCAGGATGTTTTTTCTGTTTACCCTTCAATCCGAGATAAGAAGAGGCTCCGGGTCAGGGTAACCACGATTTCTGCATGCCAACACCTCGGCCCTGCTCTCTTTTGCAGGAATTATGCTGGAGAAAGCCAGGACAGAGAGCAAACAGCCAAAGGAACTCACTGCTTTGAGGATTGCCACTGCATCCTGCTGGAGCCACGTTGGATAGACAACTTCATCATTCAGAATGGCCTCGAAAAGGTCGTCCTCATTCTCGGCCTCGAAGGGCGCGTGGCCGCACAGCATCTCGTACAGCAGCACTCCCATGGCCCACCAGTCCACGTCGGGGCCATACAGCATCTCCTGCAGGATCTGCAGCACAGATGGGAAAGAAATGCCAACCTTGAAGATGTGTAACTGAGCAGGGGAGGAAAGAAGGACTTGGAAACATTAATGCAGAAGTTCTTGCTATGCCATAACAGTGCTCTCTGTTAGGCTGTGGATGTCCAGGAACATCAAGTGATCTCACGCTGGGAACCCACACATCAGCACAAAGGTACATCAGATGCATTGAACAAGGGCTGAATTAGCTTGGCTGGGTCACCTGGGGAACAAGCCCTTAGAATGATGCTGGGGCTGAGCTGGAGGAGAAGGTGCACTCCAGCAAAACTGGCTGAGCCTCAGAAGTGGCAGAGCAGCCACGTGTGTGAGCTGACCTTGCTTCCTCCTCGTCCTCGGGAAGAAAACACCTACCTGGCTCCAACAGCAAAGCTTTCAGGTGGAGAGGGGAAGCAGTGTGAGTGTGGGAGAATGGTACAAACATCAACCACAGACAGAAATTCAATTGTGTTGAAGGATGTGAAGCCCTGTCAGAACATCTGGCAGCATCTGGAGGGCAGCTGTTCCTTAAAGAGGTGTTTATTAATTTTGTAGTGAGATTGGGGAATGACAGGGAGTGTGAGGAGGTGGAAAAAGGAACTGAATAATGAAGGAGAATTCAATCTCTTTTCAAATCAAGCTGGGACAGCATCTGTTTGTGCCTCTCAAGATTTTTGCAGCTGTACTTCCATTTTTCACCTCACATTTTCTAAAGAAAAATGAAGGCTTATTTCGGTGCATACAGCAGCCTGAAGATTTACTCATGCTTTACTTCACAAGGGCCTGATATACACCTAAGGAGGAAACCTTGAGCTCAGCAATCAAATAAGGCTTAGCCAAAGTCACTGGCTGTTCCAAAGCTAACCTACACTTTTCATACTGTCACCAAGTTTTCATGACCCAAGAAAGGTTTCCTGTACCTCTGGAGCGATGTAGTCCGGCGTGCCACAGAAGGTGGCTGTGGTGATGCCATCGTGAATGCCCTCCTTGCACATTCCAAAGTCTGCCAGCTTGCAGTGCCCCTCGTAGTCCAGCAGCACGTTGTCCAGCTTCAAGTCCCTGCAACAAGAATCATTCAGAATCACTGAGGGCTTGGAGCAGCCCCACAGATGCAGGCAGCATCCCAGGCCTCAGAAGCTCAACCTGCAATCTGGACAAGCCTCATCATCATAAAAAAAAAAGAAACAAAAGTCGTGTAAGAAGGGGTTTTCTTTTGCTTCATCTCTTACAAAAGGGAGGGAGGAAGAAGTGTCATTTTGCTGAATGGCATTTAATGCAGGCAGGTGCTGCAGGAGTTCGCCCACATGGCTTTCCAAACACACCACAAGCCTGGCTGGCACGGCTCCTGCTCGTTTAGCTCTAGGACTCAGTGGAGCAGAGGTTGCCAGAGCTGTCAGATTGCGTAAGGACATTATGATGCAGCAAAATGCTGCGCACGGGCCACACTGATTCAGCAAATCTGCACTGGAGCAGACACTGGAGCTGGGGAGCAGAGCAAGGCCTCTGCAGAGGGGAAGCACGTTCCCTATTCTCCTGAGGTGCTGGGGCTTCAGTCCTAGGTTTCCTTGCTATCAGCCTGACTGATAAACCCCACCTGGAGCATTATCCAAGCGGAGAAGAAAAGAAACTCCCTGCCGACATCACACCACATGGGCACAGGGAATCTTCAGGCAGCACAGGATGCCTCCATCATTAAGGCAAAGTCTTACAGTCCTCCCAGCTGTATCCATTCCAGCAGTGCACTAATCCAAGCAGTGAACATCCCCCATAGTGCACAGTGGAGTGGGGAGCTCCTTGTCACTGTCACAAGAGACCTGCAGCCCAACAAGCTGCAGAGAGACACTTTTTCCAATACGTCACCTCTATCAGCCTGGGAGCTCCTCATCAAAAGCAGAGCTGACAAAATGACAGAGCCCTAACAAAGCTTATCAGCTTGCCTGACCTTGAGATTGCCCACGGGAACAGCCTGCAGCCAGAAGCACTGTCAGGAACACGACCAGAAAGCACGGGGTCATCTGCATGCTTAGGTGATGCCTGCCTAAAAATACACCAGCTCGTAGCACCTCCACTTTGCAGCTGCCAGACATGCTCCAGGCACCACTGCAGAGGCAGGAGAGGGGCTCTGATGGGAGCTCTGTGCAGCACAAACAGGTCACATTCAGTTTTCGAACTGTCTCAGGTGTTGGCCCAAGAGCTGCCCAGAGCCCTCACAGCAGCTCCGTGACAGGGGCATTCCCAGACAAAGCCACCTTCAAAGTCATTCTGATGCCCACATCAGGATCAAAAAACTAAATACATTTTAGGGTCTCAGGGCCCCTTCATGATGATCCATCTTGATCCATTTTGCCCTTTGGTTGGATGTCTATTTCCCTGGGAAGGGGGAGCAGTAGGATGAGTGGCAACATTTTCATACCAATATAAAAACCTATGGTTGAGCTGAAATCTGAATCCAGCTTGATCTTGTTCATCCTCCACCTATGATCCTAAAGTAAAAAGCATGAGATTGATGGCTCTGTTTCATTTCCACAGCCCACGGGACTCCTGACAGCCTTCCCTCGGCTACACTGCTGCACTGGAAAGATCAAGGACACATTGTGTAAGACAATCAGAGCCACATCCTCTCCTAAAGAGATAAGGAAAAGTATTCTTAGCCTCTTGTGAATGGATGGGAAAGCAAAGGATAGAAGTTAAGAAATTTGCCCGTGTCCCCCAGAGACAAGGCTGAACACCAGCTTCCTGAATTCCAGCTCCGGATCTTAATCACAAGATCACACATCCTCTCTTCAAGATGGCTTGGCAATGCAAGACAGCAAAAAGCCTTCTGAAACGCTGCTGCCCTTCCTAGCGGGCCCACAAGCTCTCCAGTGGCCACTGAAATTTGGATGCCAAGGACAGTGCCCATGCCTGTCTCACGCTGCTCTGGGCGGGATGCTCAGCAGGAGACACTTATTTTTTCCCTTCTGAGAATCACAAATGATGGCTGGGGCATGTGGGCAAAGGCTTGTCCTGGAAAGGCTTTAGGCGAGCACAGGGAGAGGTTTGTGCGTGGTTGCCCACGACAGCCCGCCTTCAGCAGTAGTTTACAGCCAAAGCTCCTGTTGCTCTTCCCTGTGGTTCCTGGCAGGGCAAGGAAGCCCTCCAAGCATGAAGGCAGGCCTTGTTTTCAGGAATCTGCCACGATGTGGTTGAAATGCACAGTTTATTCTTGGCTCAGATTTAAATGCAGCAAACACCTTCTTGGTCCTGGGCAGTGCCGACTGTTGCGGTGTACCCCTAAGGATACAACTGGAAGGGGAATTTTGGTGAACTCACTTGGAGATCCCCCTAGCAAACCTCCCCGTTCCCTGAAACATCCACCACGTCCTGGCATGCTTTGGGAATACCTCAAAATACACCATCCTTACATTTGAGCCAGCAGAAACACAATCACGAACGTGGAAGAGCAGAGGCAAGAGACAGCTGCGGGGCTGGGCCAGCTCTGCTGACCACGTCACCAGGGCACGCTGCCACCTCCCAGTTTCTGCCCCACAGGACACGCTGCAGGAGCCCCCAAACCCCTGTTAGCTGCATAGTGCACCATGCTCATCCCAGCTCCGAGATGGCCGGAGTCCTGCAGGTGCGAGAGCGCTGCACCGGCTGAGTCCTCCCAGCGAGCCTCTATCGCCGTAATTGCCATTAAATTTAAACTGTCTGCCTCTCGCTGGGTAAGCATAGTTTTAACCACACGAGGCAAAGCTCCAGCCCTTGGCTTCTCCACACTGCACGTTAAACCCATTAACAGTGTCTGTTGTCTCCACCTGACTTCTGTCCAGCAGCGTGAAACCTAACACTTGCATTTTCTATTTTCACATAACCTGTAATGTGACGTTACTCTGGCTCTCACTTGCTCAGGCCCTTGGCTACGTGCAGATCATTTCAGAAGAGGACCTCCCATGACCACAGAAGGCTGCTCAATGCTCTCTGCTCGGCAAAGTGACAGGAGATGATCCCACACGTCCCTCTCAGAGCAGGTCTCATGGGCCAGCACAGTGGCAGCCTCAGCCACTGGTTCCTCAGGAGCCTGCTCTCTCTGGCTGCCTCAAAAGATAATTCCCTGGGAAAGCTGTGGTTTGAGCGTTTGTCTCAAGCCATCCCAGCAGTTGTGAGCTCTGAACTCACTGCTCGATGCTGAGAGGTCTCCCCATGCACCGAACCCCGTAAGCCAGCACAGCCACATGAGAGGAAAAACACTGACAGTTCTCTGAGATTTACAAGGAGCTCTTCATTTTCACAGCAAGGATTCCGGGAAGCTGATGAAACTGGAAGCCATCCAGCTCAGAAAGGCCAAATCTACCTCATTTCCTTAATACTTGCATTTTCCATTCAATATTTTTAGCAGTTCCATGAAGCAGTAACGGCAGAGAGGTTTTCTGAGGCTGCGTTTCTAAGGTACAGCTGAGGTTCTGCCTTTCACTGGCAAACCTGCGCTGGAAAACAGGCTTCATCCTGACTCAGAAAAGGCTGTCTTTGTCCTCACCCTCAGCTATGGCACACTGACTTAATGGCCTTGTTTAGTCTAGACCCAGAAGAAATGACAAAATGAGCTGCTTCAGCCTCACTCACTGGAAGAGGTGTTCTTTGCACATCTGCTGCTCGAGTTTGACATTTGTAAAAAAAACCAAAATTACAATTGCAGATGATCTGGTCCTTTTCCGAAGCATCTGTCAAATGCAATTTCCCTGAACTGGGGAGTTTTGCCAGGGAATGTGTGTTATACACGTACCTGCCACTCGCTCTGCTCTGACCATCTCACTTGTGATGTAGAAACTGTACTTGGAAGAATGAAGTTTGGTGGGTTTTTCCCTTATTTTGGTTTTATTACCCTGCTGTGGTAAGGGCTGTACAGGCAGTAAGGATCCAGAAGAGTAAGGGGGGCAGACACTGGCTTCCTGCCTCTGTTCAAGGTTATCCCAGGTTTGCTAATCTCAAAGGTTCAGTTTAGAGCTCATTAAAGCCTGGTGTTCCCATCTCAATGCAAACCATTCAGTCATAAAAGCTGTGGGTGCCAGCCACAAAGGTAGGTGTGACCAACATAAAACTCCAGCCAAATGGTTTTCGAAAAATACACAATGAAAAACAAAATCCCCAAACCTGAAATCAGCTAAATGAGTAACTTTGGCATTTCTGAAGGCGAAAAACTTTCCCTACAGACACTCCTTGGAAACACTTTTGGGTGAGCAAACGTGCATTCAAATCCCTTTTTGCAAGCAGGGGTGAGATTTTAATTTTTCCCCACCTCTTCTGCTGAAGTCATTTTGCTTCACAAAAATACTGCAATCTCTATCATGATGCAGACAAACGCGTTTCAATTGCCTGCTCTGGTAGCCAAACCAATACACGCTTCCAACTCCTGCTCCAATGACATTGTAATTTGTATTTTTTTTTAATGAAGCAACTTCAACAGAAGAGAATGGAAGATGTACAACCTGCAGAATAGCACGTTTGGTAAGACACTTAAGGAAAAGGTAGTATTTTTCGAGTTGAGGGCTTTGCTCCAAATACAGTGGACAACAGATTTAAACCTACACTTTGATTAAATAAGGAGGAGAACAGATGGAGGTCTCAGTTTTATGTAAAGCCCTAAATACTCATGTGAAGCTGATGCTGCTTCCCATTTTCCTTTGCATTCATTAGGAACATCCAAACTATAATATTTTAATTCACCTGAAACCAGTGCTCTCTTGACTTGCAAAAAAATATTATTGCTTTAAAGAAGCCTTAACATTTATTTTGGGCCCTCAAAATTATTTTCTCTCTTTCTTTCCATACTAAACTTTGGAGACTCAGTTAGGAAATGCAAAGAAAATAACTATTTTCATGAATCTGTTCCCACCACCTTTGGACTGGGGACCTCCACATTTTGTCCCCAAGATTTGATACCACTTTAGGAATTAAGGCTATTTCTATTGTATGTCTTGGGTTGTAGAGAATTTGCTTACAAATTCCTTCACAGAAAATGGTTCACATCTCCCATATTTTTCTAGTAACAACCAAACATTATCTGTTTGTACGATCAAGTAAGTTTTTATAACCAGAAACTCATATTCTCACAGCCCCAAGGGAAGAGTTAAGCATGTCCTAGGCAGCAGTAAAGCTGAGTGGCAGCAGTAAATACAGGCTGAAGCTGACACCTGCAACATATTCTACCACAGCTAAGACATAACAACGCAGGCTGAGCTGCTGGTATTTGCTTAGGCACATCTTTAGGGCAGGAGGAAACATTGAAATCACAAACAAAACACTAGGTTACCGGCCTTTAATAAAGGGAGCTGCAAAGCAGAGATCAGAAAAAGATCAAGCTGCACTGAGCTGGAGAAAACCAGTTGAAATCCTGAGTTTTGCTGCCAAATAAAAAGACAAGCTGTCAGTCCCTTCCAGCCTCGGAGGCTTTCTTTAATTTGACTCCTGATCAACTTTACAGGGGTAAATTAGCACAGCTGGAGCAACCCCCTTTGCTTACAGAGGAACCCTCGTGGGCACAGCACCAAGGGAAGAACCAGAGGCAGGACAGTGTTGTTCCCCAGCATACAACCGGTGTGTAGGCATTTACACACACCACTGCGTGGGCACTGCAGGCTGAGGTGGAAACTGTTGCTTCACACACCCTCAGCTTCCCAGCACAATCCCTAAAATCCCATGGGATTTAGTCTGTGCGCCCCATCCTCCCCAGCACTGCACGAAGTAATGTCGAAATACACAGGACTGCAAAACATAACCTCAACTCTTTGTTTTCTTGAAAAACATTCCTTTGGGTAAAGAAAACATTTCTTTTGGTTTCCAAACAACCTCTGAGGTGAAACCCACCCAGACCCCTGTCAGCCACACAGACAGCCTGGCTACAGCAAACTGCAACCTGCAGTGCAGTGTAACAGCACAGAATGAAGGGAGTATCTCCAGATATTTGTAACTCGTAACTACCAGAAAGTAGGAATGAAACATACCGAGTGCCCTTCTGCACTGGCCTAACAGCCAGAAGTTGTTTTCAAAAGCTGACCAGACTTAAGTGTTTAGGGACTGTAAATACAGCCACCACGGCTCCAGGCTGACCTTCTCATTTCTCACAAACAAAACAATAGCAGAAATGTGATATAATGATTCAAGGATCCAATTCAGACTCGGGGTAAGTGGCACAAGTAAGTGGAACTCTACTGAAAATCCACACTCATTGCTGGGCCATTTAACAGCAGACAGGTGCCTGTCCTTGCTGGCCATGGGAGCCAGAGGAGGCTCATGGGGAAGGTCCATCCTATAGGCACCTCAGCACCTGAGCAGTGCTCCAGCCAGGAGCCCAACACCATTCCTGGGGATTTTACAGCCTCATCCCACCACAGCACATCCTGCAGGCTCCGCAGAGAGCTGGGGAGGAGAATGCGGCAGAATAAAACAAGAGCCTCCTGGCTCGTCTCTGCTTCACCCAACCCGCCCTGCTGGCATGCAGAGCACAGAGCTTTGGAAATGCTCTGCACCCATGGGTTAGGATAAAGGTGTGATGGATTAGGGATACTCAGCCTCCAAAGCAGGCTCCACCTCTCTTGCAACACAAGATGTTAAAGACTGATGCAATATGGACTCAAGTCCAGGGTCAGACACAGCACCAGAACATTCCGAAAACTCTCACCACAGCACGTGGCTAAGGACTGTCCTGAGGGCAAGGTCAGGGGTTTGTGAATTAGCTCAAGACAGATCCTTACACCTGCATCTGTGCTCTTCAGTTTATCTAAAGGCACTCAGTATCAGTCTTGCACACTCACTGGGGGAAGTCTGATTAAGCTCTAAAATACATTCTTGCTCTGTTGCTTGGGCTTCAGACTGGCAAGCACTGTATCCAGAAGTGCTCTGTTATTATTATTATTATTTTAAAGTCAAGCAGCCCTTCAAGCACAAGGACAAGTTTCTGCAAGCAATCTGCCTGCATTAAGGCAGCACCATGGGGTTTTTGGCAGAGCTGGGCTGGCACCCCGCGCTGCTGGCTGTCCGTCTGCCTGACCCCTTCCTGCCGGCCAGGGCTCCCTGGAAGCAGTTCCGCAGCCCACATCAGAGCAATGGCCCTCTCCTGGCAAACCCCGGGCTGCTGCTCCGAAGACAAAGCAGTGCCCAAGGCACTGACTTCTCCTACAGCACAGGAGGTGGCATTACCCGGCATCCAAGACCTCTCCAGTGGTTTGAAGCACCAGCATTCCCACCTCCCCTCCCTCTGGGCACTTCGGAAGGGCGCCTGTGGAAGCTGAACACAATTACTCACAGGATTTCATTGCTGCTGAGATGAGCAGGCGTGATTCATCCTTCAGTTAAAACAAGAGTAGTAGGCTCAAGTATAAAGGCAGAGACTAAAAACCCTGGGCATACCACAAGAGATAATCACAGAGCTTCCCCCATGTTGGTGGTACAGATCCAGCGGGACCTCACGGGTGCCCTGAGTCCCTCTGGGGTCAGGCACACCTACAGGCTTCCCCTTTATTACACCCTCAGCAGCTGTAAGGGGGCTGATGACAGTGTCCAAAGGCAGCTTTACGAGGGCAAAAAGACACTCTTTTGAAATGGGGCAGCCACGAGCCAGGGCCATTACCAGTGAAACACAGACGCGCTAGAGGTTGCCACACTGGAGTAAATCCCAAAGATGGCACAATCCTTATAATGTATTTACACATCCAAATTGGTGTGCGTGCACTTTTTTATAGATGCTTATATATAATCTGTGTATTATTTGCTGCACTTTTATGTGGGACTCTAATCAGGAAAGAGGAGCTACACTTGAGGTATTTCCCTGAATCCCAGAGCAAATGTCCTCCCATTTACTGCAGGAAGGGGAGAGCTGGACAGAAAAAGGCTTCGTGTCCAGCTTTTGGTATGCACTCCACGCGTTCCCTCTCCAGATGAGCTGCCAGCCTGGTCCTGTGATGGACTCCTCAGTCCCACTGGGCAGCAACACTGGAATTTGCTGGCCCTGAAACATTACTTGCTGAGTTGCTCCCAACAGAGCTCCTATTTTGCAGTTGCCAGAAAAAGAGGGAAAAAGGAAAAAAAAAATAAAAAAACAACCACAATGCTTCTTTTTGTGCATCCCATTCCCTGAAGTCTTCAGAGGAGGCACACAACAGACTCAAGACCCAAATGCAGGAACAAGAATCAGATGACTGATGGAGCTAGGAGAGGTTAAAAAGCACAAGCCTGTTGTGTCACTTTGACAAAAATAGATCAATGTTGATTCAAAGCCTGATATGGAAATTAAAATGAAATCAGGTTTGTGCCCACAGCACAGCATGGTCTCAACACTGCAAGACGGAGTGAAGAGTTATCCAGGATTAGTCATCACCAGCTGCCCACAGCCCACCACAGGGCTGCTGAAGGCCCTGTCCCAGCTCCAAGCTGTCCTGGTAGGATCAGGGTTGCCCTGTGCCGCTGAAAAGGCTCTTCCTTCCACCAGCACACAGTGACAGGTCCCCATTTCACCGCCGTGTGCCACTACGCCTGCCCTGGGGGAATGACACAGTAGCCCACACCAAAGCAACTCTCCTGCTCATCCCACAGCTGCCATGGAATCCACGCTCCCCACGCTCCAGTCTTAGGAGGAATATTTCGCTCCCAGAAATACCAAAGAAAATAAAAATAAAGGTGTCCCTATCCATCAGGATGATGTGTGCAGACTGCCTCTGGCACCGGCTTGGGTAGCAAACCAACCTGTGCTGGTACTGGCAATGCCAGCCGGGCTCTGTGGCAAGGACACTCCTGCCTGGAACCTGTAAATCTGGTCTGGCAGACTTCTCCACATTCATCTGATACAGGTAAGGTTCACAGTACTCTGAGCCTGACTCTGAATCCAGGGAAATCAGTGGAAAAAAACTCCTGTCAAATTCACTCGATTTTGAATTAGGCCCTGAGAAAAAAAATTACTTAACCTTATTAAGGCTCTGAATTACAGATCCAGATTTATATGGCTAAGGCTATAGGTGCTAATCTCCTTTCTATAATGGAATAAACAAAGCTGAAGGCAGAAGTACTATATTTTTAGACAGGATTTTTAAAAGCACCTTGCTTTGGCCTGCAGATTCCACTGCCAAACTTACTATTAACTTTTGAGGGAGCATCCGTGCTGGCCCAGTGTGGATGCTTTTGAAAATCTCACCATTTGCACTGAATTTTTATGCACAGAGCTAAAGAACAGTCTCCCTGAACAGTCTCTGCTAGTGACACATTGTGGGCACAAAGCACACAGCCATCCCACTGCTGCACAGGAGGGGGTTCTGCCTGGTTCCCCTTGGAACAAAGTTTGAATGAATGTCCTAGGAAATGCTGTCTTCAGAGCTGCTTCTCAAAAAAACAACCCACCACCACCACTGATATAATTGGCTCTTTTTTTCTAAGACTCCAGGGAATCTTTGGGCAAACACAGTGCTTTTCTGACTGATCTGATCTCCCTGCTTTTGGCCACAACAATCACTTCAATATAAAATGGAAGAGGCTTTTGTAGGAGCCTAGCAGACCGGTCATTATCCCAAGATTATATTCTCATTTCATGTGAATTACTGTTGTTATTCGCTCATTACAGGTGATTCACCCAGAGCTGTGTGAAGCCCAAGGATCCTGGACAAGCAGGGCAGAGCCAGGTGGGATTCCTGGCTGGGCATGCCAAGCTCTCCGCAGACCCGCTCCGAACTCCTCCCAGGCTGCCTGTGTGCAGGAACCAGTGACACTGACTTTTGTGCCAGGCCAGCAGGGACAGACTTGATCCCATGTGTCACCCCAAATGCCACACAGCATCAAAGAGATCTCAAACTGCCCATGAACAATGCTGGATGGTGTTGTCCCCACGTCACATCAAGTACTTAACCCACCAGTCTCACTGGTCCAGGCTCCCTCTTCAGCTGGCACAGGGGAACAGATGCTTTCCCAGGCCACTTCAGCCCCTCTAAATTTGACTCACCAGCTGACAAAGCTACCGAAGTTCTCAAATTAGGTGCCTTAGGTGGCTGCCTGACTGCAAGCAAAGCAGAAGTAACTCAGTGCAGGGTCAAGTGATGCTCACCTGACATGGCTACCAGGCACAAGGAGCTGCCAACTCCCTCGTTCCTGTTATATATGAAACAAATTAATCACAAAATGAAGTAAGCACTGTCTCCACTGATCCCATCAAGAAAAAAAAATACAAATGGGACATGAATGAGAAAAGTCTGTCTTTACACTGCTCAGCCCTTGAATTTTTAGCAGTTTGGTATGTCAAGTCCCTGCAAGTTCCTTTGGCCTCTGCAACGTGTGACCATGGAAGGATACTCAGAGTACTGTGTGTCTCTCTGGAAATACGCCTCTTGGCGTATTCAGATTTTACTGTTTTAGCTGTGGAAGATCTGAAGATCTCATGTCCCTCTTGCTTACACAGGCTCCAACTATATGTCTTGCTTTTAAATGCCTTTGAGTCAGGAAGAAGACACCACAGGTCCCCACTGAAACTTATTTCTAGTCTAGGGAGAAAAGAAACATCAGCCAAAATCTTGGTGCCTCTTGTCGAGGCATCACATTAGATCAAAACTCAGAATTACAGATTTTCTACCCAGACCTCCCATGTTTACAACACAGGCCAGAATTGCACAATACACATTTCCCATCACAATACAAAAGTTAGTCAACTTGAAAGCAAGATGATTTTCAAAAAACTCTTTGTCTGTGCTCACTAAAGTTACAGCCAGTTGACATCTAAAGGTTTTTAGCTAATGTCCTCATCAAAGTTTAGCACTCTTCACCTACAAGGCTGTATTTTTATTCTGTGGCAGGAAAGCAGTTCTTAATGTTATTGACAATTCCAGTGGGTTCACCCATCAAGTACTTCAAACTCATCTCCACAGTCAAGTACTGCTGCTCTCAGGCTGGACTGCTGCTTTCAGATACTCTCCCATGAATAAATAATTGATTGAGGACCCTAATGGAAGACCACGGAGGCTCAGGGAAAGCAGAATGACTGTACTGTCCTGAGAAAAAGGAATAAAAAGGGCATTATTTTAATACCAACATGCTGAAATGCATCACCCACAGTAGACACATTAAAGCTAATGAACCCCTGGAACTTTTCTAGATGGATTTGCAGACATGCAGCAATAGATGACCCATGTCCTCTCTGCACCTTGGGGACATAATTTGTAAGCGGTTTACCTGTCCTCCATCTCTGTTCTCAAGCAGCCTCCACAATACTTTACTTCACAAATGGTTTGCAAACTTCTTCATGGTTTTGCATGAGGAATGATTTCACGGTACCTGAAATGATCCCATGGCTGTGAGAGCACACAGGACACTGAGTGGGGAGTGGTGGTGTGGGTACTGCAGTGTGCTTTGTCCTGGGCTGTTAACAGGACAGCAACCACACCAAGACACAGCAGCCACTTTCCCATCAAGGTAACTTCCAAGGGCATTTGGAATCAGCTTTTAAACACCGGGTTACTTTCACTTCCCACCTCCCATTGTCCCTGTGGCGACTTGGGAAGCACCACAGTGATACAAACGCAAACCCATCCTGCTTCCTCTCCAGCCAATCCCTTAATTTTGTGCTGCAGGTTTTGAATCCCCAAGTTTCCCTTGCACACGCCTGCGTCTCCACAGCCACCTGGAACTCAACCCTTGGGCTTGCTGCCCCCCACCCCAAGCACTTGCTGGCACTCCTGGCACTGCCAGCAACTATCACCATGGCTGGAATGACTCAAAACAGAGAACGCCCAACAAGATGACAACGTTTATCAACAGCCTCTCATCCCTCCACAGCAACCAAGGTGGCTCTGCCCGGGCACAGAGCGGGAGCAGCCAACACCCAGGGTGATGCTTGGATGCAGCAGGCTCTGCCCCAGAGCTGATCCAAGCTGCAGGGATCAGGCAGAAACACTTTTCCTGCACATCCTCAGATGAGCCTGCCTGGCAGACTTCTTTTCCAAGTGTTTCTCCACCCCGGCTTTCCATCTCAAGAAGAAGCACTCCACAGCCCACCGGCCCCGGTGCCCACACGGCACCTTCATACCACAGGAGTCAGAGCTTCGGCGCTAGTGACACATGACTCAAACACGCGGTGAACTGCCCTTAATCCCAGCAGCCAGTGAGCAGAGCTCCCCTCTGTCCTCAGCTGCCCTTTTCTGGGCAGCTGCAGCTTTTCCTGGCACCTGACTAGAAACCCTGTGGCTTTTACCTCATGTGCATGAGGTAAAACATGGATTTGGGCTTAGAGCCTTCCCGCATCTTCAAAGGGAATTGTTCGGGTTTAGCACTGTCCAGCTGCTAAGGTGGCACCGGGGCTGCTTTTTAGAACCTAGAGACAGCAAGATCCTTTCTCCTGGTGCTTTAAGCCTCCTCCTCCAGCAGCACGGCCACAGTGCTCTCCAGCTGTACCTGCCCTTTCATACCCATCTGTGCTTTTTGGGGCAGTGAGGGTGCTGTAGCAATGGAGGGGGAACCCAGTGCTTCCCCACACCCTACAAAAACCTCAGAGGCAAGAGGAAGGCCCTGTGTGTGGCACAGCTGCAGGCTCTGCCCTGGGCAGAGGACAGCACTTCACATTACTCATGTTACAAGCAGTTACAGGAACCGAGACATTTCCCGGGTGGCTCTGGCCAAGCTCCCCCCACTGCTCTGTGTGGTGCTACACAGGACTTAGAGAATCTCAGAATGGCTGGGGTTGGGAGGGACCCTAAAGATTACCTTGTTCCAACCCTCCCTGCCATGGGCAGGGACACCTTCCCCTAGAGCAGACTGCTCCAAGCCCCACGCAGGCTGGCCTTGAACACTTCCAGGGATGGGGCAACCACAATTTCTCTGGACAGCCTGTTCAGGTGGCAGTCTCAGTGACTTCAGCCGGCCCCTCTCTTCCGTATCACACACCCCGAATTCTGCCAGACCCTGTTTGTACCATACTCTGCTGCTCCACAGCACTGCCCCCTAACTTGGGCTGAGCCATTCCTAGGATCAAGTTGAGCCATTCCTAGGATCAAGTACCACTCAGATGAGACTGGAAAAGTCTCGCCCCGCCTCCACGTGAGTCCCACATCAGCCTGTTGTTGGTAGAAACCACAAGTTACTTCATGACTTTCTGGCACCCACAGTCGGCATCATCAGCCAGCAAGTGGGACGGGCTGTACACGCATGAGAGCAAAACCACAGAGGGGTTAACCCTGCAGTGGGCTGGGAGAAAACCCATGGTACTGAGAGCTCTCAGAGTAGCCAGAGAGCCAGAGGCTGTGACTCACCGGGAGAGGCTGCACAAAAATAGGGCTTTCAGCAAGGCCCACAGGAATCTCTGCAGGAAGATTCCTCCCCTACAGACAGGCAAGGGAACTCACCTCACCTTTCCCATCAGGGAGCAGATCCCATGACTGCTCTGCCAGGAGAGGAATTCACTATTGTCCGGCTGGTTGTTTCCAGTCTGGCTAAAAATGGGATCACAGGAGACTAATTGCTTCACTGGAGAAAAAAAAAGAACCAGTCTGGAGTGATGGAATTATTTTGTAGACTGTTGTTGTTTGGGTTTGTTTCCATCCTGGCTTAACGAGCATTAATGACTTCAGATGGGGGGAGGAAAGCCATTAGGGAGAACATGATCCACACAGATACCTCTGGCCCAGCACACACTTCTGTCCCAGCCAGCCTCTACAGGCCTGATGGCATCCCTCCCTCCTCCAGCCCTTCAGAAGGGAGGAAGGTGGCTGAGAGCAAGGGGAAATGTTAATTTTCCCCTTTTAATCGGTCTGACTGGAAGTGCCAGCCTCCCTGCAGCCCAAATACTTGAGCATGTTAGCTATGCTCAGCAGCATCTCCAGAAAAACTGCTGTCCCTCCTCAGTGGCAGGGGAACAAAGGGAAGACGTCCCAGAAGAGCGGATGCTCCTGGCAGAAAGCAGCAGAGCTCAGAGAATGAAACTGTGAAATAAAGTTTGTTTGGATTGTTTGCAGAAGCCATGCTGAATCTTCTGAGACTCATTCTGGTGTCTGGAGAGACAGAATGAAACCCAAAGCCAAGACAGGTAATTAATGTTGAAATTCCTCCTTACGTAACAGCGCTGGGACAGACACTCACTTGGCCAGTGCTGAGCATGGCTGTGCCAGCACAGCCCAAAGAAAGCCTGGGAGCAAGCAGAGCCTGTGCTACACCCAGAGGCTCCAGGCACTCTTACATACTCACTGTGGGCTCTAGGGAAATAGGGTTCCTATGGCAATACAAGCCCAACTCTACTGAAGGACAGCTGTCTTTTAGCTGCATCCCCCAGGGAACAGGAGAACAACCTGAACTATCCCAAACCACAGCAAGGTCCCAAGGAAGACACAGGCAGAGCTAAGATTTGGAAATATTAGGAGCTTCCCTGAAGAAGAGATGGAGAATTTCAGCATGAGCCTGGTTGTAAGAAAGTGAAGAGAAAGTAGGGAAGGCTCTCAGGCAGTCAGTGACTTCAATTAACCTGTCCTGGACATAACAGAACGTGAGATACCCAATACTGCATGCCACATTTAACTCATGCAGAGGCAACAGCCAGGCCTCCAAAGAGTATCCCCTCTCTTCCATGTGTTCCCATTCCAGTGTCAGCATACTGGCAACATTTGGCATTAGCTGCCTTGCTTCCTGGCCAGCAGGGATCCAGAGATGCCACTGGTTGATGCTGGGAAGCACAGCATCCAACAGCTCTGGCAGGAACTTCTGCTGACTGTCCTGTGGCCTGGGAAAACCATCAGTCCTGAAGGACTCCAAGGCAGCTCCGAGTGGAGATGATGAGGGGCAGTAAATAGGGCAGGCTGCAAGATAGTTTCCCATTAATTTTATCACACCAGATAGCTGTCTTTCCCTTGGGGTTATCCCCGTCAGGGCAGACTCCAATTTGAGGGAGCAGGGCAATTTCACAAGATCAAAAGAGTGTAGGGGGATCTGTGACATAGAGACTTTCCACTCGTGAATCCAACTTCAGCCCACTCAAGCCACAGATGACTTGTGGCTTTAGGGGTTTGAAAGCTGCTCTCCCTTGCCTCTGGCTCATTTCCAAAAGCTCATCAGTTCCAAGAAGCAGCACAGTTTAGTACTGCCTTTTTTGAAACCAGACAGGGAACTATGTTTCAAGTGTCTCAGTCACTGATAAAAGCTATTTATTTAACAGATATGGTGCCACAAAGGCTTATTTGGGCATTTTCTCTTTGTGTAAGGGTAGGGAGAAAAAAAACATGCATTCAAGTAGGAGTTACACCAGTCCTATCTCAAACCTACCGCCAGCAGATCAGCTGCCATCCATCGGCCACCCCAACTTCAAAATTAACTCTCCAGTGCAAGGCATGAGCTGACTGCCTGACCCTTTCCTGGCTTGCTGCATCCCAAGCAGCACAAAGGACACTGAGAGCTGTCACCCTCCCATAGGGGTTGGCCCTGGCCCCAAAGAGACCCCAGCAGGAGCAGGACTGGCAGGACCAGCTCTGGCTCCACACTCTGTGCTGCTGCAAGGGTGGAGTGGCAGGGCAGTGCTGCCTTCTGACCTTCCCAGTGGGTGGACTATCTCTTTGGGAGCTTGGCCAGCTGGCAGGAGTCACAGCTTCTCCTTGGCTTTCTCATTTATCAAGGCTGGGCAGAGCAGCAAGAAGCAGGAGTTAGCTGCCAAGGTTTTTTCTCCCTCTGTACTCGACAGGGTCTGAAGGTACAAACTCTGGCTGTAAAGCTGCTGTTTGGCCACAAAGTTTCGAGCTACTGCTCAAAGTATATGAGAAATGATATGAATAATACTGGAATGGGGAACTCCAGCTAGGAAGAATAGTTATAAAGTAAAAGGAAAAAAAAAACCAAGGTGCAGGAAATGTCAAAGGTTACATTAAGTTGATAAGATTGTGTCAAAATTCCCAAAGCACAGATAAGCATACAATTCCTCAACTTATGGTTAAAAGACACTGACAAACAGAAATACAAAACACACTAATTCAGCTTTTAGGCACAACTCAACAAGGACATGGGACCCTGCTACATTTTCATGCCCAGGTAAATGTCAAAAGGAAAGTAACAAGATCCAGAGAAGGGAGGAGAAAACCCAAAGCCTGCTTGCTAAATGTCACACACCAGCTCAGACTCTTAGCACAAGTGCCACAGAGTCTGGACACTGAAACATGCTGCAGCCTCGCTTCAACAGCCCATGCTGGCTGACTGGAATGTCCTTGGAGAGTCTGAAGGGAACATTTCCTATTGCCCCTGCTGCCACACAGGTTTGCACATGGCATCATTTCCCCCTGCCACCTTGCACAGCTAACCCTTCTTTTCCCAGTTTACCCCCTCCTCCATTCCCCTTCCTTTTCCAGCACAACAATCGAAGGAAGCATGACCCACTCTGGCCAGGCACCATGACAAAAATGCTTCAGATCAGAAACGCTTCAGATGTGGGCGCACACATCCCATTGGGTAGACTTAGCCATGGCAGTATGCCTGGATCAGGGATTTAGCTAGTAAATAACCTCTCCTACTTGGAAGTCATTTTCTTGATTCATGAGCACTCCCCTACCACGCTGCCGAGAGATTTGTGAAAGCGGCTCTGGATGTTAATAATAAATCGTGCTTGTGAAACTTTAATTGATTCAGAAAAAATCAGCTCAGAGCGTGGAGGATCTCCATGGTTTTGAATATATCACATTTGTACACGGTTGAGACTTGAAGGCTTGCTCCCCTTTCCATTGTTGTCAGCTGGAATACTGCCACTCCTTCAGTGGAATAATAACCAGGTAATACAATTCCAAGATTAAATTGTGCCCTCAGGCACAGCCTCATAAAAGGGGAGGTTCTCCATCCTACTAACAGCAAAGGTGCTGTGACTCAGAGGCCAAATGATGAGCAATGCTTTCCCCTTGCTCCATGGGGATAGGCCCCACAAACTGCATCCTGGCCTGCACCAGCAGCTAAGGACAAGCCCCAGCACCAGTTTAGCTGGCACACAGAGGGGACAAACAAAGCTGTGCCCACCATCCTGCCCAGGGTACCACCGGCAGAAGGGGGAATTCTCTCTCACAGAAATTCTGACTTGTAAAACAGTTATTACTGCAGCACTACCCTGTAATAGTTAAAATTTTCCACTGTGTTATTATTTTAGTTTATATCTGTATCATTACAGGCAGCTCTGAACTAGAATCTACAGACAAGGTGTGACAGTGGTGCACCACTGGTATCAAAAGTTGCTGGGTGGCTTTACAAAACTCCTCTGCTTGCATAAAAGCAGAGTAACCCACCTGCTCCCTGGCATAAAGAACAAGATCTAAACACTGGGATTATTGACCAAGGAAACATCAGGTGCCAATCTTGCTACAGCTAAAAGAGTAAATCCAATTCTCCCTGGATAACTACAGCTATTGCTCCAGGCCAAATATTTCAACACTGAGCCTCTCATTGTGTCCCTTACAAATACAGCAACTTCACTCACTGCAACACGTTGTGATGCAAGAAATCTTCCATTTCAGCAAGTCAGAGGAGCAGATGCAACAGCGTTTTGTCAGCATAACCCTTCTTTCAAAAAGTTGTACAAAACATTTATTAAGGTTGACAGAGAGACCTTTTCCCCAGCTATATATATCAGCCTCCCTAATGCCAACCCAGGGCTCATGTTCTCTGAGAGTGACACTGAAAGCTTCCTCATTCTGAGATGGGTAAAAAGATCAATAAAATTACTGGATTAATGCTGGGCAATTCTAGACATCTCAGAGCAAATGTTTTCAAAATTCGTGAAATCATAGACCTGAATGCCCTTGGTATCAGGGAACATGTTAAAAGTCAGATGAGCAGTTCTGGCTAAAAACATAGCAGTAGTATTTAGGGGCATTTTTTAAAAATAAATTTTAAGTGAAATAAAATATATTTCAGTTTTTATGTTTTCTCCTTCTGACGACCTTTATGCCTTTAAAATAGAATGAAGAGAGCAGGAAAGACAGAAAAAAAAGCATTTTTGTTGAGAAGCTTCTTAGTTTCAAAATTTCTAATCTAAACATTCCCAACTGCTCTGGGACTTAAAGATTGAGCCTAATTCTGGTTTCTAAGTCTCCTTTCTTTATGAACTTGTCTTTAATTGTTACACATGGCTATTTCTTAATTGCATCTGCATGCTCTTTCATTGTGAAATGCCTCCATGAGGATGTATTAGTCACAAAAGGAATGCCAGAACGCAACTCACATCTAATCACTTATCCCCTCCACAGACGAGCAGTACTGCTTATTTTTACTGCACCAGCACCAGAATTCTCAAACAACACCGAGCTCTCATTGCAAGCATTCACTAATTGAGTCTGTGCCTGTAAGAGTTCACAAGTTTTTATATGCAAATGTAGCAGCTACACCAAAAAAGAGGGAAAGTATGAGAGACTTGCATTGAGGTAAAGGTTCTCCAGCCTTGGGGCAGGTAGATGAACTACACAAACTCTTGAGGCCCTTTAGAGCTGGGTTTTTTAATGATTTATACAAACTCATTATGTGCAGGGTTTGCAGGTTTCAAATCAATCCCTTTAAAAAACCATAAAGGAAAAGTAGACACTAGCAGAGCCAACAACTTCTGTAGGCTATTCAGTAGTCCTTAGTCATGTGGAAAGTTCCACCAAAGTTCACAGACGATATACAGTGGAGTCAATGGGGCACAGAGATCTGATATGTGGATCTCAAAACAGGACTGCTCTTCGTAAGCATAACTGTAAATCAGGACTAAACTGTCCTGCACTCTGACTGATTAAACATGACACGGAAACGTGAGAGGCTTTTTTTTCTCTCTGCACTTTCCATTTGATCAAGTGCAGAGAAACAACCCTTTAAGCACTGCATGCCAGAGGCTGTAAAAGAGCCCATCTCACAAGCGTGCAACAACCACATCTGAGCGGAAAACTATGTCGAAGATGCACTGTCTAGAAGCACAAATCAGTCTACATGAGCTGTTGACTGTCAGATAAGATAGCCACAGACATCACCACACTCCTGACCCTCAAGAGACATCCCTTTATGTTTTCTAAAGCTGAATGAAGCGTTTCCAGAGACTCCAGCATGAAAATTCCTCTTCTACACTAAGCAGTTGTTGTAGGGATGGGACTGCTGGTATGTTATTCTGTGCCAGCTTGCAGCTTTTAGCTGATTTGCTTCACTCATTCACCAGATAATCAGCTTATATTTCATCCCTTCTGCTGCTCTCAGGACACAGCACATCCTTCATTTTGCTCTGCTTACATATATCCTCTCTGGTCTTCAGGGCCCCAATGGCACACAGCATTGAGCCTCGGAACTCTCCCAGAGTTCTTGAAGTGACAGCGAGCAGATCCAACAGCTGAGGTTATGGAGACTCACACTTATTTTGGCACTGGTTGAGTTGTTTCCCACCCATTCCTCAGATGCAAACAACTCTGCCCACACAGCCGAATCCATGGTGAAGAGAGGCATAAAATACATCAAATCAGCAAAGACCACCTATAGAGACATCGACTGTAGCACATTCAAGCAAAAACTTTCACTGAACAATAAAACAGTTTGGGTTGGAAGGGACCTCAAAGATCATCCCACTCCAACCCCCACTGCCATGGGCAGGACCCCCTCCCTGACCAACCTGGACCTGAACACTTGCAGGAATAGGGCATCCCCAGCTTCTGGGCAACTTGTGTCAGGGCCTCAGCACCCTCACAGTAAAGAATTTCTTCCTAACATCTGATCTAAACCTACCCTTCTTCAGCCTGAGGCCATTCCCCCATGTCTTATCACTGCATACCCTTGCAAAGAGTCTCTCTCCAGCCTTCTCGTAGACCCCTCTAAGATATTAGAAGGCTGCTATCAGGTCTCCAGGCTGCTCTAAGGTCTTTCAGAAAAGCCTAAAAACACCTCATTGAACCAAAGGCTTATCTTTATTTGCCAAGAAAACAAAGCTATGCACAGCACCTAAGCAAACCACCAGTAATCCCTGGATAGCCCCCCCAGCCAGTTTGCCCTGCAGAGCACTGCTGCTATCAGCCACAGATCCAGTTCAACTGCTCATTTACCTCCCTGGGGAAAGCCCCTTGACTTCAGGGAAAACAAGATCTGGCTCCAGATGTGAAAAAGGGCATGAGATGAGAATAAACAAAATCACCAGTTGCCAGGAAAAAAAAAACAACCAAAAAACAACAGAGTGAACATGAGGAATCCCGTGTCTTCACTGTCTTGACCCATGGAAAAAGCAAACAGCACACTAATAAAAGTTGCTCTGTTACCAGTGGCTGTATATAATTAGGAAAGGCATTCAGCTTCTGTTTTCAGCACGTAATTTTTAATTGATTTTGCTGAAAGAAACCTTAGTGTTGTTTCAGTTAACAGGAGTCTTTCCAGCAAAACTGATCTCCATAAAAGGCTTATGTAAAGCTTCCTTCAAGTGTCACAGGTTCATTGTTTGAACTGGCAGGGAATTAACCTGTTGCAAAAAGCCCATTCCCTATAAAAGCCAACAGTCATGAGACACGCAGCTGCAGACCTGATGGGTCTCCTCCACTAAGGAAAGGTGATTTCAGAGACCTGGCCAGTATCCAGCAATCTTTGCAGATCCCAGAGGAGAAAGTTTTTCCCTGTCATAAGGAGTACCCCACACACAAGGGAGATGCTCTCAGGTAACACACAGGGGAGTAAACACTGCCTGTTAATATGCTTATTTTATTTTCCCCAGGAGCTGGAGTTCAGCCCCAAGGCCAGACCATGTTCTCATCTGGGTAATTGCATAATTATCTTTTGCCTTCCAAAGGGACCACGTATCCTATCAAACACCATCAAGTCACAGGACCTACACACCAGAGCACAGGGATTTTTTGCACACCATTCCACATCCAGAGGTGTGAGGGGGCACCAGCAGACCCCCAGCATCTCCAGATGGGTCAGCTGTATTAGAAACATCAATGCAGTCACAAAGGCAGTGGAATGAGCTGACCAGCACGAGCCCTCAGGATAAAAACAAGGTTCTTCAGACAGCCAGTAACCAGTCCTTCTCCCCACCCTTTCAGCTCCTCTGGCTCCTGGTCAGCTACATTTCTCCATGCTACACCACCTGTAGCCTTAAGGATGTATCTGCCCCCGCGCTGTGCCAAGCAGTGAGCTGGGGCACGGAGGTGTCTCTGTTGTCCAACTCCACCACTCAGACTGGCAAAAACACCACTGAAGTACAGGGTGCACAGCTGACTCTGTGTCCTGCATGCTGTATCACCTCTGCAGGTAGTGGAGGTGTGTTCTGAAAAGAGACCCTTAGCAGAGGCGTCCTACAAGTATGACACATTTGCAGAGAGAAAGGTTTGTCATAGAAATTAAGGCTGTGCCACTAGGCTGGGCTGACTGCTTTATGTTGCCTTTAGAAAGATCTTACTGTAATCTTACTGTAAACCTCAAAGCCCCCTCCTCCAAAAAAATCCAACCCCACAACAACCAAATTTAAAGAAATACTTGCATTTGCCCTCAATACGCAAGTAGGTGACCTTAGCATGTGGATCCATCCACTCCCAAAGCTGTACATCAGCCTATGCCAAGGTCTGAATATGAGGGCAGCAGGGCAGACCAAGCATTTTCACAGCAGTGCTACACAGAAGGGAATGTTCTGCTTTTAAAGTAAACCTTTATAATCATTCACTATCTCTGCTTTTTAGCAGACTGTGAGTGGACCAGCTCCCTTGCATTGAGTAAGCCACTGTGCAGCCTAATTCTGCTCAGATATGCTGCTTTGTTTTGTTTCTGGCATGCACAGAAGCCAAAATATGCTTCCCCTACCCTGGGAACTGCTGAACTGGCAAGTGAAAGTCTGCAAAAGCTGCCTCAAGAAAAATAGCACATACAGCCATTAGAGGGGATGACAAATCAACCTACCTATCTGCAACAGAACCCAGCACAGTAATTTCCTTTAGAAATAATCTTAGAGAAAGCAGCCATGCACAAATATCGCCCTGTGAGCAAAGATTTTATTTACAATAACCATGATTATTACCTAATGTTTTCCTGGCAACATCCAGCAAGAGCTGATCCCAAATATGTCCTTGTCCTACTCCTCTGTGGTCAGGGGTGCACAGTACACTGTGATGTGACGTGTAAAAAAGATTGTTTTCATGTCTGGATGCATTCCCCTGCATGATGGGATAAAGAACCCCACTGTACTTGCTGGGGGTTTTTTTCAGGAAGCAACTATAAATAGGTGCTGCTAAGTTGACAGCTAAACCTCAGCTCAGGGCAAGACAAAGACCTTTCCTTGATAAGGCCAGAAAGCCATCTCTCCTTTATAGTGCTGAAAATGAAGAGAAAAAATAAAGGTTTTTGAAACTGAAAGCTCTCTTTTAAAGAGCCCCAAACACACACAATGTATGCTTATGGGACTCCAATTCTGGCCACAGCTTAGTAACAAAATAGGAGTTTCCTCAAAATGAGGTGCAAACTCACCGAAAATTCCATTTGAATCACGAAAACCATCCCATGAGAACAGCAATCCAGCTGTAACACCAGCTTTAATATTAAAAATCACAGATAACCAAAATGTATCATCTGCCTCAGGAACCCCATTCTCAGGGACTTACAGTAGCAATTGCAAAGATATTGCACTACAGCTATTTCAGATTGCTTGTGTGTGGCTGAAAAAGGACTCAGCGAACACCTGATTTTAGCAGCCACCAGCACCGCCCTGCCAGGCCACAATGATGAGTTTCAGCTACTTCTTGATGAACTTTCAGTGCTGTGTCTCAAACCTCTCTGGCATTTCAAAGAAGAGGAAACTCAGCTTTTGGCAGCACTTGTGGCAAATGCAACTTGACTTACCAGGAGAGCACTCACTGCACTGGTAAATGCAGATTCTTTCCTGAACTGCTCAGTCTTGAAGGGGGCAAGGAAAAATACAGTATCATTAAGTTAAGCCCAGAAGAAAAACGAATGTCCCAGAGTATTCTAGGCCACTCTCTTCCTCCACTGACCCTGGAAATCCAGAAAGAAGAGACACCTTGAAGAGCTTGTGGCAAAACCCTTTCTGGTCAGGCTATTTCTGGTGTCTCTGCCCCCTGCTCCCTAAGCAAGCACTCACATTCTGATCATAAAATCTGACCCAAACTCTCTTACACAAGTGCAGTGATTCCATTCTGAGTATCCCCTTCAATCCTGCACACTCTCTCCCAAAGCCTGGTATCTGTGACCTGACAGAAGCAACCTCAGCTCAGTACAACCCCAACCAGCAGCTCTCTCCTCTTACATCTTCCAGAACCCCAACTAATTAAAAGAAACCAAGTCACCTCCCTGCAGATCTGCCCCGTGCAGCTGAAGCTACCTGACTCCACAGCTTAACCAGTTTCTCAGCAAGATCAAAGCCTGTGCAGTTGTTCGAGAAGCTTTTCAATCACTCCTCCAGTTTCTATCATGAATTACAGCAGCACTTGAAGAGTGCCAAAACCCAGAGGGATCAGTTACTCCTGCCCTGTGACAGGCAGCAGGCTGGGGCAGACAGGACAAGCTGTAAGCAACATGGCATTACATTATGCACAGACCCAGTTTTGCTGCTGAATGATTGACAATAACTATTGGATGTCACTGTTTTAAGGATAATGTCATTTGTGTAATTATCTGGCACGGTCTCTCCTCAGCAGCTGGCATAATTCACAAGGGAAGAATTAGACTGAAATCCAGCTGTAGAATAAGGAGATTTGCTATTCTATACAGACAATCACTGTGCTTTAGGAGCTTGATACATAGGGTATATCATTAGTCATCTTCAGGTTCTGTGGACATGGAGAATATCAAAATGACACTCCTTCTCTATTTCACTGTGCCATTTATGTCACATGAGTTCATACTTAAAAATATTTTACTATTCTCTGTCTTCACCTGACCATCTGTTTCTTACTGGAGCTCAAGCTAGGAAGAGACAGAGAAGCTGCTTTTTTTTTACTTGACTGATCCTATTATCTCACCATCAGATAGGAAAGTGCCCCTTGCACAGCCCCCAGCCCTTTGGCCACTTTAGCCCTCAGCTATTCTGGTTTTAATGAGTTCAAACCTGGGTTTATCTGTCATGGGAGGATGCCCTACTGCCTGGGTTAAACTATGTAAATTCCCAAATCAGACAGCGTTTGACCCAACCCACAGAAATGGCATTAACAGAGCTGGACTGGGATTGGAACTGGTCCCATCCTGCACCCAGCTCTGGATCCCAGCAGTACAACTGTAACCAAGCAGCAAGAGAGACTTGACATTATTTTTTGCAGTGCTGGCATGCCACAAGTGGGACTGAGCAGGGCTACAGCAGATCATGCTCAAAAATGCGTGCTTTGCTGCTGGATTCCAGGTAACAGCATTCCAAAGAAAACAACTGTCTTCTCCTCCCCAGTGCTCCGGGCACAAGGATGCCAGAGGTGTTCTGTGAAGTATGGCAGAAAGAAACCTTTCTGTACAACCAGAGTGTCACAGTGATGACACCTCCCTGCTCCAGCTGTCCTACTCCATCCCAGAAGAGGCCTTGCTCTGCCCCTGGGGCATAAGGGAAGATGCTGGTCAAATGGTCGTGCTGGTGAGGGAGGGCTCTGCACAGCAGCCTGGCTCTGATCCATGCTGGCTGCTCTATGCCTTTATGCTTGAGCTGACAGGGGAGAACTTCAGCAGCACAGAAAGGAAAAAATATAACCAAACTGCCCCCCTGAGTACAGAAAAATGACAAATAACAAAGGAGAGCTATGTATGGGAAATAGCTTCCTGAGAACAGCCTTGAGACTTGGAGCAGAGGCTGACACAGGGAAGCAACGATGCTCTGGTCCTGTTGCAAACACAAGGATGCCAGACATGGACAGGAAGGAAAAACTCCTGCTGTAGGACCACGGCAGGAATGAAAAGACTTACAGTGGCTGAGATGAGTGGCAATGGATAGGTATGTGAAATAGGGTTTAAACACAGTAGCTACTGCAGGGAAGCAGAGGCTTTGGCGTGACCAGCACGTATTAGTCTTGAAATAACACAGCACACTGTGGCAAAAGCAACAGATGATTACATTCGCCTCCCAGAAAATCTGGGAAGGTTTCATTTAATGCCTGCCCAGAAATTTCACTCCCTCCTGGAAAGTGGTGCACCTTGGCCAACGTGCAGGGGGAATGTGGATGTACTGTTATCCCAGCTGACAATTTGTTCCTGGTGGGCAGTGAGTGACACTTCTTTATTCAAGCAGAAAACTCCATCTCTCATCTCAGCCGTGGGGCTCAGACAAAGGGAAGCAATGAATGCAGAGCTCACCGGTAAATGATGCCTCTTTCATGGAGAAACATGAGGGCTGAAATAATTTCTGCTGCATAGAACCGGGCCCGATCTTCGTCGAAGCGCCGCGACTTCTGGATGTGGAACATCAAGTCCCCGCCGTTGACGAACTCCATCACAAAGAACAGGCGATCCTACACACAGGCAAACACAACCAACATGGACAGCGTTAATCACATCCTCGGCCAGGCTTAGAAAAGTCTTAGCAAAACTATTATCTCCCAAACAAAAACAGATTAAGTAAGCATGAGACTGTGTGTGGGGGGAAAGGCTGATTTTTTTTCCGGGAAAAATCAAGTCAATACCAGGAGGATCTGTTAGTACCTCCTTGCCCTGCATTCCTCCCTAAAGTTTTGACCCCAGTTGGGAAATAAATTCCTGTTCACGTGTGGATTGCGCATGTTAGTAAGTATGTGCTCATCACTAATCAGCTCCCATTGGGTTTCCCTGAATTATCCTTAGCCTGAATCAACAGGGAATGATACCCCTTCATCAGTACTCTCTGAGCTGAGTGGCACAAGAGAAATCTGCAAAAAATCACTGACTCCCTTGTAAACACCTCAGATCTCTGGGGAAAGCTGCTCCGTAACACAATGTACACGATCAGACTGCAGCTTCACCACAACAGCACAACATTGTCTCAAGGATATCCCAACATTATTTCTGGAGAATGTGGGCTGTTTTCCAGGATGGGATTTCCTGCCATATACTTGCATGGCAGCTGCTTTTTGGGCCCTCAGGTTCCAGCTTTCCTCTGATTAGGAAATGATTCTATGCAGAGAACTTGCATAGAGACCGCTGCGAAGGTCTCTGGGCAATAGAGGAACTGATAAGGATGAAGTATAAAGAAAAGTTTCTGCTGAGCAGAAAAGCAACCTGTTTGATAAAGTTCAGTTCATTAACCACAGCTGTTGGTCTCTGAGGTTTCTTTTTTGGCTTTGTTCTGGCTTTTGCAAAAGCCTGAAGATAGGGAGGCACTTGCTTAAGCTGTGTGCTCAGCAGTGAGTAGGGGTTTGGCATGTGTTCACTTGATTGTGAGAGGAAGGACACAGAGAGATTTGGCACAAAAATAAACCCTGAAATTGTTGCAGTCTAGTTCAAAAATTTCTCTCAGTAATTGTTTCAAAGAAAACAACTGTCTTCTCCTCCCCAGTGCTCCGGGCACAAGGATGCCAGAGGTGTTCTGTGAAGTATGGCAGAAAGTATTTGTTTTTCAGTATTTGTATTTCAGTATTTGTTTTTTCAGTTTTACTCTGAATATCAGGAACAAGCAGATTGGAAAACAGGCATAGAATTCAACTGAGACCAGCCAGGCTTTAAATGGTAATATTTGCCCTTCTTTCCCACAAGCCTCTTCCCAGGTCTGATGTTAATTATCTACAAGCTACTTTTAAACCCTCTCTAAGTTTAAGAGGATAAGCATTGTCGTGCTCCACTTTCTGGCAGCCAGCCAGCTTGAAATGACTACTGGTATTAACATCTTGAGATGCAGAAGAAAAACAACCAGAAATTCCCTCATTTCTCAATGGACATGTGCAGGAAAGCAAATGGTTTGTGACACACGAGGACAGCTTGCTTCGCATAGCCAACCTGGGCTCTGCCCTACAGCTCCTTCTGGGCTCCTTCCAGAAGGTAAAGATCATTAAATCATAGAATCATTTGGGTTGGAAAAGACCTTTAGAGACCACCCAACCACTGACCCAACTCTGGCCAAGCCCACTACTAAGCCATGTCCCCAAGGGCCACACATCTACACATCTTTTAAATATCATCAGGGATGGTGACTCCACCACTGCCATGGGCAGACTGTTCCAGGCAGCTTGACCACTCTTTCAGTGAAGAAATTGTTCCTAATAGCCAATCCAAACTTCCCCTGGTGCAACTTCAGGCCATTTCCTCTTGTCCTGTCCCTTGTTCCCTGGGAGCGGAGCCTGCCCCCCACCTGGCTCCACCCTCCTGTCAGGGAGTCGTAGAGTGTGAGAAGGTTCCCCCTGAGCCTCCTTTCCTCCAGGCTGAGCCCCCCCCCAGTTGCTCCTCATCAGACTTGTGCTCTCTGCCCAGGCCCCTGCCCAGCTCCACTGTCCTTCCCTGGACACACTCCAGCACCTCAATGTCCTTCCTGCAGTGAGGGTCCCAAAACTGAATCCAGAATTTGAGGTGCAGCCCCACCATTGCTCCCAGCACTCTCACAACACTACTGCAGCACCAAGGCCATGTGTTGAATGCTATGTCCAGTCCATATAAACAACACCACCTCACTGTTTCACTCTGTCTTTATTAGAGGGCACTGAAAGACACCTGAGTTGGCTTGTCTACGGCAGCAGTCCGAGCCAGAGCAGCATGGATGTGCAAACCCACCAGCAGCCTTGGCTCTTCAGCCCACATCAGCCCTGTAATGCCACATCCTCACTGGGGCTGGTTAAGCTCAGTCTGGCTATGCTGTGCCTGCCTGTTCCTCCACCTGCAGCACAGGTATCACCTCTGCCTCGCCAGGCGGGCCGGCTTTTACATCTCCTTGTTATTCTTTCCCACCTCCTTCCTTGCTGATCTCTCCACATGACACACGCTTATCTAGCCCAGCTTGTCCAGGCATCTCCTCAAGCCCATACTTAAAAAAGAAATCGCTCTTGCCAGATCCCCAGCAGGAAGCAATTTCATTTACCAGCAGCCTGGTGAGGGATGGTGTGTGAGTGTATTTATGTAAGTGATACATATACCTGTATAAACATGCATGCACTTAGGTGAACATACATGGATTTTCTATTCTTTCCTTAAAGGTGACCTTCAGGGAAATAAAGTTAACTCTTCCTATCTTAAAACATCTATGTCCAGCTTCTCCAGAGCAGGCAAAACTCCACAGCCCACCTCAGACTTCTTGTTGTACTCATCTCCACTATGATGCTTACAGGAAGACACTACTTTCTCAAATGTTCAGGTGAGCACCAAAACAGCTGATTTTAAAATTCACATCACTGCTGCCATGGAATTAGCAGCTTTTTGCTAAAAACTGCTCTTGCTTCAGACTAACTGCAAACCTGAGTAAGTATAACTGCACGTGTTATACTGTCACACCCACCCATGGGCTCATTTCACTGGTCAAGCATAAACACAGAACTTTGGGTTACTCAACTATTTTTAAAATTTTTTTTTCAACTTAATTTTAAAGAAGTCCAGCTTATTGTCTGCCCAGTTTCCTAACACTTAGAAATCCCATGGGGCTGCTGAAGAAAAGAGCAGGATGGGTACAACAACTGGTTTATAATGCACCATTTGTGCATTGGTCTGCTACATGCCTGGAAACAAGCATTAGGAAAATCCGCACTAATGGCCATCCCTTGGGGAAAAGCATCAAAAAGCCAGGCAAGGCCTACCATTTTTACTCTTAAGGAAGACCATCAGCTTGCCAAGCTGAAAAGACCAACCACTCTCCCATGAATCATTAAGAAATAAAATAAACAGTGGTATCCTATTAAAAAAAAAAAAAAAGAGGGGGGAAAGGAAAGAGGGGGGGAAGGAAAAGAGAAGAGGAGGGAAACGAAAAGAAAGGAAGAGAAGGAGGGAGAGGGAGGGAAGGGCAGGGGAAAGAGGGGAAAAGAGAGAGGGAAAAAGAGGAAGGGAAAAGAAGAGGAAAGAAAAAAATAAAGAAAGCAATTTGCAGCCAGAAGAGTAAGACTGAGTAAATAACTTAAAAAGGGGCCAGGAAAAGTAAATCTTAAAACAGCAGATAGTTCAGACACTTGCAAATTTGACCTAAGAGTCAGTTATGTGTCTCCTTTCCTGGGGACTACCAGTGGGAATTAGGAGGAGTTGAAAGCGGGATTGTTTTTTGACAGGGCCCAATGCTGAACTCCTCACATGGCTATTTTTCTATTGTGCTCTGCCCAGAAGTCTCTCTGATCTGGTATCTCTGTTTGACGTGGTAAGAAGGGAGCATTTGAGTCAACAGGAAACACTGACACGAAAGGCTTTGCAGCAAGTGGCAGCCACAGGAGGAAATCACATTGCACCATTCCTGGACTGGGATCAAGATGAATAAAGTCGCAGAGCAATTGTTACTGTAAATTAAAGGAACACTTGGAGGAAACGAAATCCATGGGATCAGGCAGGTTCATTTCAAGGCTGGCCTACACCTAGAGATCAATCCTGTCAATCTTCATGCAAGAGAGCTGTCTTTTTTATGTTTCTTGGCTTTAAAAAAAAATTATTTATTTTGGCATCAGTTTTCCGTCCCTATTTGTTCACCTGTTAGCAGGGCAAGCGCTGTTGAAAGCACAGCAGTGGTTGACAGTAGCTATATATACCCATTATATTTTTTCATTGTCCTAGGGGGTTTTGTGGGGCTTGAAGAAAGTCCCAACTGCAAAAGCCTCTGAGAAGGACAATCCACACACTGGTTACTGCCCCTTGCAAACACTGAAATCCATCTCAAGCCTCACTTTAGCCCTTTGTCCTCACCAGCTCTACAAACTGTTTTGGATCCTCATACCTTTCCTCTTTGTCATCACAGGGGAAGAAAAAAATTCCAGATTTTATTAGAAGAGCATCCTTTCCCTCCAGCATGATGGCCAACCTCTAACCCTCTTCTACTCATAGCTGATGTCCATGTACAAACCACACAAGACCAAAGATCTCTGAAGACACTTGGGACCTTATCTCCAGTCACAAGGGTCCAATTTACTCCACTCAAAAATCAGCCTGGCTCAGGAATTCCGCTTAGTTTGCATTTCATCTTTTTGGATATAATTCATGCACACAACTCCTTAGAAAATCAGCTTTGGGCTCAATCTGAGTTCGCTGAAGCCAAAGGGTTTCCCCAAGAAAACAGTCATTTTTCCCTGTTTTGGCAGTTTATGCTTTGCAGAGCAGGAGGCAGGCTTTCCAAATCATCCCCAAACAGAGACATCTGTGTCGCTGCTTCCCAGAGAAACTTTATTGTTTCCAAAAAGAGTAGCAGGGCTTAGGGAGCTTGCAAGCAAATTATTACAAGATAATTACAAGAGCTGGCAGGCTCTCTCAGTGTTCCCAATGTTCTCCCTTTGTGGTCCACAACCCCCACACAAAGCAAATCTGCCCTAGGTCTTGCTGGGAGCGAGCAAATAAACCATGATTTCTCAGTACTGGGCTCCAGAAAGCCACATGTCCAACTCCCCAGCAGTGCAAGTGGCCATCTGTATCTGGGTCAAGGCACTGCAAAGTACAGGATCTGGAGGAGGAATAAGAAACAGGTTTGTAACTGACTATTTATCTTTGTAGGACTAACACAGCCAGGCCCCACTCTTAGATCCTGCTCTGTGAGGAAATGCCTGTCCTCTGTACCCAGCCCTCCACAGATTCTATGAATTCCTGTTGGAAATGCTTCCCCTCTCTCACTGTGGCCTTCAATATCTTCATGAGGGGAAGCAGAGGGGCAGGCATTGATCTCTCCGGTGCCCAGTGACAGGACACGAGGGAGTGGCCTGAAGTTGTGTCAGGGGAGATTTAGGTTGGCTATTAGGAAAAGGTTCTTCACCCAGAGGGTGTTTGGGCACTAGAACAGGCTCCCCAGTGCACCAAGCCAGGCAGAGCTCAAGGAGGGTATGGACAATGCTCTCAGGCACAGAGTGTGATTCTTGGGGCGTTCTGTGCAGGGCCAGGAGTTGGACTCAATTATCCTGATGGGTCCCTTCCAACTCAGGATATTCGATGATTCTATGATTTCATACCCAGTCCTTCACAGAATCCATGGATTCTATGAAATCCTGTTGGGAATACCTCCCCTCTCTATCCTGCCCCTGAACCAAGGCAGCAGCACTGCACCCTCAAGAGCTGCCTGCTGCTCCCAGCTACAAGGGTTAAGTAGGGCACGCTGTCCAGGGGGGTTACACACGATTTCAAACTCAGGGAGGATCACAGGTGTCCTGGGAACAGGCTCACCATGAATCAAGTCACAACAACCCTTGCACAAACACATGTGTGAGCACAGGAGCAGATCTAATGAGCTCAGCCCCAAATTTCCAGACAAAGCCAATCTCGCCTGACTGCAACGGAGCAAGGCAGTGACTCATGCCAGGTGAAGATTTGGTCTTTTGGTTTCAAATCGGAGCAACTGCATCAAGGAACACCTCTGCCCCATTCTGGCTCAGCTGGAACCCCACGCACATGATAGGTGATGGCCACAGCGTGGCCCAGGACACCCAAGCAGAGAGGCAGCAGGTTTTACAGCCATCTGCCCGCTCAGCAGTGCTGCTCTGTTGAGCTGTTCTTCCTCCCTGCTTCAGCGGCTGCAGAAGTGCCCGCCAGCCCCAGGAACCACTTCTGCCTCAGGGAACCAAGACACAGACAGCACATCCAGCCCTGGGGCTACCCAGATGAGGGATCACTGTGTGATGCAGCTGAAAGGCTGAGAAGAGGAAGGTTTCTTTCTTCTGCTGGTTTTGGGTGGTTTTTTAAGGTAGAAGGAGGTGCAGTGAAAATTAAGCCAATTCAGAATGGGCATAAAGGTGCATGTGGTGTCTCCTCCGGGCCGGGCAGCTGGTGAACACATTTCTGAGAATCTCAGGTCAGTTCCCCACACCAGGCTCGTTTTTAGCTCCTTCAATAAAGAGTCACCAACCACTGTCACAACCACATAAATGGGCCAGTTATCATTGGTTATCACCCCACCACGCTCTGCTCTCTGACGCTGCTGACAGTGGGCACCACGAGGCTCCCCATGAGGCCACTCCAGCGAGGCACAGACACATCGCCCAGAGAAGCATAAATTGGCTCTTGCCATTTGCATAAAAAGACTCTGCAGGGTCCCTTGGGGTGAAGGCAGCCCTGGCACGCAGGTGCACAGTGCAGCATCAACGCTGAGCTCATTCCAGAGGAGCTCGACAACCACAAAACCAGGGCGAGCTGAGGGGAGTTGTGGGTTCCCACTTCCCCAGGGAAAAAAAACCAAACAAAACTAAACAAAAAAACCCCAAATCTAACTGCATCCTCCAAATTCCTGTCCCCATTTTCTTAACCACTTGGCTGAAATTTCAAGCTCATACGCTGGAGAGGTTTTGTAAGAGGCAAATTCAGTCATTTGTCTGAAATGCGTCTTCTGGGGTATTCAAGAGAATCATATACACATCCTTCCTCCTCTTCCCCTCCGTGCAGGACAGCCTAATTCACAGCAGCATTACACTATTAGCTCATCTTTTCACTATAAACTTTCACACAACGTGTGTGCAAAAGGATGATTATTATCTTGTTCACCTGTATCTGTTCCATTTGAAACAAGACCAGACCCAGATTAGGAAAAAAACCACCAAAACTCAGATAAGCCAACCAATTATGTACAAAAAATGCCTGGCTTTTTAATCCCAACTAAAAAAAAAGGACACTTGGAGCATCATTAAAATAAGATATTAAAAGGATAGAAAACAAATTGCAAGAAGAAGCAAAACACAATCTTCCCCTCCAGACCTTTTAAAATGATACAGAAAACTACATAAACACTCCTTCCCACCTGAAAGATTAAAAAAATTCAAAGGACTGAGTCAACTTAAGAACAGAATAAACTGAGAAATAAAGAACTAGAGTGTATGACACTATAGACATTACCTGTTAATCAAAGATTTATAGGACATCTGCACCCCTCAGCTGGCTGCTGGCATCTTGGTGTCTCAGAAGAGAACAGCCCTGTAAATATCACGTTTTACAGCCCTCAGTTCAAAAAGGCTTCTGAAATTGGTGTCTTCAGTTTAGAGTGACCAACCTGCAACAGCCCTTCCCATTTTACAAAATACTGAGCTCTGCAATATCTGCTGGCTCAGGCAGGGCTAGGGAAGGCTAGAGACCTCTACGAGCTCAGCCAAAGATCTTCACGAAAATTAAGAGTGCCAAAACACCCAAAAGCCACTTGGAAACAGCTTGCTGTGAGGGTGTGTGGATCACCTTCTCACCTTAAACATCACCTGGAAAGCAATATGGATTCAAAGAGACTGAAACCTAAAGCACCACTGGCTCACACCTCAGTTATTTACCTCTTCTATGAGCTAAGTTTTTCTATGCCTTTGTTTTTTACTTCCACTTCCTCCTCAGTACTGACTGGCAGCTGCTTGCTCAGGCTGCTTGAGAGCTGCTTCCATTTTGATCCCTTTTTATGCGACAACTTCCTTGATTTTAAGGCCAAAAAATATTAGTGTCACATACTGTGGTTAACCATAGGCAACACATTTGGCTACCCTTGCACTGAGCTTGATGATTTGTCCAAGCTACAGTCTCTCCCCTAAGCCACTGCAGATGGAGACAGGCATTTATTTCAGCTTCATGAAAATGCAAATATCCAAAGTCCCTCAACCATCTGGGGTCAGAAAGTTACACTGGGGAACTACGACACGACGATGGCAGCTGACCCTTCCAACCCTCCAGCTCATGTTTTCACCTCAGCTCGCATCGCCTCAGTGTGCAGCCCAAGTGTGGACATTCAGCAAAGTTCACAGATTAAGAGTCAGAAATGTCAGTCTGATCTTGTTTCACCTCCTGCCTGCAAAAAAACCCCGGCCTCGAATGTTCCTGCAACAAAGTGACCACTGCAAGGTGTCACTGCACATGTCGGAAAAAGCAGAGCCTTTCCGAGCAGGCCGCGGAGGCCTCGCACGTCTGGTCCACTGACAACAGGGGTTTTTGGTGGATGTGAACACTGTCAAACCACAGAAAGATGCACTTTCGGCCAGCCTGCTTTTATTCTGTGCTAGATGGGACAAGAGCCAGAGGAAAGCAGGAATTGGCTGTCCCTGCTGTGGTCACAAAGCCAGCATGAGGGCACCACGGTGCACACACCTGCAGGAGCTGCACTGGAGAGTGAAGGTGGGAAAGGAAATTCCCCTGTACCTCCCTGTCCAAAAACCCCCAAAAACCAACCCACCACTCCACATAAAGCATAACTCAAGCTCCTTCAAGCCTGACCTGCAGAGCCTTCCATCAGAGTGGCTTGGAGCTAACACAGGTGTCAACTCTCAAGAATAAAAGTCTCAGTGCCTGCAGAAGAGCATCCAAGACGTGCATTTGGCTGTCACGTGAATGCATGCATGGAGTTGTGCCTCCACAACACACCACACAGGGAATGCTGGGGGTTCAGAGCCTGGGAGCGGATCAAAGCCATCCTCTCTTGCTCCCAAAGGGCTCCCTCTCAGTTCTTTTCAAAGAGAACATCAAAGAGGCCTCACTGCTTCCTGAACGCCCACCAGCATACTCCAAAGTCTGTGTCAGGGCACTTGTTCATCTCCCAGAGCCCCAGGAAAGCTGTCACTGCCTTTCCAGCCTCCCTCACCTCCACACCACGCTCTGCCCTGTGCTCTACCCACCTGGTCACACTGGAACCGCTGGCAGAAAACCAGGCTGATGCTGATGCTGGAGATCCCCTGGAGGGATCATGACCGAGGACTCCCCTGGACAAACAAGGGCACTTAGACCTCCCTTGTGGCACCTGGGGGCAAGGGGTGGGTGAGCTGCCACCTCTCAGTCCCACCACATTTTCGTGGGCCCTCACTTGAAAATGATGCCCCTGTTGAAGGCTCCAGGTCAGCTCTAACACTTCTAGGAGGTGAAATACAGGTTCATCTCTCTAAACTGGGTGACCCATAACAAGATGCCCACACTGACCCTGGCAGAACTACCTGAGTGCCCCAAGAGCCAGTGGAGATGCACAGACACCTTCCCCTTCCATGCTGATCAGCCTGCAGCCAGTAAAGGGGACAAAAAACTGCATGCCAAACAGCAGGCTGCCCTCGTAAAATGGGACCAGTTCCATGATTATACTGTCCTGGAGTCCCAGGCCAGCCCCTGCCTGGCTTAAATAGCACCCTGCTCATTATTATCTTGAAAGATGCTTGTTATAGAAAATCACGTCCCTCTGCCAAGTTCTTGTGTCTCACTATTTTTGGAACAACAGAGGCAGGCTCTGAGCCTCAGCAACTGTCAGCAGAGCCAGAGGGAAAGCAAATCCATATAACGATCGGGCTGGCTGACAGGGACAGTGCTGGGAACAGCATTGCCTGGGGGACAGTCCCCTGGAAGGACCCTTTGGTCATGAGAAAAGGAGTAAGGGCAATAAACATAAAACCCAGAAGATATTCGACACTATTTGCATGGGAAGCTGATCTCCCCCAGCCCTCCTCATTCTCATGCATATGAATGGAGACAAAAGGATTTAAATGCAAACCACCTGTGCAGGAAGGATGGCTCCTAAACCCCAAAGAAGACAGGACCTACTTACTGCAAACTGATTTTAATTAAAACATTCCAGGATTCACATTCCCCAGGATTACATTACTGACTTAGCTATTTATACATTCAGCCTCTTTCACCCCTTCTAGGACAGTAATGTTGAGGCACTGGGTAACACCAATGTCAGGTAAATGAAAACAAACACCTTTTGGTGCTTGTGACCCCTAATGCAGGATCCACGATTATCCACAGGTCTCAGCACCTGTCAGCAACTCACAGATTACTGGAGAGGAAGCATAATCCTCTCTGACACTAAAGAATTATTCTAAGGCCCTAGAAAAAGCAGAGGTAAATGGCTTAGCAAGGTGGAAAGCTCCCAAGGCAAGGCGTTCAATTAAAACAAAATTTAACATTTTAAGAAACAGAGACATGGTGAGCAAGGAAGACCTCCCACAGATGCACCTGGAGCAGGATTTTAATTGCCCCCCTGCAATGAAGCAGTTGGACTCTTTCGTTGCCTTTCACAGGAAAGGAATCCGGAGGTGCAAGTCCAAAACTGCCCAGCCCAGTGCTGGGCACACAGATGGCTACATCCAGCCTCTGCCAGCTTGCTGAGCTGCTGATATTTCATCTTTAGGCTCTGAAAACTGTGACCCACACCAGGCAGAGCCAGCCCTTGCAGCTCCTACCACCTAGTGGCTGCAGGATTCAGCCCTGATTGTGCGAGGAGGCTGCCTGGAGGTCAGGCAGCCTCAGCCCACTCTGGGCAAACAAAGCCGCCCTTGCTGGCGGGCATCACTTACGCTGCAGCTGAGACTAAAGCAGGCTCACACTGAGCACAGAGGCAGCACAAACAGAACAGAAAACCTTTCTGAAAACCATCAGTGGCTACTGTAAGCTCAGAAAAACCTCAGCCAGCTCTAAAATAGGCAAGCAGAAGTAGCAGCAGTATAGATGAACTTGGGTAATGCTTTGCTGTGCCTGCTCAGCTAATCATAGAATCACAGAATGGTTTGGGTTGGAAGGGATGCTAAAGATCATTTAGTTACAACCCTCCTCTCCTGTACAGGGACACCTTTCACTAGACCAGGTTGCTCAGAGCTTCATCCAGCCTGGCCTTGAACACTTCCAGGGATGGGGCATCCCTGGAATAATGCCGCATTCCTGGCACCACACATCACAGAGTGCAGCACAGACATGTCCAAGGCTGTTAGTCACCCCCAGGCTGCTTAAGCCAGGGGAGGAGTTTGCTGGTTTGGGTGGGATATTTTACAACAACCAGAATTCAAATGGCTCTGGATCCAGCCAAATCCTCAGACCCTATGAATGCTCTGCCCTCAAACTCCAGCAGCATCTCAGGCGTTTCCAAGAGCCTTCCTTCTGAGCTTCCACGATTTCCTCCTGAACTGGGAGGGGGGAGGCCGTAACTGGACACCCCTGTTCTAGGTGCAGCCTCGCCAGTGCCAGGCAGAAGGGATAATTACTCTCCCAAGCTCCTGAAGCAGCCCAGTCCCTAATTTTGCTCACATTCCATGGGGCTGTACTGCTGGCTCATACTGAACCTGGCACCTATCATAAGCTCTGTCTGCCTTCCAGCTGGGCTACTGCTCTGCCAGTCAGTCCCAGCTTGTCCTGATCTATGGGATCAGGCTCTGACTTGGCCTTGACAAATGGTAAGAAGCCTCAAAATGGCTAGTTCTTGAAAAATGACTAAAGGCAGGCCTGGTAGGTCATTATGTATCCAGGATCTCCATGGCAGACTAGAGCTGTGCTTTTTTATAACATGAACCATTAATACCACCTTTTAAGAGTCTGGGCTGTAACTGTGATACATGTGATGTGGTTTCCATGTAATTGCAAACTGGGTATTTGTGCTACCATGCCCCCAATCCATAGATTTTAAAGTATGGCTGCAGGATGACATTTTGAATAAGTGGTTACTCCTTTTATATACATAATGGTTTATACATACATACATATATATATATTTTTTTTTTTTCTGCCAAGGTCTTGTTAATGGTGGGGATATCCCCAAGCCATAAAAAGAATAAACAAAAGCCCCAAGTTTGTATCAGCCTGGTTAAGACCTCGTGGGAGGATTGTGTCCAGTGAATACTCTGGTGTTGCAATAATTCCACTACTATAGCAAAGGGGTTTAATTGCGCTTTTATAAGCAATTTAAATCTGGTTATTCTGGACTGAAGTGAGTGTCACTGAGTGCAGACCATGGGCAAAAGACGTTATGAACCATCTACATTTTTTTTGCAAACGCTTCCCTTTTTGGTGTTGTTTATCATCAGAGTGGTTTTCTGCTACAGACAATTGAGACAATGAAGCAAAGTGGGATTCAAGTAAAAGAGGAACCCAGGAAAGACTGGAAATAGCAGGGTCCTGCTATACAAGCACCACTCCCTTGGCACCACTTCAATGACTGACCAGCTCTGTGTTCAGGGCACCAAGGGCTGTGGGGTTCTTCCCTCTGCTCCTCTGATGACAAGCTGGTCCAGAAATTCCTGTTCCAGGCTGCGCTACTGTGTAGCAACCTCCTTTTAATTTCCAGTCTAACTGTACCCATGGCCAGTCTAGACTCATTTAATCTTAGCCAGCATCTTGACAGCTTTGTTTCCCTCCTCAGTGTTTGACATCTGCAGACATCAGATCCTCTTTTTGCCTTCAATTTGCTAGTCTAAACAGGCTGAGTTCTCCCCTTTTCTTCCTCTTTGCAAAAGACTCTGCAATTACTTCAGCAGCCCAGAAGACTTTGCCTGCACCCACAGCAGATTGCATTCAATTTTTCTGAACACGACAAATGGTGCTCACAGTGACCCTGAATCTTCCCTAAATTCATGGGAAACACTCTGCACAGCTCAGAAGCACACTTGCTGTTTTCACACCTACACTGCAAACTCAGTCAGCAATGCCATAGCAAAGGCCATAGCAACGAGTGGCAGAACCCACATTTGACCTCAGACAGAACACATCATACTGAACATTTCCAGTACTTCAGGAAAGCCATTACAAGTCGAAATATCACGAAATAAAAGTTTCCTTGGTTACTAGTGACAACAGTGAGCTTTAAGTTTCATTTCTGCTACACAGCACACAGCTGCTCTGTGAACCATGTGAGCTGTGTATTAAATAAAACCCAACACAAACCATTTAATTTCAATTAGTTGAATCTACCCAAGGGCTCCACCCTAAATGAGCACAGTTCTTCACCTCCATAGCTGGCTGTTGCATCACCCCAGTGAAAAGAGAAATGGGTGGGTGGCTGAATGCATTTGTCTGCTCTTTTTTTTGTTGTTTTTTTAAAGTATTTTGGGTTTATGTAGGAGGAGCAAAGCTGCAATTAAAAGGGCAAGTTTCTCCTGCCTCTTGTAAGAGGAAAACAAGCTTTACTGCCCTTTAGCAAAGAACAAAATGCAACTGGAAAGGAGCCCAGGCAGTTTTGAGGAGCTACACTGCAGAAAATGCTTTGGTTCTAATAACAGCTTAGCTGAGGGACTCCCAAATTCACCTTGTGGCCACTGCCTCCATCTCAGCCACTCCTCCCTCCACCACCCACACCAGCAAGCAGCTCCCAGCCACCAGCTCACACCAAATGAGGCTCCCAGCCAGGCAGTCAGCCCATGTGCTCTCCTCCACTGAGGTACACAGGGCACAAGGGACAGCAGTGCTGCCATCTGTCTTCCCTACACAAGAAGAAATACCAACCGTACATGGATCTGACTCAGTGTCCACCCATGTCAGGCAGACCCTTTCAAGGAACCCCAGGAGGATCTTTCATTCATTTCTCAGCAGTCTACAAAGGCTGGCAGAGACAGGAGGCTACCTCTGCTTCCAAGTACAAATCTTTAGGTTTGCAGAAAATTCAATGCAAATACAGTCCAGTTAAAAATTCAGGCAGCAGCAGAGCAGAGCCTGAGATCCCAGAGCGACCAGAGGACACTGCAGGTGTGTACACATTTACACTTGGAAACATTCAATGGCACTGGGATGTTTCTAGGGAAGACACAAAGAAAGGCTTTGTGCCCTACCAATTAGTTAGGGAGCTTAGAAAAAGCCAGGATTTTGTTTGCCAAATGCCCAGCAGATGTTAGAGGTGGAACATAGCAGAGTGCTCTGTTTGTCCTCAAGCAGAGAGGATTCTCCTGGGTCTGAAGTGGACATTTGTAGCAGGCCAGGGGCCAAATACACAGCAAGGTTCCTCATGCCAGCCAGTGTCAGGAGGAAGGCTGGCCTCTGCCTGGGCTATACTTACAGGAGTCTGGAAGCAACAGTAGAGCTTGGTGAGGAAGGGGTGGTTCCTTGCTAAGGAGAGGATGCGTTTCTCGGTCATGGTGCATTCAACATCGTCATCCTGCAGAATGACGTCCTTCTTCAGCACCTTCACTGCATAGAGCTGCCCACTCTCCTTCATCTTGGCAAGCATCACCTAAACCAAAAGCAAGTGTGAATGGCAAGTGCTGAGCCCTCTGAGCAGCACAGGGCCTCTCACACCTTCCCGGCCTGGAAAGGTCAGTCATCTCATGACCAGGCTTGTGGACCCAAGTGAGTCAGCCCATGAGCATGGGCATCAGTGTACAATCAATGACACATGCTACTGCCTGCAGCAGGCTGCTCGGGACAGAAATACCCACGCTGCTCCTGCCTGGCACAGGGCTGGCTGGTCGAAGGTCATCCACTGTGCCAGCACAAACTGCCTGAGCAGGGACATTCAACCCACCTCCCTCCACAGATATAAAACTCAAACATGCTCTTTCACTTCAGCTTCGTGGCAAACCACCATCTCACCACATTTGAAACCACTGCCTTGTTGTCTTTAAAGGAAAAGTCTTTACATGCTCCAAGAAATGCTGCCCAAACGAGTGTTAACGTACACACTTGCAGCTCCTGGTATGGGCCCTGGCATGCAGCTGTTCCTTCAGGTGCTAGCTTCTTTTTTGTGATATCCAATTCCTCACTTTGCTGTCAGCTTTTTTCTCCTCCCTTTTCTCCCTGCTCTCTGTAACCAACTTTGTTGCACAAAGCAAGTACCATGTAGTACTTGCTCTGGAGTACCACTGGACAGCCTGTGTGCCATGTTATGAAATCACTTCACCTACCTTGGGGCTTCTTTAATAAGGAATGTGGTTTCTCACAAAATAGCCACGAATAACTCTCACCTTTCCAAAGCTTCCCTTTCCCAATACACGAAGGAAGGTTAAGTCTTTGATCCCAAGTTTGCTTGCTGAAGTTTCACTAATGTTGTTGCCATCCTTCAGGCTGCCTTTTCCCTGATGTTTCAACGAAGATCTTGAAACCAGTTTCTGCAGAAAAAAGCAAAGAAGTGTCAGTCTGCATAGGAACTGTACTTCTGCCTCAGAGGTGCTCACAGGTGGTCAACCCACCAACCATGGTATTTGAGGCCTGTTCTGGGGCACTTTATGGCTACTGGGACAGGAGGAGTGTTGGTAGCATCACACAGCTGCCACATGTGACCAGCCAAACTCAGCACTGCTCAGGGCTGTGCTGACATGTCAACACCAGCTCCTGACCTGGGCATTTCAGGTTGTAAACCCACTGCCCAGCGTATCAGAGAATCACAGAATATGCTGAGTTGGAAGGGAGCCACAAGGATCATCAAGTCCAGCTCCTGGCCCTGCAAAGGACCATCCCCAAGAGTCAAGAGGCAAGGTTGATTCTCTCCATGCTCACTCCCCATGAAAAAAAAAGAGAATGAGTGGGGAAACCCAAGTCTTCTATCTACCAGCAAAGTAAGGAGGACCGCTTAATTTCTGCAATAGGCAAAGTGCTGGTGAGATTTAGAATCCTAGCAGATCTCACCTGAAGTTCTTACGTTTCTAGCTGATCTAAAGACTCTTACTCAAAGCCCAGTTCAATGGGACCCCAACTTCAAAACATGTTTCTTTCCCACATCTGGGCTGCTGGCTTGCTCCACTGCTCCAAATTTGATGGAAAGCTGTTCATTCCCATGCCAGCAGTGAGGTGCTGCATATTCAGGAGTTGTACCAGTATTAGCACACATTTCCAGAGCTCGTAATTTTGAAGTACACAAAGATCAAGCCAACCTCCAGTGCCCTCTGCTCACAGCTCTCCAGGTATGCATGTGCATACAAAACGAGCACTTCCATTCAGTTTATTGGTCTGAACAAAGTCACACGGACTTCGTGAGCTCCATCTTGTGACTACTTTGGTGTACAGCAAAGTTCCTCCTGCACAGAAGACTTGTCATGATGGGCCTTAAAGAACCAAGAGCAGCCGCAGAGGCACAGAACCGTTTCTGTTGGAATGAACCTTCAAGTTCATTTAGTTCCAAATCCCTGCCATGGGCAGGGACACCTTCCACTAGACCAGGTTGCTCAAAACCCCATCCAACCTGACCTTGAACACTTCCAGGAATAGGGCATCTACAGTTTCTCTGGGCAACCAGTGACAGGGTCTCACCAGCCCCACAGTAAAAGATTTCTTCCTAAAATATTATCTAAATCCACCCACATTCAGCTTAAAGCCATTCAGGGTTGTCCTTACAGCACAGTCTGAACACTTTCCTAGACCCTTTAGCTCATGAATAACAGGAAGAGACCATTAAACACCAAGCACAGATCTTCTTTTTTCTGTTTTCATCTCCTTTTGATGTGCAGATGATACAAACAAGTGTTAACAAGTGCTGATTTTTGCAGAATGGAGAAGGGAGTATGGGATTTCCCTGTAACTCCCAGGATAACTGTCCCCCTGAACGGCTACAGGGGGCAGAGCAAAGATAAGGGTTTGCTGTGAACCAACTGAAATCAAAAGGGGCAGCACAGCCTAACAAGCCTACGAGGCTGGTACAGCATGATGTGGTTGATCAATGTAATTGGCTAATTGTATGAGAAGATTTACCATGTCTGGAAATTATGGTTTGGGTTTTAGTATTTTCTTTTTGTTGCTTTGACAGGGACCACAGATTTTTGGGTATGGATGTAGTGAAGAGTGAAATGGTTTCCCTGAAATCACACAGAAAAAGTGACAAAGCTGGGAAGAGAACTAGACTTCTTCTTGAGCTGTTCTGCTCTATCACAAGCCACATATGCAGACAGCATTTGTGCTTGCAGTGAAAATAAGCAAATGCACGTCATGAATTATATTGATCACTAATTAGTCAGGGGGTCTTATTCTGCTCTCATTTGTGATAGGCAGATGAAGGAGTGTTGAAAAGTCACAGCACTGTGGAATATAAGCACACAGCAAAGCAACACCTATAGATGAAAGCCTGGATATCAAACATCCATTTTCCAGGTGAGGCCTTTGCCACAAGCCACAGACCTACTCCTGCAGTCCACCACCCAACACCACCCATCCTACGGGAAGTTCTGCCCTGCCTTCACCCATATGAAGACTCAGTTGTAAATGCTTTAAATAGAGAGGGGGAAAAAAAACAAAAGACTCACCGAATTTGGGGAAATGCTTCCTGGCTGCAGACCCATGCAGGCCAAGGTTTTTGCAAGCTCTGCTGAGTTCACCCCACAGTTTGGAGCAACGTTTGCTTGGCATCGGATGTGGACATTCATTTTACAGACTGACAGGGGCAATGGAAAGTAAAAGCAAAGGAACAATTAAAATAACTTGGATGGGTTTGCTGCTGAGAAACTATTTAGTAATCCCACTTCAGGAAATATACCCATCTCGATCTACTCTGTATCTTTGAACTAGAGGGATTTTTGCCACTGATCTAAGTAGAAGCAAAATTAGGACTCTTGCAAGAGAATAAACTCCTGAAAACCAGGAACAGATCCCAAACTCTCCAAGCAGGATGCCACATTGCCTAAAGTTTTTCGCAAGCACATTTTTTTGAGGTGCATAACTACCATTGCAGCTATGCCTGTAAGTATAATTACTATTTATAATGCCACAGAATTCACAACAAACATCCCCTGCATTTTCATGTATCTAATTTTAAAGAGAGTATTCAGACGGAAACAAAACTCATTCTTGCTCTAACTCATGGGCACACACACACCCTCTTGTGGGAGGTGAAGGCAAGGATTTTACAGTCTGGATCACTGGAACAAAAACATAACACTGGGACATGCTTAGTCATCAATTAATAGGCAGGGTAGTCAGCCTAAAGCAATGACCTTTTTTTCCCCTCGGATGCCTTTTCACTGCCTTATCTCATTAGCTGAGGAAAAACCTTCAGGTAAAGGGAAAATACAAATGCAGGAAGCAGAATACTTTTAATAATGCAAGTTAAACAAAGCTGTGCTGAGAGTGCAAAGTAGAGTCCTTCTGGCAGCCAGAGATTAAAACGGAGATCAGCCTTTTTTTTAACTCTTAAAAAGATGAATATTCAACGCTCAGCTTTCTCCTGAAGGTTGCACAAATCAAGCCCACACAGTGCATCAAGAGTCTAAAAAAAAAATGTATTTTGTGAAAAGGCAACAGTGATAAGCTGCTCACTTTTACACTGCAGACCCTGTCGCATGATCCCCCAGAGCAAGGACCCGCAGTGGTCACAGAATGTCGGGACTTTGTAGTTGTGGACGCTGAATTTATGAGGAATGTTGATCCCAAACCTCTGTTCAGTCACCTGGGGCACCAAAAGGAAAGCACAGGTGTAAAATTCAAATACATATATAAAAGCTGGTATTCATTTACATAAAGCCATTTAAGTGCAAACCTAAGAAAATGATTTCAAGTCATAAAATGTCCTGATCCATCACCCCACTGAGGTTTACTGCAAGTGAATACTGAATTAAGAGCCTTACCTGCTGTGAGCCAGCCCTGCTTTCCTTGCTGGCCAGGCCAGACTACCTGGCAAAGCAGATTTTAAAATAAAGGGCTGCCTAGCCAATTTTAAATTCTTAAAGACAAGTTAGGATTAGATTACCTCAAAACAAACCAATCCCACTGCAGTGTGAGCTACAGCATTTTTTAATGACACAGTTTTGAAATTTCTGACTTGCATACTATGTGTAAAAACATGTAACTTTAGGTCAAACTGTTGATTTTAATAATTTTAATATAGAATTGCTTTCACAGCCCCTCCCAAAATTCTCTCTTCTGACCCTCCTTGTAATTACCAGCCTTTCAGGCACACATTTCACTTTACCACTTGCACTTGTCCCCTTTTTAATCTTCTTGTTTTCTAATTGTAAATCATTCCAATCCCAAGGACACCTTTTAAAAAATGTTCCAATGGCTGAAGAAACCAGTCCCCATTTAGCAAATTCATCACTTCTGACTTTGTTTCCAGCATGCAGATCCTGGAAAGCTGAGGCGGAACGCACAATTCTATTAAAGAAAAGTCAGGGGTGTGACTGGAACAAGAAGTTTAAGGTGAGTGGTGCCTCCTCACTTTTGCCTTCTTTTAAAGTAGTTTAAATGTGTTATAAAACCTTCATAATCCCGAGGGAGGGGCGAGGACATTCACTATTTAACTTGCATTTTACCCTTGGGCTTCTTATTTTCATCTGGCTTGTCAAGGGGTCATTTTAAGAAGTTCAGCTCAGCATTCAGGAGGCAAAAAATAACAAACAGAGGCAATTGCATGGCACAAAACACAGAGCTGCCTCGTGAATAAATAGATTTGATTTAATTTTTCCTCAAACAGTTATTGAACGATTTCCAGTTCAGAAATGAGACATGCAAGGTGCAGGGCAGTGTTGGGCGGGGATGTTACTCCCATTAAACACAGCCAAAACTAGCAAGAAAGAAAACCTTCAGAAACAAAAGTTATGCAAGGGTTCTTTATTACAAAGTATTTCACAGAGCTAAGGTGTGGAGCAACAACTAAATGGGCCCTTCAGGCAATCAGAAAAGTAAAGAAAAATGAGGCAAAACAAAGACCAGTGGTTGGCCAGAGAAATCTACATTAAGAACTGGGCATCAAATGATTGCACCACAGTTAATCATGCAAGAAAATTACCAAGAAAACCAGTAGATTTTTTTTTAATGTCTTCCAACTAAGATATCCTGACTTCCTATACCACGTGCTAATCCAAACAGTTAATGGCATAGACAAAAGAAAAACTGGATGACATTGCATGGCCTTTATGCAGGTCCCTATCACTCTTTCCCACTTTTAAACCCATGGATAGAGATAACATAGAGTAAATTCTGCTATAGGACAACCCCAGCAACCCAGACAACCCCAGACAAGGGAATGACCCAAAATAACCAACATGACTTTACCTTGAGATCGTTCTTGTTAGTATTGTTTTGGCACGTGCAAGCTGTGACAATGAGGTGATGGCAGCGCTTGTGTACAACACAGGTGCACACTAGGAAATAAAAGAGGCAGGCTGAAGAGAGCCCTTGGAAGACTCAGAACACATCAACCCACCAGCTGGGTTCCTTAAGGCTCAGCTGCATCATCAGCACACAGTAAAGATGCGAAAAATAATCAGTGGCTTGGAATTAACAAAGTCTCCCAGCAGATCTAGAGATGTGTCTTCAAGCCACTGCAACAGAAATTCTTCACTGGATTGTTTCCACAGCCTAGAAAACAGCTGCCTATATCAAATATGGACACAGAAACAAAAATGTAGCTTCTCAAACTACTCAAAAAATGCTGTTGAAATAATTATCCACTGAAGAGTGTTTCACACAGCAATATCCATTTTGTTTACATGCAGCTTTCTTTCACAGGACACCAGTGCCCTATTACACTGCACAGGAACAGGCTGTGTTCGGCTATACTGAATGACCATGAAGCAGGTAATTTTGGGAAAACGGGAAAGGCAATAAAAAGAGAAAAGCAGAACAATAATTAAATGCAAACAAGTACCACACACATCTCTACAGCCAGTCAGCCAAACCATGCATTCAGGCAGAAGTGCTGTGCCAGCCCACAAAGTCACAAACTCCCTAATTCTACTTTGTTGAACTTCACAGGGAGACAAAGGGAGAGGGTAGCCACTCCAGCAGGGTACTTTGTGTCCCAATACCAGCTGGGCACTGTCCTGAAGGGACCCTGGGTGCCTCAAGCCTAGCTGGGTGTTGCATGTAGCCAGCAACTGGGTGGACTTGCAGGATGAAACAGCAACCGGACAACCAGGTGTTTGGGCAGGAATGTCAGTGGCTGCTCCTGCAGCCAGGCAGACCTGACAGAGCACAGGTATGGCTGCCTGGGGAGGAAGAGGAGTGGTGACTCCAGAGCAGCTCACAGCTGCAGGATGTCCCAGCAGCACGGGAAAGCACTCCCAAAACAGCACATCGCACACACACACCATGCAGGAGAGGAGCACCTTACCTTGGCACTGGTATCCCTGCTTCCCAAACACGCCCCTGGCCAAGAGAAAACATGGACACAATTGAACGGCAGGAAGGCAGTCATCTTTACAGAAGACAGAGCCAAAATGCAGGAGGATCCCAAATTATCAGATCCCAGGGCAGAGCTGCCCAACAGTTGTGGTGCAACCCAGCACAGGCGTGTGAGGGCACAGGAAAGCACGGCACAGGCCATGGCTCACAGGGCAGGCTGTTAACATGTCTGTATTCCCCATATTCCCCTCACTCTCATTTCTCAAATACCTCAACTTCATTACAACACACACCACACATATCAGACTGATCCCAGCAGCCCACACCCTATTATTATTTCTCCCACTCCATATTCTTTTGAGACATATCTACGTTTTTCTCCCTGCTCTGCCCACTCCTCCACGTGCATCACCCTCACACCTCTCTGATGGCTTTTCTGTTCTCAGGAATTTTCTCTAAACTTTCAAGCAACTGGATTTTCTCAGTGTAATCTCAACGCCCCTCTCCAGTGAACGGGGTCTTTCTTCGGGTTGCCTCATTACTTTTTTATCCCTTGAAATAACATCTGTGGTTACAAGGGAGGGACACTGCTCCATCCCCACACCAACCCAGTTTGCCTCCAGCACCCAAGATACACATCACCTCCGGCCTCTCTGCAGCAGACTCAACTTTGCAGCATAAATATACCCTACCAAACCTGATGGCCAAGGGGCATCACATCGGAGGTCCTGGGTAAAGTCGTTAAGTGACTGGTTCAGGACTGGGGATGCCTTGTCCCCAGAACAAAGGCTGGGAAGCTCCAAGACAGGGTGTTTGAGCTGTTCTTACCAGATGAACTCCCTGCAGTGAGAGCAGTACGTGGGCTGTCGCAGGTAGGTGGCCATGAACTTGTGCCCGTTCACCTGGTGCACCCGCCTTCGCATCGCCCGCTGGCGCTTCCGAGTGAGGTTCTTAAAGATCCGGTCCCTCTGCAGAGTCCCTGTGCACGGGGGAGAAGGAGAAAAAAGGACAACGAAACATTAGGATCATCACACACTGTTCAGCCTGGAGAAGAGATGGCTCTGGAGAGATCTTAGAGCCCCTTCCAGTGCCTGAAGGTGGTTACAAGAGAGCTGGAGAGGGACTTTTGATGAGGGCATGGAGCGCCAGGACAAGGGGGAATGGCTTCACACTGAAAGACGGTAGGTTTACATTGGATATTTTGAAGAAATTAATGACTGTGAGCAAGGTAAGGCCTGGGCACAGGTTGCCTGGAGAAGTTGTGGCTGCCCCTGCAAGTGTTCCAGGCCAGGTTGGACAGGGCTTGGAGCAACCTCTTTTAGTGGAAGGTGTCCCTGCCCGTTGCAGGAGGTTGGAATTAGATGATATTTAAGGTCCCTTCCAATACAAACCATTCCATGATTCTATGATAAAATGCTTTTTAAAGCCACAACTACATCCCTGGTTTGGAAGTCAGGGGACCACAGTCTAGAACAAGGTTGGCATCTGGGACAGGTACAGAACTTAACTGCAATGTTCCCTTTAGCTCAAAATTACATTTTTCATCTAGAAAAATTTTCCCCTTCCTCTCACACCTTCCCATGTTGAGACATGCCACTAAGTTATTAACTCACAAGCTGTAAATGGACCAGAAGCTCAAGGCTAATGAGCTGCTATAACTCACAGCTTTTTGGACAGTAACTCCTGAAAACATGACTACATGTAGCCAACTGACCAGCACCACACTTGCTGAGGGAAAGCAGTGCCCTGCTTGGGGAACAGTGTTCATCCACTATTGGTATTCTCACGCTACATTTCTTTATCACTATTAGCAGCATTTTCACATACTTCCAATACCTACTGTACTGGTTAAAAAAATATATATAAGCTACTTTTTAAATGATGGTTAGTTTTTTGGTATGTGCCACATTCAGCTTTCTTTAAAGGGTTCATTTTCCAAAGGTTAGATAATATTTGATAGTTCTGGAAAGCAGGGACCCAGGAACCGCTGGCATCCAAATCTGAATTGTCTCAAAATTTAATTTAATTTTAGAACAGAGTAGACTATTTCAGTTGAAAGTGACATAAAAGAATCATCTAGTCCAACGGTCTGACCACTTCAGAATGGACCAAAAGTTAACATATTTTAAGAGCATTTTTCAAATGCTTCTTAAACATGACAGGCTGTGGGCATTTACCCCCTGTCCAGGAAGCCTGTTCCAATGTCTGAACCACATTTTGTTAAAGAAATACTTCCTAATGCCCAGTCCAAAACTCCTCTGCTGCAATTTAATATCACAATTTAATCATCTATCAATGTAATTTAATCTTTTGACTGAATTTAGTTCAGCCATATAACAATTTCCTAGCAAAGCTCAATTTACACAAAACAAGTGTCTCTCAAAAGGCAGAACTGAGCTCTAGATCAAGAGAGCCCGTCCCATTTGGCAGCAGCCATCCAAATTGCATAACCCAGCCAGCTGCTCTCTGGGATCCTCTCACAGACCTGGTCAGACTCAGCTGAGCTTCCCAGATCAAAGGCTCATCTGGGGCACACTTGCCTCAAAAGAAAGAAATGAAATTTTCCGTTTTCAAGTTAGTTACTTTGCAAAGTAAAGGTTGTGAAAACAAGGGCATTTTGGTGGAGGGACACACCAGAGTCTGCCAGAGGTGATTGCACACCAATGTTCTGCATTCAGGACTCTTGTTTTGAGCGTGGACTGGATGTAAGACCAAAGCCAGCTCCTGCCAAACCCTCTGCACGGATATAATGCCACAGGAAGGGACAGGTTTGTAAACTCCCGGAGCGGTGCACTGGCAGCTGAGCCCAAACACAGCTGTCACTGTCCCACTTATCTTCCCACAAAAAGGGGGCAGAGCAATTCCCTGCTTTCAACTGGCTTTGCTGATTAACCACTGGGGGGAGGGGGGTGGTGGAAATAGAGGAAAAGCTGTCAACCTGATCAAGGCCTGAAATGTAGGAATCCCACATCACAGGCGTATTTCCTGGTCCTCTTCGTAGGAGTCGAGACAAGGGAAACCATCCTGTCAGTACTGAGCCCAGCCACTTCAAGGGATCATGAGCCACAGGATGTATTCCTCTTGGAACTCTTGCTACAGGTTTAGAAGCAAAGCCAGCCATCAAGCTGAAGGGGTTTTTTCTGCTGTGTTCTCCCCAGCCATTCGTGCATGTGTCCCTTCCACAGGCACTGATGGAAACTTCCTACCCGATGGCATCACTGTGACACCGAGCATGGCTTGACTTTAGGACAGCTTGCATTTATTTTTTTAAATGGAAGTGCATGCTATAAATTAGGATTTTCCCATTTACACGCAACAAGAAAAAGGATGTGGTGAGGCTGATGCAAGCACTTAAGAGAAACCTGCTTTCTTCGGTGCAGGGCTCCAAGCAGCTGGGCAGAGACTGGCGCAGAAGAGCCTGCCTTTGTAGGGAAGTGCTTAAATGGGTTTAATTCCCCCTGAGGTCAAGAGGACTCAGGGGACCACAGGAATTGCCAGACTGAATCAGAACATTGGTCCATCTAGTTCAGCATCCTGCCTCTGTCAGTGGGCAACGAGAAACACATGACAGCAAGATGGAGGAACACTGCAGATGGGAGATAATTCGCCTCTTTCCCACACAGGAGATGTCATTTTGATCTCCAGAAGTGAGGTCTGATTTGCAGAGGTTTAATATTCCTTTCAAACATTCAACCATCATTGCACAAGTTCAACTGCCTTGTTATCTGCCACAGGAAACAAGCCTGAGAAGAAGCTCAAGAGGCCAACCAGAAGGCCCTAAAAAAGATCAAGAGCCAGTTGCTTCGCTGAGCCTGAGCCTCCTGCAACTTCATGTGAGAATAAAAGAAAAATTCCTTATAGTATTACAGAATGTGCCCAACTTCAAATTTAAGAGAGCATCTCTTTGATCTAGGTTTAGGCAAACAATTAAGTGTTTTTCCTGGATCAGGGCCAAACACCTCAACTGGCAAAGTGTCCTGTATTGGTGTTCAGCATGTAGAGGAGAATTTCTGAGGCATGGAAGAGGAAGTGCAGGGTTTGAGTGGGTGGTGAGCACATAAGTAAATCACCTAAAGAAGCAATCCAGTTACCAGCTTGCTCCATGCCAGCTGCTCCATTAGAAGCCCAACAGCTGATGCCCTTTAAGCCCCCATTTAGCAGAGTTTAAAAGAATAGGTTCCCAATTTAGCTCCTGTGGCTTCTGGTTGTGTTACAGTTCCCAACAAGGACCAGCATGGGGTAATCGCCTCCCTGGTGCTCTCCCATGCAGTGCAGACCACACATGGCAAGAGGAAACCAATCCTTGGCACCAGGAACAGGGGACACTTGACAACAGCCTGCAAAACCACCCATGGGACGCTGCTGTGCATCCCTGCGGTTTGCCAAGCTTCAGACAGACTAGAATTTTGAAACAGTTCACAAAACCCAAAAAATTACAGGCACTTGCCTTTTTTTGGGTAACAAAGGAAGCCCCCATGCTGCCTGCACTGGTGGATCACACCCAGGGCCAACCTTAAGCCTTCTCCCCTGAGCTGTACTTGGCCTCCATCCCCCGTTCTCCAGACACCAACGTCCCACAGCACAACAGTTCTGTCTTGCAGACCCACCTGTCATTAATGCACATGCCACAAGTTGGGTTTTCTTTACTAAAAGCTAACTCATATTTAAAACACTCCTCAAATTTCACATTTTCTCACATTACTTGGCTGTCAGACCCTGCTAACGTTCTGATGATACAGTACATCTTTCAGGTGATCCTCATCCGTGCTTACGTTCACCTCAATTTACATAACAACAAATCTGAGTGTTATTAAGCAGGCTTCAGGAAGGCCTGGATTACTTCCCATATGCCATCAACTCTCTTGGGCACTATTCTTCCCACTTCCTGGTGCTGGCTCAAGTGAAAAGGAGAGGGAGAGCCCAGCACAACCTCAGCCATACCTTGAGCCCAGCTGAACCTGCAGGAGACCATCCACCACATGATCTAGTGGATCTACATCTACAATCACATCCCACAGAATAAATCCCTCTGTCTCAGGGCTTGGGTGTTCATGCATCCCACACACCACACCATGGAGCTGGCAAGTTCAGCCCTCCAAGAAGCTGCAAGTGATTCTGAAATGCTGGAACACACGGCTACGAAAACCTCCTTCCTCCCAACCACCAAGACGGCAGTTCCTCAGCTCACACCCATCGCATCTGTTCAACATGTCCCAGTGCCACTGGGTGAGAGGCTGCAGACAGAAATCATCCATCAACACAGCACTGAAGTCTTTTAATGGAAAGGCTGAGAAAATTGGGATTGTTCAGCCTGGAGAAGAGGAGGCTCTGGGGTGACCTCACTGCAGCCTTTCAGTAGCAGAAATCTGAAGAGGGACTGTTTACAAGGGTATGTAGCAACAGGACAAAGGGGAACAGATCCAAACTGAAAGAGAATAGGTTTAGATGAGTTACTAAGAAGAAATTCTTCCCTGTGAGGGTGGTGAGGCCCTGGCACAGGTTGCCCAGGAAAGCTGTGGCTGCCCCATCCCTGGAAGTGTCCAAGGCCACACTGGATGGGGCTTGGAGCAACCTGGTCTAGTGGAAGGTGTCCCTGCCCATGGCAGGGGGTTGGATGAAGTGATCTTTAGTGTCCCTTCCAACCCAGTCTATGATTCTGTGACAGTCTATGATTGTGTGGTCAATGCAGCAGCCTCTTGTGCCTCTCATCTTTGGTGTCAGAGGATATGAAGCCATCAGAGACATTTTCCCAGCTCATGTTTTGCATTCTGGTCGGTTTCCTATAGGATATATATTTTCCTTCTGGCACAGAGAGCATTTTACAAAACAAAGCCATTCTAGACCGTTAAAGAGACCCATACTTTTAAAAGCCTCCAATCTCTGGTAAAGCAACAACCACCATGAATGGTTCAAATGGCCAAACACTGCTATAAAAGCAGACAAGTAATTGCTCAGCGAAGGGAGTTTCCACATCCGTGGTTAAACTCGGACATCTGTAACAATGGGGTATTTACTGTGTCTGCCTGTGTGCAAAACTTAACTACAAAGTTCAACACTAAAAAAGCCTCTTCCCCTTTCCTCCTCTCCACTCCTGCCGAACACGTGATCATGGCAGTGGAAATTATACATGCAGCGGGAGAGGAGAATAAATAACCCACCAAGTCATCTGAGGACATGTGCAAGCACCAGCACATCCTCAACCACTCGGCAGCCTCTAACACCACCCCACCTGCCACCTGAGCTTACCTGATCCTGCTCTTCCTGGGCAGAGATCCCTCCTTTCCCCCCCGCCCCAATTTGTATTCCAGGGGGTTATGTCAGGTAAATCCTTACAGTGGTGGCATAACTAGCGCAGGAAAACAAGAGGAAGAGCTGCAGGATGAAGTGGTGTGTTTGGAGCTATTTGAGTTGAGCAGTTAAAGCTCATCAGGTCTCACGTATTGGAAATCAATCTCACTGTCATGCTATCGACCACTGCTGTAACACCAGCACAGCAAAGGTCAGCCAGGTACCTCCTCACATATTACAGTTCCTAGTTTTACACTCCCATATGCACCAGTGGCATTTTAATTTGAAAGAACTAAAGATATTCCAAAAAGCAATGTAAAAAGCCTTAAGTCAATAATGTTAATAGGTAAAAACTTAATTAAGCCTTTTATTATCAGTACCAGGAGCAGTATACATGTTATCCTCCCCTAGGAGCACTGCAAGCAAGCTCCCCTCAAACTGAGACACAACCACTGACCTTCCTGGACTGTAAAAAGCAATACAGTGGATTGAGAGACCCCTCACCTCTTGCAAGCACTGCAGCACTGAAAAACAATCTCAGATCATGCTAAATGCTCATCTACCCCATGCCCCAACAGTGAGTAGTAGTGGGTGTTTTAGGAAAAGAATACATAAATCAGATCAAGTAAATCAATTCACCCACCCACCCCCTCCAGCCATCAATGTGTAGGTGTTCTCTCAATATTTACCTAACAGTGGGCTTCCTCACATCTACTAAATGTAAACTGAGACTAAACCAAGATGTTTATTTTCCTGGATGGAAAACATGTAAGTTATGACAAAAATCCCTTACTAAGGTTTTGCATCTTTTAAGCAGAAGTTGTACCACCACAATCCTGTGGCTGGTCAAAACCATGGGAAGCCTTGCTAATTAAAATGTTAAATGCAACATTGAGGAAGAAGCTGACAGACTGACCCTGAAAAAGGAAAAGGATTTAAATGCCCTGTTCTGCTTTCCTAATATTAGTGCTGCAGAGTGAAAGCCTTATCTTTCCTATTACAAAGCTTTTCTTCAGTTCCCCTCAAAAGTTAAGTTGCACGCACAAATCAGCCAGCTGGAAAACAGCCCCCTCCACAAAGATCATGTTAACCACATGGGGTTTCTCTCCCAGCAGAAGTTGCTCCTTCTGCTGCTTTTGGCAGTCTGTGCACGATCTGGTCCCTGCACTCTGGTTCCAGTCCCAGGAGAGGCTCCTTGCACAGCAAACACGTGGCACATCAAATGCAGGCTGGGACTTACGTTTGACCCAGCTGCCACTTTGCCCTCTGAAACTGGATAAAGTTTTGTATTGAGATCAGAGAAAGAGCCAGCTAGGGCTGGCAGCACTGTGCTGTCTTCCAGGATTTCATGGAAGAGCCATATTAATGGGCAGCTCATCTTTTAAGATGCCAACCTGTCAATGTTGTCTGAAAGAGTAAGAAGGAACAATGATGCTTCGACTCTACAAAAAGTTTTCTCCACTCGTAAGTGTGAAACAGCACTATCAGCAGTCTTGGAAATGCAAACATGTAATCATCCCTGCATCAAATCAGACAGAACTGTGCACTGGAGGTGAGGCCTCTGTTTCTCATCCAAGTGCTCGAGCAGGGCAGATCATTCTTCCTTGTTTTCTTGCCAGACCTAGGACATGAATTCATCTCAGCTCTCAGTGATTAACAGCATTTGAGGACTGAAGCTGAAGGATGATGCTTCAGTGTGGCAGCAGTGAGAACAGGATCAATGAGGTTCACACAGCAATATTGCCGAGCATGACAGTGCTCAGGTATTGCTACAAAAGCTCACCACAGGTTTCTTTCTAAAATTACACAATAATGCCAGAGCTCCGGTCGTACCAGTAAGTAAGACAGAAAAGCACCTCCTGTGGGGCTCAGTTTTCTTCAGTCTCTTGGCTACAGCAGTGCCAAGGAGAGGAGGACAGCTCTGCAAAGCTGGAGTGACCAGTGTGTAGCTGCTGGGAGCACCCACATCTTCAGGAGGGGAGATGGCTGCAGAGCCAAGGGTACAGCCTAGTGCTGGGGCCGAGGCAGGAATAGCTGTTTTTTATCTGTCCGCATAACTTCTGTGAGAACATGAGCGAGCAGGAAGAAGGCAGCTTGAGAACCTCTAAAACAAATATTCTGCTGCCTCTTCAACTCTCCCAACCAGTTATGAACTCCATACAGGTTATTCTGCATAGAGTTTTATTCCCAATTGCCACACAGGTTTTCAGACATGCACGGAGCATCTTTTCCACATCTGCTCTTACCTGATTTTTCCTGGAAAAGCTTTTTTTTCCCCTAGGAAAAGTTCGTTTTAGACGTTTGCTTGTGGATGCTAACACCTCTAAGGCAAGGCACCACAGCATGTTACACAAGGCTAAAAAATGTCAATGGAAAAGCCTTTCCACTCATTTCTGTAGTGAGTAACCTTAACATTCCATCTCTCCAAGTTTGTGCATTCATTGCCAAAACCTCAGGATATATCTGTTTGCCAGAGAGACCAAGCTTGGGCAATGATGGCAAAGAACTGTCAGCTTGCCCAGAGAGGGGATTCCAGGAGAGAAGGGTTTTATTTAAAAATTAGAAGACGAATTTGAGAGAGGCAGGAGAAACCTGAGCACTGAACTGAGGCCATCAGAGCCCCAGACTGGCACTGTGACCAGAATGCCACCTCCTATCTGTCCCTTACCCAGCAGGACACAGTTCCAAAAATCAAAATAAATTAGTATGGTCATATTCCAGACAGGTGCTTCCCTCTGGCTGTAGGTGAAACATGGTCTTCCAGCAGAAGCAGAATCTAAAAGTCATCCCAGCCCCACTGTTGCCTCCTCACAATGGAGCCCCCTCCCTGCCATCTCAGAGCTACCAGCATTCAACTGCTCTGTAACCCGCTCCTGTCACACTGACCTACATAAGAACAGGCAAAAAAATCCCCAACAAACCCTGAAACACTTCTCACTGCATGGCTCATTAGAGCCTTAACAAACTGATTCCTCTCCCTCTTCTCCTCACTGTTACAGTCATTACTATTTCCTTGTGCTTAGGCAAGCGAATTTCCATTGTAAAACCTCCTCTTAGTCCTTCCCACTTACTAAACTCAAGAGAAAAACGTTGAGATGTGATTTACTAGGGAAGGAAACCATTTAAATACATTATTCATTAAAAACAGGAAAATAAAACTAACAAAGCAACTTTGATCTTTTCCATGATTAATTCATGCACCAGAAGCCCTCTGATTTAGAAGATCTCAAACCACGCTGGCTGCAGAGCAGAAGTAGCAGTAACAGAGTGACAGCATTTATAAGTCAAAGCTCCCATCACTTGTGCAAAATCCTGGAGAAAAAGCAGAACTGGTAGCAGGGAGATCCTGAACCCTCCCTGCTCCTGCTGCCTCGGGGCTCCTGCATGTCACAACCACCAGCAGCTCACATGCTCGTGGGTGGTTCCACAGCAGGGATCACAACTCGCTCTGAGGAGGCCCTGCCCACACAGGGAAGCAGGAGATCCAAGTCAAACCTATTTTTAACCAAGTGCAGTTTAAAGCTATTTTTAAAGTGGATGCTCTGGGGACATCCCCCTTTTGGGGCGTGGGGGCAGCTTCAGAGGTTGGCTGCTTTGGTATTGAAACAAGGGTGACCATACAAGGTTTGACAATCAATTCAATCTGCTTAAAATTCACACCTTTATGTTCAAATGGCACTGCCATTTGCTGGAGACACAGGTTTAATATCAATCTTCAAGAAGGAGGAGCAGGAGAATACTCTTTATGGAACACAAAGACAAAACACACAAAGAAACCTGGATGAACCAAAACCCAGTTGAAATGGGAATATCAAGCTGCTTGTGTCCAGAGGGTCCCAAAGTTTTGCAGCATCTCCACAAATAGTAACCACGTTCCTCAACTCAGCAGCCATCCCTAGGATGACATCTCAAGCCTTCCTCACCAAGGGCACTGCACCTCTCCACAAGAAAGCAAACTATCCCAAAGAACAACTGGAATCTAGTCAGGAACAAAGTAACTGGGACAGCTAATCCAACAGGACAAGTTAAACATTCCCCTTTTTCTGCCACTGGGGCCTCCAACTGCTGTCATGAGATGCCTCAGCTTTCCCCCAGACCCTGGAGGCACACTGGGGCTCACCAGGCAGGATGGCCAACACCTGAATCACCACCCTGCAACACCTGGATCCTCCTGGTGGACTGGTCACCCCACAGCTGCTGGTCCGGCAGCAAACTCAGCTCTGATCACACAGCTGACCCGGGAACTTTTCAGATTTCCATGTGGCAGCTTGCTAATGAGTCCTTTAATTGCAACAGCCTTAAAAAGCAGGTTGTTTACCATGTTGCTCTCCCACGCAGCTTCCCACACACCATGGGCTGAGTAAGACACTGCCGCAGCAAAGCATCTGTCAAGAAAAATAAATTCAGCCTCTTGTATTCCCAGCTCATTGGGAAGAGCTCTGCCAAGAAGCAGCACCTCTTCTCATCAGCCCATCCCCACCTTGGCAATGCAGCAAGGAAATTCTCACTGCTCAGGTTGGGGATCGCACAGTCCCATCCTGGAACCTCTGCACATGGCAGGGACCATGAGTGCTCTGCCCCTCCCAGTGGATTATTGGGATTTCCCAGAGGGATTTCCCAAGGGCTGCAGGCCAGGAGTGGCACCTTCAGGAAATGCAGCTGGCCCAAAGAGCTTCCCAGCAGCTAACACAGCCAGACCTGATCTCTCCCCCTTCCCCATCTCCTCCCAAACATGGTTTTCACCCTGAAATACATATTTCTCCACTTCTGAAATACGTCTCTGGGCTTTCAAAAGCTGATGTCCTGAATTCAAACAAATACAGCTTTAAAAATGCTGGCTGCCACATGGAGAGGTCGTTGCTTGCCTTGGCTCAGGATCGTAGAATCATAAAGGTTGGTCGAGACCTCCAGGACCATCGAGTCCAACCTTTGACCAAACATCACACTGTCAACTAAACCATGGCACAGAGTTCCATGTCCAATTGATTCCTGAACACCTCCAGGGATGGTGACTCCACCACCTCCTTGGGCAGTCTGGTTTCAGCAGCTCCATAATGTGACACCCACCAATTTCACCCTCCCAAATGGGTGGCCCTTTCCAGCAGGTGTAAGAGCAGTAGCAGTAAATCATACCCTGCCTCCCCCGCAGGCTCTCCCATCCCACTGCTCTCAATTAACAAACAAGCAGAGGTGGGTGAGAAAAAAGAAAATCACTTTCTCCAAAAGCTTGTGAGAGACTCCTAAAACCTGTACCTCTCTTCATCTTTTTTCCCAGTCCTTCAATGGGGAAGGAACACTCAGCGAGGGAATTTGTTTAGGCTCAAACGACAGGAGATGAAAGCCAGCCTGTGGTTTGATAGTCACAACAGCCCTTGCACAGGTTCAAGCAGCTCTTCCCCCGCAGAGCACTCTGCCTTCCTTCCAGCACTCTGTTCCACACTGCCATTTTCCAGCCAGATCACAGGACACAGGGATTTCTCTGCCATGGCCCTCACATGCAAGTTGTCATCAGCCCTTTGGATGCAACGCTGGACCCTTTCCCTGAAGGACTTGTTTTTCCCACTTTGCCTCCTGTTCACAAGTGAAAGACAGAACCAGAGTCAATGCAAGTCAAAACAGGTGTAGGACTAAACTGAGGCCCTGTTTAGTCACTCACCACCTAAGAACTCTGAGCTGGGCAGGCTGGACAAGAAACATTTTTCTGCCTTTATCCTTGCTGACCTGCAAGCACGATCTGCCAAGTTTGTACTGTGAACTATAGGAAGGACACATTTCAGACACAGAAATTCAGCACTGGCTGACTTTTGGGAGTTTGATTTTCTAGTGATATCCTTCAAATGAAAAGGTTTCTGGCTTTAAGGCAATTTCCTGCATTTTATAAACAAAGAAAACTATCATTGGAAGCAAGTTTATCTGCTGGAACTGGAGCAGTCTCCCCGGTCCTGGCTCAGCAGCAAGGCTGTGGAGCACACAGCTCCAGGGAGAGAGGAGAGCATTAACAGGGGAACACACACTTCCCAGGAAAGGACTAACAGGGCAACACACACTTCCCAGGAAAGGATTATGCTGTGCTGCATGGATCTGTGCTAGCAACAGACACACATGTTCAACAAGTCTGGCAGCTAGACGGCAGAAAAGAGCTGAGATTCTGGGATTAGAAACAGTTCCAGACTCGAGCAAGAAACAGGCTTTGATGGTCACAGCTATGCTGCTGCTGCAGCCTTTCCTTGTCCCCTGCAGCTCCTCTGTGACCCCTCTGTCCATATTCTCCTCCTCCCACCTCCTTTAACCTTTCGGGCTTTTTTAAGCTGTTTCTTCCTGACAACTCCTGCCCATACCCATCCATCACCACTCCCCGGCCCATCTCCTACTTCCTTCTATCTCTCCTTACACTCTTCATCTCTGTCCTTCCAGACCCTTATGGCTCCGTTTCTTCTCAAAGCAACTTTTCCCAGTGTTTCCACCATTCACTGCCCTTGCCCCTTGTCTCAGTAGATGGGGCAAGGAGAGCAGGACACCTGCTCAGCCAGACCTCCCGCCCTCCTCTACACCACTCCTGGGGTTCCTCCTTGTGCCCCACTGCAGCACCCAGGGCAAGGCTGAGCTCAGACAGGGAGAATTTTGGCCCAAAAACCAACCACAGCCCTGCTCCAATTTCCCAGTCCAGACGGCTGGTGCAGAACTGGCCCCATTTAAGGCAGCCCCAGGGAAACCCAAGAGCATCCTTTTCAGACAGACAGATTTACCCTCAATTATGAAACTGCCTCATTCTCTTATCTGCAACCACCAGCAGTGCTGGCAGTGCCAGGAGCAGCAGCCACTGAGGTGGGAACCTGCTCAGTGCAGGTGCTGTCCACAGCACCCCGAGCCACGCTGATGGCGTGCAGTTTATCCCACATCACAAGTGAGTAGATTTTCCCCAAAGACAGCAGACAGGGACAGCAGAAGCTTTCATCCTTCCCTCTCTTGCCTCTGCCAAGCTTGAGGTCATCCTGGCCAATAAACGTCAGGATCTCTTTGCTCTAAGCTCTATTTTGATTCAGCATTTTATTCTGGAAAACAAACAGAATCATTGCCGCTGAAGCACTCCAGGAAACAAAAACAGCTGGCACTGAAGAGCAGGAAACTCATTATTTTATGCTGTGCATGGTCTGGAACAACCTAAAACAGGGGTGTATAAATTGCAAGTGTGAGTATTCACCTCCTAAAGCACCCCTAGAAGATGAGCTCTGCTTCCTGCTGCTCTGTGCCAGCTCACCTAAGGCTGAAGACCCAGTTTTGCCCTTGGCTATTTGGGATGCATTGCCTCCCTCCAGTGAGGAGCAGGACTGAACTGCTCAATGCCCTCACCATGCAGCAGACTGATGCTGCTGATCCTCCTCATGTCTGCAGAGCCAGAGGGAACCTTGGGGCTCCCCAGAAGCACTGACGATGCCTGATTAGCTCCCAGGTAAATTCAGGTAATTAAACACTGTGGCACAACAGGATCTTGTCACCTTCAGGGGACAAGGACTTCTGGACGGTGGACAGACTGGGCAGCCAGGCAGCCAGACACAAGGAAAATCCTTAACTGTGGTGGTACCACCTAAATCAGGAGTCTCCTCCAGCAGCCAGAATTGAGAGACTCGGATATTAAATGGGATACAGCATAATTTGATAGATGGTGGAGCTGAAGTTATATACCTATTTAGATATATGTAACAAAACAAACAGCCTGGTTTTGTTGGTATTTTTTTCCTCCAGTTTCTAGTACAGATTTACAGAGTGACCCTTGGTGAAGCACTGGGGCTTTCCGACAGCCATTTACCTATTTCATCAGTCAGGCACCTCCCAAACTGTGGTCTAGAGAAATTCAGGCACAGCCATGAGGTGTGCTAGTGTACTGGGCAACCCCCCTTCATCCCAGTCCAGGGTATCATCCTGGTGTCCTCAACCACACTGGGTCCAGAGAGAGATGGCCATGAAACAGCACCAGGGTGCAGCAATCAGGGCTGTGCCATCACCCCTGGATCCCAGCACTCACCTCCTGTTCATCTCCTTCCATCCCACACTCAGCATCCTGCCCCACTGCAGCCCAAACACAGGCTCCAGCACAGCCCTGTCCTCCAAGGCCAAGCAGATTTAAGCTCCTCTGGGAACTACCGTCACCTCTTCCAGGAATCACATTAAAATAAAGCAAAGAAACCTCTGTTCCTCATTACAGCCAGGAACACTGAAATCCCAGGGCTGATTGCAAGCTTGCATATTTATCTCTAGGTTTCAGAGCCCAGACAAAACACAGTCCACTGAGGAAGTGAAGTTAACCCTGATATTGCTGTCTGTTGCGTTTTTACAGCGCCTGGGTATCTCTGCAGCTGGCAGATCTTGGCAAGTCACGAATTACTGACAAAAACCTCCTGGCATTAGACACGCTGCAATAGCTGTGGGGCTCACATGGATCATTTTCTGAGAAATAAAAGTAGCCTTGTGGATATGTAGCAGGCTGGGGGGCTGTTCTCCTCCTGGCTCTGCACTACAGTCCCTCCATAAACACCAAGCAAATCACTTCATTTCCCAGGGTCTGGCTCATCCTACTACCAGGAATAAACAGCTTTGTTTGTTTGCCTTCCTGCTGAAATCCTTTTTTCCTGTGAAAATTCAGAATTTACCGAAGTTGCCTTGTCTTTTTTTTCCTTTTTTTTATGGCAGAGAGGCATATGTGAAATATCAGAGTGCCAGGGTGCAAGAATACTTGGGTTCTCTCTGAAACATTTACACGTGAAATGCAATGTATACATTTTGAAAGTTTCACTTTGAAAAAGAAAAAAAGGAACTCATGGAAGGCTTCAGGACACGGAGAGAGCTGCTCTTGCTCCCCACTGGCTTGGCTGATAAACCTCTGTTGGGGTGTGCAGAGTATGACCTCCAGGAGAGCAACATCTGCTCAGGACTTCAAGACCAGCCTCTGGAGACCTTTTATTTTTTAACCTGACATTTTATTTTTTAACCTGACATTTTATTTTTTAACTTGACTGACATCCTTCCTAGGGATCCACTGAAGTTCACCTGCCTGCCACAGAGTTGCACAGCATCTGTGGATTACATTCCTGGTCCCTGCAAGGGGACTTCAATCTTCTCAGGGTGAAATACACACTTAGGGTGTATTTTCTCCCCCATGGGACTCAACACTATTCTGACCTATCTCCATCTGAAAATGCAGAGCTGAACCAACACAGAGTGGATCTGGAAATCCCTTGCCTACAGCACACAGGTGTGACAAGCACAAAGCACTGGAAAAAGTGTAGACATTGGGAAAAAAAGACAGGAGAGTAGAAATACATGTCTCCTGCTGGTGTCTGCCATGTAAGACTTTGGACTAGACATTAAAGACTTCCATGTCCTCAGACTGTGAGCCAAAGACAGCAGAGATGTCTTTATCTTATCCTGCACTGATATGGCCTGTTTAGACCAGGAGGTTTTTTAGGTGGTGTCTACTACAAGCTCTAAAATTGTTCTTGAGCCAGTGAACCAAAAGACAAGAGTGGCACAAAAAAACAGGGGATGAGAACAGAGCATTTTTTTATTCCTGGTTCCTAGTTTCCAATACTTATTCCCTTATTTTCAAAGATGGACTGAAAGCAGTCATTACTGCAGTTTACAGAGGACTGGTAAAACTCTTTTTCCTCCTTGTTGTGCAAGAGCCTGATAACAGATCTGTCAATAGAAATTTTATGGGGCTGAGAAGCTACATAATAGTGCAGAGCAAGGATCTTGTTAGCACAATACCTAGGTACCACTTGAGATTTTAAAGCCGCAGAGCTTTTGTGGCAGCTGTCTGAGAAAATGTTATTTCTTAAAAAACACTTTGTGTTACAAAAAGGTATTCTAAGAAAAACGACAGCGGAAGACCAAGAATTTTGATGTTTGAGAACAAACCATTCTGATGTGCCAGCTGCAAAACAGAGAAACATTTCCTGGTCTAGAGGCAGGTTTGGGCTTCCTGAACCTGCTTCTTAGGTTACCTGTAAGTAAGCAGGTTCAGCTTCCCCCTTGGGGAGGGGTGGAACTAAATGATCCTTAAGGTCCCTTCCAATATGATTCTATGATTCCTTGCTGCTGCAAACCCTATAAACATGAAATATTTAACACTGGGTGCTATATCCGCTCTACCAACTCACTTGGCTTTTCAATATTCTCGTTGTTCTATTTCTTGCCCAGAACTCAAATTTGTCATTGTCTTTACTGACACTGAAAGAAAAGAAACAACCATTACTTACCTCACAACGATAAAATTAAAACAAAACTTCAAGCCAGAATTATTACTTTGAGTGACAATGTGAAAAAAAAATTTAAAAAAAGGCAAACTCCAAGAGTTCAAAGCACTAAAATAGAAGCACTCTGTTTTCTACAGGGGTTGCTTCATTTATTAATTCAGTCAACTACTTCATTTGTATTAATTTAATTAGCTTTGCTCAGAATTAAACAGAGCAAACAGAAAGAGAGGTGGCACACTGAGGGCACGCAGCACACCTTGCAGGGAAAGCTGAGAGGGGACTGGGCTGGTCCTGGGACTCCAGTGTTGCAAGGAGAGAGGTTCAATCCACCCAGACACACACCTGGGGCCTCTCAGTGTCCAGCCTGACCTTGCTGCAGCCAAACAGCCTGGCCCAGGCACCATCACCAGCTCGTGGGTATCACTTCTAACTTCTCACAGGGGTCCAGAGACACCAACTACAGCAGTGGTTCGCCCACACTCACTGCAAGGCTTTTTATTTCACATCAACCATATCCTGCCCAAGAAGAATGTAATTCATGGTTTGCCCTTTCACAGCTGAAACCAGTATTCAGTGGGAAAAAGCAACGAGCAGGTCTGAATTCATGCCACCAGCTGAGCAACACCCTCTGTGGGTACCCCAAGAGCACTACGTGTTTTAGAGAGCAATAAAGCAGATTTTTTTCCCTTTAAAGAAGTCCTGCAAGAGTTGAGATCTCATGGATTATATCAGAGATGTGGGCACACACGTGGGAACACAGGGAGGAAGGGAAGCAGGACTCTCTGGGTGCTGTTAAACCACAGCTCCAGCAGTCCCCAGGGCTGGGCAGAGCTTGGTGTGGTCCCACACACTGCACCTTGCTCCTGTTCCCAGCTCCTCAGCTGACAGCGTGCCTCACGTCCACAGATGGGGCACATCCACAGCAAAAACACACCTCAGAGAAGGCACATTCATTATTTCTAAGAGAGCAGAGGCAAGGAGACACAAACAGAGACAGAGAGAGGTAAGAAATGCTAAAGACACCCTTGGGGGGAGGGGGGAAAATCATATTTATTTCCAGAGTAAAAAGAATAAGGAAGCTTTTAAAATGAATCATAATTTTGATGACTTGAAAAAAAAATCCTATTATCAGGCAGGGTGAAATAAAGAAAACCCAGAAAAGAGTAAATAAATTCATTTGAAAAGGGGCAGGAAATCAATCCCTAAGCAATGCCTGAAGTCTGGCAGGCAGAAGTTAGTCCTCACCTTCTACATAAAACAGCCTGGACTGAAACAGCTCTTGGGTCAGTGAGGGAGATGGCTGGGGAAGACGCTTCCCTCCACCCCAGCTGGGTGCCAGGACCACCAGGACCCAGGGATATGTCACCTTTGGGGAGTTCAGGAGTTGGACTTGGCTGATCCTTGTGGGTCCCTTCCAACTCAGAGTATTCTGTGATTTTTGTGAGAGGTAATCTCCTCCTGAGGTAAGGAGATTTTCATTTTAATTTTGCACTGGTTGCTTTAAACAGGAAATGTCAGCTGAATGAGGGGAGTTAATATAATCAGATACAGCTTAGCACAGCAAGTATATCCAAGCAGAGCAAATAAAGAGAGGCAGGTATAATTTCTCTAGACCTCCCTCATTTCCTATTGCTCTGTTGCTTTCTTTTTATGAAAAACTACATGTATTTTTAACACATCAAACAGGCAGGTCTCCCTCAAAACAGCAGGGTAGCACTGATGGACAGAAGAGTCATATGGGAACCTGCAAAGAACTAACCTCTTTCCAGCTGTATGTTTCCCATACTGCCCTCACATCCCAACCTCAATCCTAACTCAATTGCCTCTGTCAGACTCACCGGAGTGACACCCTGGCCCCCAATCCCCGCCGTGGGTGAGCAGAACCAAATTTAGATTTTGGTCAGAAGAATTTTTGATCAAACCAAAAAACCACCACTCCTAAAGGTAAAGTCCAAGCACCACCAGCACTGCCTATTTTGGGTAAGCAGTCTAAGACAATGAAATGGGACAGTCTCAGGTGGGCCTAAAAACCCAGTCTTTACTGTTTGGTTGGGGTTTTGGGGGGTTTTACTGATTTTTCTTCTTATCCCCCCTATTTCCTCCCTCTCTTTACCCACTTTTTGGACTTTTACTTTACTGGAGGTAGACAATAGTGCCTGACACCCCGTGAATTTGGCTATTTCCATAAACAAAACAACTAGCTAGGCATAAGAAGTCATAGGGAGCAGGGAGGATGTGGCAGTGTCTGCCCTCCAGATCAGAGGAACAAGTGGGAAGCAGCTTTTTGAGCTTGCAAGTCGTGAATTATTCTCAGACTTCTTTCCAAAAAAACTTTAAAATTTCGAATACAATTCTGAGCCTCCACATTTCCAGCAAAAGAGACAAAAGCAGAATTAAACATGATGGTATGAGTGAGATCTCACTGTTTATCAGAAGGAAACCCCTTCCTCATGAATGCCTCCTTTACCCAATGACTGAGAAGAGTCAGCATCTGTAATCAGGCTTGCCCTGGATTAAGTCTTTTCTTGGAAACTCTAAATGTGACCATACATGGGAACAACCAGACAAGAAAAAACCCAAGAACCATCTTTGATCTTCCTGTTCTGTAAGCCTACACATCCTCAAGAACAACAGAGGAAAGAGAAGTAAATTATTTCCAATATTTCCCATTTCCCTCGGAAAGCAGTAGCTGTACAAACATCTGAGTTCTTCACTTCTCATCTCTGAGACCTTGTTAGCAACATGCTCAGCCACCAGCACAGATCTGAAACACACTCTGCATTTATGCTCATGCCCACCATCCCTGCTCAACCCTGCTTTAAATGGCCAAGCATGACACTCTTGCATGTGGATACAAACTGGGATGTAAGTCAGTAAAAGCCCTCCAGTTTCTTCTCTTTCCATCCCTGGCTCTGTCATAGGCAATTAAAGCCAATTTCTAATGTCCTTTTTACCCCTCAAAAAATTCCTCCAGGCCCCCCCAGCACACCTTGGCACTCTCCCTGTTCTCTGGTTACAAACACAAAGATTTCCTGGGTTGCTGCAGCACAGCTCACATCCACGCTCATAACTGGTATCACAATAAACAACAGGGAAATCAAAACCATCACACTATAAAATACAGTTACCAAAAAAAAAGCTGCCCTGATACTTTTTTGGGGCAGCTGTCACACTAAAAACTTGCAAGTTTCCTGTGCGAAGTGAGCCTGGGAAACAGAAATGCTCATGAAGTAGATGGGAACCATTACGGAATGAAAACCATCCAGATGTTTTAAACATGTTCTATTTTAAACATGCTCCACTTTCTCCTCGGCTTGCCCTTCAAGAGGCACCCAGGTGAAAAGCACGAGTGACAAAAACAATCTGTCTGAAGGACAACTTGAGGGAAATAAACCAGAGCAAGCATGAACCGGCTCCCCAGGCCCGAGATCAGAGCAGAGGGCACACACAGCTCCAGCTGTCACCAACAGCCCCTTCCAGATTTCCCTCGTCACTCAAGAAATCTCAGGCACACCACAGCATGTGGCCCCTGAAGAATCCAAACGACTGCACTGCTCTGGAACTGATGGCAGGAACACAGACCAGAGTGCAGCTCTGAAGGGAAACAAGCCGAAGTAACTCCCTTACCTTCACTGAAGCTTCCCGTAAGAGTTATGACAACAAACACTTTGCCTTCTGGCTCCAAATCCACCTGAAAGAAAGGAAAGGAAATGTTAGAAGATTGGTTTTTTCTGAGGCAGAAATTCTTCTTGGGATTTTGCCTGACTAATCCTGCCAAAATTCGATAATGTTTGAACCTGTATATACTCCCATGAACACATTAATTGGAAAAAAAAAATAAAAATCAAGCATCCAGTGCCCAAATTGTTCAGCATTCAGGGCTCCATAAAAAATAAGGGACTTGATTCCTTCTTTTTCCTAGAAGTGCTGAACAATCTCAACCTTGCCAGAGGAAACAGAAGTTTAAAAAAAAAAAAATACAGTTAATAGTGCTCCAATTTGTGAGATAAATGAAGCAGGACTAACATAAAATTCTCTGAAAAGATCAATGTGCATCTGCTTCGAGAACTATATGGGTATTTCCTCCCTGTTATATTTTATCTTGATGAAATTGTTTCAGTCTCTCAAAATACCATCAGTGCTGAGGCAAATGCTGATTTCTTACATAAATCACCTTTTGGCCTTAAACCATAGGAAATAGAAAACTCTTAGTGCTGTTACCTAAGGACTTCTTGTCATTTAATCTAAATTAGATAGAGATAGAAATACAGAACATAATTTTAGGGATCAGAGATTCAATCCCAGTGTCAGTCAGCCTGTCCTTGAAAGAAAGCATTTATTTTTTGGTGAGTAGATTTTTTGAGATACATTTTTAATAAAGGTCTTGCTTTTAGCGTGTATTTTTTTTTAATTTACCAGCTAAAATCACAGCTAAGGATTCCTGAAGTTTGAGTCAGGCTGTCACACAGAAACCTCAGTTAAAAAACAAAAACAAAGAAAGAAATAACAAGGCACCCCCTGACAGTTCCCACAGATTGCAAGGTTAAAATTAGCCAAGAGGAGCTTCACACCTCGTGGGTATCGATCACCTGTGCAGAACAGGAATTCTGAAAATGGAGCTCCCTGGGGGAATGAACAAAGATTGCTCACCCAAACCCTCTCTGCTCCTCCTGTTACGACCACAGGATGATGAGCTCAGGCTGCCTCCTTTTTCAGGGGTAACACACGGTGTACCCTGGCAGCCCTTGGATTCCTCTCCAGCGTAAACACACAGCACATCACTGAAATAAACCTCCAACCATCAGCCTGAGCTCCCAGAACAAGGGCTGGGGATCACCCCTGACCCCAGACATTTGCTCGTGGTTTCCAAAAAACGCTGCTCCAAACGGTCCTTTTAGGGCAGTAACATTAAGACCATGGAAAAACAGAAAGGTGAACCCTAAAGAGGAGCCAAACAGCCAAGGTACAAACGGAGGGGAAGCACCTGCACAGCTGGAGGTGGGAGGAGGTGTCTGAGCTGGGCTGACTCTGCAGGGTTAAGGTAGAGCAGCACTTTCTGCTGGCACCTCCACTCCCAGGAATGCTGACACAGCCCAGAAAAAACAGCCTTCTGGGGTAAGTGAAGGGGAAGCACAGACAGCCATGCATTTCCCTAGCCCACAGTTTGCTGCAAAAGTAGAGAAATTGTTATTCAAACTGCTGGGAATTTGTTAGGATGAGCAGAAGAAATATTTTCAGGAAAAAGCATGAGCAAACAGCTCGTTCACACAGCTCCAGCTACAGTTCCGAGGTGCCACACACACACTTTTATCAGTGGGACACAAGACAGGGAAGCTTCAAATGCTTGGGAAAATCCTACCAAAATGCTGATTTTATGGACACTATACTCTCCACTTAAAAGAAAAAAAAAATTTTTAAAAAGTTAAAATCAGTCTCACTGGGAAAATTTAAAGCAAATATTTAGCTTTGACTCAATATTAATTTTTGTGCTTGTTTGCACAGCATATTACACAGGTTTTAGGAAGCTGTGTTTGAACAGCCCTCTGTCTTCATTAATATTGAAGACATTCCCCAAATAGATTTCAACTCCAGCAATATCATGCATCATTTTTGCCTAAATTTCAGTTCCCTGGAGAGATATGCAACTTTGTAAAGGGATGGTTCTTTCCAAAATATATAATAACATATAATAATATATAATTACGCAAATTGATTTATGGGATACCAAGAATTCAGGTTTTATGGAAAAATCCTTACTTACTTAAGGTTTCCAAAATCATTCTTAAGTGCTTATCCTTGTCCTGCCAGTCTCCATACAGAATACATCAGACTCCTGCTTCCACACTGACAAAGAGGATCCTTCCTCCCTTCTTCTGACACACAGTACCTCTGGTGGGATGTGGAATAAATCCTGTACTCCTTGTTCAGTCAGGACTCAAGCAGCTGGGCCGAGGCCAGGGGATCCAACAAAAGCATCACCCACCTCTGACACAGGGCACAGACAAAAACTGGCCCAAAGTCCTGACAACACCTTGCTCCCCATCTCTGCAAACAGGAGTCCTCTGCCCCTGGCAGTCTTACAAAACAGAAATAATTCAGAAAGCAATAGCAGGAGATTTATGAGAGTTATAAAACAATCTCTCTCCCCTCCAGACTCCAAGATTAAAGACCAGTCAAATCCCCTACACCTACTAAGCAGCTGTGCTCATGCTGCACCACAGTCCAAGAGCACTCAGCCAAGAGGACTTGAGCTACACTCAAGATCTTCTCACAGAACATGGAAGGAGGATCTAATTAAAAACTACAGCTGAAAGGCTCCAAAATGAGGCTGAAGCCCCAGCATGCCAGGAGCTGCTGAAACTTTGGCACACCAGCACTGCTGGATGAAGGACCAGTGGGGAATTCTTATCCTAGACAGGAATTTAAACCAGACAGTCTTTAGCGTCTCTCTAGTCTTAAATTGACAGCAACAACAAATGATAAGATACAATGAAATGAAATAATAACAGACCGCAGGGAAAAGTCTGGCTTTTGGACTTGCTGTGATCTCCTCTAAGGGTGAATTCGACCAGCTAAGTAGCAGCCAACACAGTACCTGAGAACTCTCACACATGTGGAACATGCCCGAAACAGAAAGTAACACCTGACCTAAAAAACTGAAAGGAAAATGTCTGACCACAGACCTGAGCTGGCCTGAGAAACACCAGCAGCTCCCTGAGAGCAGCACCTGCCTGAAGGGACGTGCTCCCCACCATCACACGGCCACCTTGAGCCACGGCCTCACCGCCGGAGCGGCCTCATGCTGGCAGCGGCCGGCGCCTGGGAGCCGCTCGCACTTGCTGGACCCGCGGTGCCGGGGCAGCCCCAGGTGCTGAGCTGGGTGTGAACAGCAAGCGCCTCGCTCGGGCCCCGGGGGTGACCTCAGCCAGCCCTGCAGCACAGCCCCTCATGTTCCTGCCCGTGCTTCACACCCTCAGCACCGCCTTCACCCCCTCAGCACCGCCTTCACCCTCTCAGCACCGCCTTCACACCCTCACAGCACCGCCTTCACACCCTCAGGACCGCCTTCACACCCTCAGGACCG
>VZRQ01009876.1:1278190-1302064 GCA_013397975.1 Machaerirhynchus nigripectus
CACACCCTCACAGCACTGCCGTCACACCCTCAGCACCGCCTTCACCCCCTCAGCACCGCTTTCACACCCTCACAGCACCGCCTTCACCCTTGCAGTGCAGCCACAGAAATGGCACACGCTGTGGGACGGCTCCGCCGAGCCAGCAACTGCAGCCAGAGCTGGGCAAAGCAGAAATTGTCCAGAACCATCCAAAACCAGAGACTCGCAGATCGGGAGTCTGGAACCCCACCACATCCCCAGAAGGAGGAACTCCTGATAGAAGCCCTCGTTCAATCTTTCCAGCCACCAAAGCACTTCCATCACCAGCTCCTATTTTCACAGATGGAGAGGGCTTCTCACCCTGTTCTGTTACTTAGTAAGACCTGAGCACTTCAAAAGGAAGCAGCTGCCAAAGGACTGGCCCTCCAGCCATGGAAGGGATAACCCTACCTGGGCTGGCAGCCCAGGCCCTGACTCCACGCTGGCACGGCTCCAGTGATGCCAGCACCTCCCAGCATCAGCAAACACCCTCGGGATCCAGCCTCCCAACAGCCGTGTGGGAGTAACACAAGTGCCATGCAGACACCAAGTTTTGCTCCTCATTTCTTTTCTGTTTTTAATTTCCCAGCATTGACTGTGGCTGTTTTGCTTAAAGGCAAAACCCCTACATTTTTACAGAGAAACAGGGTTTTGCAGTATTAATCTTGACAGAGTTAATAAAGTCCAAAATAAAACCACGGAATCAGTTTTAGTCAACAATGCAGCTGATGTTCTTTCTTTAAGAAAGCAGGAAAGGCTCAGAGAAACTCTACAGCCTGAAGGCAGCACAGATGATGCTCAGGGGGAACTCCTACACCATAATATAAGAGATAAGTGATACAGGAAGGTAACCATCCATATGTATTTGACACGATCATCAAAGAGTAATACATACAGAGAAAAGTTTCCTACTGCCAAGATCTATCTGGCATCAGATAACTTATTTTAGGGAATCACAGGCTTATGCCTGGAAGGTTTAGTATCAAAGCCAAAGGAAAGTCCTGTTGTATTGGGAGAAGCAAAGGAGAAGTATGAAATTCTGTGCTTGCCTGATACTGGGAATGCTGTGAAGTGCAGTGATCTCAGAATAAATGAAACTAAACTGGTGGCGTGCAGCATCACACCACTGGCAGGCAGACCCGGAAACAATCATAACCCTCCCCTCTCTCCAGCACTTTCATCCTCAGCCTGGTCCCCCAGGGAAGAACCAGGAGGAAAAACATAGACTTTCTGGCAGGTTTAGAGGTAACTTGGTCAAGTTTTAGCTCACTGGGAAAGTGTGCTTATCAGTGTAGTTAATCCTTTAGTCACCCTCAAGGAAATGAAGGCAGCACATTTGTCCACAGCACAAGGGGAGGAAAAGATCAACTGCTGGAGCTCAGCTGTATCAGTGAGAACGGCACAGGATTTTGGCCCAGAGCTAAGCACACACTTTAACTTCTGTTGAACTCCGCAGCCGTACCCGGGAAAACAAGCACTGGAGGATTTTGGCAAGCGAGCTGGAAACGAGCAGGTAGGGATGACGAGTTCAGCCACGGCTTCGTTACACTTCCACTGCGAGGCACAAGCCCTTGCCAGGACAGTGTGCTGCGAGCTGGGAACTCCACTGCCAACCCAAACCACTCACATGGTGCCCCATGCCTGAACTTGCCAGGACCGTGCTGTTCCACGTGACTTCAAAGGCAGCTGCCAGGGACTGGTTTCCCACAAGGAGGGGCCCCAGCCCCAACCACCTCACACACCTTCCCCAGAAAAGGGCTGCACTGACATCGTTCCCAACAACAGGGCAAGTTGTATTTACTCCTCTTCTCTGCAGTACAAAAAATAAGCTAGTTCAGGAGCGGAACAGATGCAGGAAAACCAAAACAGGGTTCCTTAATCACATGCCTTCACACATATAATAAAAACTGGTCGTGCATGATTCATCAATGGAAGAGGTTTGGAAAACAAATTCAGAAGGAGGGTAATCTCTCAGGCAACATATCAACACCCAGCTGAAGCATCCACTGAACTCGAAGAGCAGGTATAGTGAGTTGGCCTCCGAGAGAGCCCGGCCTGCCCCTGGGAAAGGATGGGAAGAGGCAGATCCAAAGGGTGCCTGCCTGCGAGTCGCTCACTCTCCAAAATGGAGATGAGGTAGATAAGGTGGGCCTCTGGGACGAAGGGACATCTTCAACACTGCACCTGGCAAGAGCATTAAATCTCGTAAACGCAAGTTTACAAGATTTTTTTTTTCTTCCCCCTCCCCCCACCCCATCCCCCAGATAATCCAGTCTGGGAAGTCTGATCTGAGGTACATCAGAATCAGTGGGAATCTTTTTATTGTGTTTGGATCAGACACAAAAGATGACTGTGTTTACCCTGGAGCCTAGAACATCCTTTCTCCCATTGCTGCCCCATCCTTCCTTCCCCACAGGCGCAATCCATAAGCATCCTAGAAGTACAGCCTTTTTCTAAGGCATGTCAATGCTGACATGGCTTCAAAAACAGAACAGGCCAGACACTTGCAGTGAGTAAAGCAAATATAAAAGCTACCTAGGGACTTCATTAGCTTAATTAAACAAGTAGCTATATCTTTTGACTTCCTACATAATTTTTAATTTTAATTAACAGAACTGCATATGTAATCAGTCATTTGTAGAGGCAATTCCCAAGGCTCTGCTCAGTGGAAAGAGCTGAAAGTCTGGGTTAGGCTAAAGCTGGTTTTTCACATGCCTCTAGTTATTTCTTGTCATCTTTCTTGTTTAAGCTCTTACCAGATCATGCTTATGGAATGTGAGATCTTTCTGTATTTTAATAAGGTAGCACCTCCTCGGACAGGTCAAATGGCAATTTTCTCAGCCAAATACATGGTGTTTGGATTATTCAGTCCCTCTCATACTTTTGGAGGCTGACAGACACCTGTCTGTCAAGTCAGACGCCTTTGAAAATCCTCAGGGCTGTCTAGTACAAAGGGGATTTTACATTTCCAGACCAACAGATTGAAGTGTTTTTCCTACAAATGCCCAGCATGCACTTCTTAATATTCAAATTTGGGTGCCTTAAAAAAAAAAAAAGCAAACACACACACAACAGGGTACCAAGTATCTTCTTATTCCTGCAAAGGCTGGCACGTTGGCACGTGCTCAGGGCAGTAATGCCCACCACAGGTGCCAGGGGCAGACATGGACAGCACTGAGAAAAGGCTGCCAATCCCACCTGCACTCACCAGGTCCACATACCATGAGTGCTGAAGCCCTCGCAGCTCACCTGAACACAAGTTGAATACTCTGCAGCTAAACTCACACAGGGGTGGAAAGTCAGTCTCTCTCAAAACTCCGAAAACCAGTTATTCCAGCTATTACTGTAATATTGTCATTCTAATTTTTTGTTTCAGGACAGCTGCTTAAAATATTACTTTTGTTTTCGTTCAAGCTGCCTAATTATAAGCTGTGCACCAGCCATGAACAAGCATGCATAACTAATGAATCTTAGCCAATCCTGTACTCTTTAATCAATTTTAGTCTGGTTTCATCCAAGAGATTACCCACCTCTACATGAGATTTGCTCAGGTAGGAACAGGATTTATTTATCCTGTGAAAATTCCTGCCAAGAAAATTTGCTTGAAGAGCTACAAATAAAATATAGATAAGAAAAGCAGGTTTCAAATCTTCTAAAAAAATAAAACTTTCAAAAGCACAAGCCAGAGCCTGCTCTTAATGGTGTTACACCAATTTATATTGCTTTTGAGAAATCTCACCTCTAAAGCAATGAGTGATTTAAAAGTAATGGTTGCAAGCAGATGCTCTTCAGTACATTTGAAAAAAAAAAAGTGTTATAAAGTTAAAAAAGAGAAACAGCCATGACTGGTTCAGGGACTATTATGTTTTTGTTCTCTTTATATTTTCAAAGAAAAACAACAACAACTCTCCAGAGGGATTTTTTATCTTTTTTCCCAAGCTATGTGGCAGGGGGAGGGGATCCAATTGCCTGTTTATAAATCCCACGGTTCTGAAGTTTCTTGAAGACAAGGCACTGATCCCAACATTACCATCACTGAGTAAGAACCCACTCCTATAGAAATTTCAAGTGAAATTCAAAACAAAACGGGGGGGACGTGGGAGAGTCTGAGAATGCCATGCACACGCTGGAGTCTGCGACAGAGGAGAGTTTTCATGCACAACCTCATACAAGTGTGGGGCCAGAAAGGACTAGGCTGGTAAATGGGCTGAGAAGAAAATGTGAAGGATGACCAGACCCTACCAGTGAGGGTCCATTTTCTGAGGGCACGGAACATGCCAAGCGTGGGATGACTCTGCGAAGAGCCACGAACAGCAGAGCTGCTGCAACCACCCCAGTGATGGCACACAGTGACCAGAGAAGATGGCAGAGAGAAAAGGCTGCTCTGAGCCTCCCTGAGCAGCCCCTGCAGAGAGAAGGGGTAGGACACCACATGTGCCCCCCCAGTTCCCTTCCACAGCCCGTGTGAAACCAGAACCACATGGGCAGGATGGATGCTGCCTTTCCCTACCGCAAGCGCGTACAAGCACAGCTTTAGCTCTGCTGAGCACAACTAAACCTTAACTATCACCATCCATCTTTGTAACGCCATGCCAAGTACCACCATGTCCAGTCCATCACTGTATTCTCTTTCCAACTCCTCTTGCCTTCCCCCTACAGCTCGTTTATTTTTAAGGGATGGGAAGGAAAATCACAGATTACTTTAATTTACCAAAGGCAAATACTGACATCAGTGCAGGACCACTAAATTAAAGGATGGCAAATGCAGGGCTTCATTTTCAGCTGTCTGAACACTTGATTACAGCAAATACACCCATGCTCACATTCAGCAGCTGCTACCAGGCTATCAGCTTTGCATATGCAATGTATGGAAATCTGCCTGCAAACACCTGTGTGTGCAACTGCAGGTAAAAGAGGCTGAAAGTGGGACAGGATCTCTGCTCTTGAGGGGACTTCGGAGTTTTGACCAACAAACAAACAACAGAAATCTTCTACTTCCATGCAATGAACAGTAACAACACATCAGTAAATCTCAATAACCAGTTATTACCAGCAAAACAAAAATCTTTCAGTAGCTGTAGAGCTGGAGTTGCAAAGGGATGATGCTGACAGCTCATGTTTTAAGTCTATCACTGAGCACACAATGCAGGGGGTTGCCCTCTTCTATCTCCGACATCCCGATACTAACAACAAGCATATTTTTTATCTCCTACATGAACTCAAAATAACTTGGCAGAAAACCCAGGAAACTGTGCCACTTTTTCTGTCTGCAGTAATAAACAAATAAATTCATTTGGTACCAAGTAGGCAAGTTGGTGGCACTTCCCATGTGGAAACACTCCCAAGGGCCACCACAATGAGGAGCTAAGCGGAGCTTTCTCAAAGTAAAGCAGTGACACAGCTGAGCTTAGCACTGAGGCAGTGTCCCCCAGGAGGGAAAGGGCAGTGAAAAAGCAAGCCCAGGTAGCCCATGCACCAGGCAGTGCACACCAGAGACCTGGGTTTGGCCCAGAGAGGAACAGAACAGGCACCAGGCAGAAATACAGAAGGAGAAACAAAAAGATTAGGCAGAGAAGCAACAACAGTTCTCTCAGTCTCGAGAAGTCTTCCAAGGCACAGCATTCACCTTCAGTTTTAATTAACCTCCTTAACAAATCTGGGCAGACTTTATGAATCATTTATGACTTTACATTAAGCAGCACAGTCTGCACATGGTCTGAGGTTCTGTGTCCAGGGCGCTCTTGTTGGTCGCCCAGGGACCATCACAGCACAGCCACAGCAGGACAGCACTTGAGGGTAACTTAGGGGGAATCCACTGTGTTGTACAGTGTCAGGCAGAGCTCCCAGTACCCTGTTCATGGATCCAACCCAAGGAACAGGGACCCCTGAACCAGCTGCCACACTATGCAAAGACCCCCTCTGCAGCTGTCTCCCCACTACCTCGCTCACTCACTTACTTGTGTTGTTCTCCACTATTCAGTGCTGGGAAATATTTGCTTGTTATTCATAGGTTTTACTGCATAGTCCTAAGCTTCTGAGAAATTATTCTCATTTGAGTCTCCATTAGGTGTGTCACTATTTTTAAAATATCTTCCTACTACATATAATTCATTTGGTGTACTGCTGCTTTTCCATTTTTGTCCAATAGCTCTCTCTTCTTTCTAAAACCAGGCCACAGCAGATGAGATCATGAACCATTAAAATCCATTAGTCCTTCAGATACAATCCATCAAATTTCTCAACACCTCAGGTAGAAAGGGGGGAAAGGTCACAACTTTCTCCTACTCCAACCATTTCTGTCAGATACTGAAGAGCCAAATACCATCCTTTTAACAATGGTTAAAAGTTAAGTCCTGGTGGTACAGCAAAAGGCAATCTGATGGAAAAGTTCAGTTATTTATGATGCTTGATCACTAATAATGAGCACAGTAAAACTAAAAAAGAAGGATTCTGGAGGGAGACGTGATCAGCATCTCGGTGCCTGCAGCTCGATGGCAGGAAGATGGGGTTCCACAACACAGAGGCAGAGATGCAAACCAACAGCTCTGCAGAGGGCTTCATTTACAGGCACCTTCCTTCTTCTTCCTTCCCCTTCCTTCCCTTCGACACCAAGTGCTGAAAAGATCTTTATTCATCTTTACTACACTGGGGACAGCTGGAACCCTAAAAGGTGGATGGTAGAAGTTTCAGGAAGGCCCACAGTGCTGGCTGTCACCCAGGCTGCCATCCTGGTGTCACATTCCTACGGCGGTGTTGCCGCATCTCTCCTGAAGCCAGCGTGACGGAGGGAAGGAGCCGCACACGAGATCGTACACTCCAAAACACATCCCACACATCAAACACATCCCACACATCGCCACCTTTCCAAACAAAGACAGCAAAGCCCCTCTGGGTGCCGAGCAAATCTTACACCATCAGTTTTACAGACAAGCAAAGCAACTTACGGGGATGGCAGGAGCAGGGGTAGAAAAAGGGCTTGGAGTCTTCAAAAACCAGACCTAGCCCACTGTGCACGGCAGGCACACTGCTTGGAAAAGTGCAAGGGAAACCCTGCAAAACCCACAAAAGCAACAGGTGCCTGGACTGCACAGAAGTCCAGACATCAAGAAGAGCCAATTGCTCCAAAGCACCAGAACTCTCAGTCTTCTCAGTGACTTTAAAGCCTTGAGCTAAGTGCATTGAGGGGCACACAACACCACAATGAATAATTTATGCGCAGGATCAAGTTATCAGCAGTATTTCTGGCAAAAACCTAAGATTTCAAATGGCACGTCTCAGGGGCATGTCAGTCTTTAGAAGTACGGCTCCCAGCACAGCTCACATTCCCATTTAAAGTGTTAATCCCGTTACTCATCCTTAGTGAGGATACAAAAATGAGAGATTAAATCCAGCAATTTTCAATCCTGGCATGGGCTGTAACACCACAGGGAAGCCTAAGCACCTCTGTTCTGAGAATTCTTGCCAGATCTGGAATTAATCACAGTGACTTCCTTCTTCTTCCTCTCACTTCCTCACCTGGCAGTTTCTTAGCACTGAAACTATTAAGGACTAACATTTACACCCAGCTGGTATTACTCCACCACATCCCCTCTCCATGTTGCAAGATGATCTGCCCAATGATTTGAGACAGGAGGATGAAAAGTAAACTATCAAATATGAGTGACATCTCACAGGAGAGAACCTGCTTGGGACACAGGGGAAGATGGAAAGAAAGGTTTAAAAGTACTTTAGCGCACATACTCCCTCTCCCATTCCCTGCCAACCACTTATGGGATTGCTCCACATCCCTGGTACACACATCCCAGAACATCATGTAAAAGCAGTAGCAGTTTCTGGCTGCATAGCCAATTAGATGTTTCCAAAGGTACAAAAAAAAAAAAAAAAANAAAAAAAAAAAAAAAAAAAAAAAAAGGAGTGCCAAGGCATGCACTCCCCCAGCATTCCTGAAGGTATGATGCTTGCTCCTGGTGTCCAGATGTTCCTGCTCATGTCTGCTCCAATCCCACGAGGTCCAGTGCTGGGAGCCACAATCAAGTCTTCAGGCAGCAAAAAGAATGTAGGTTGCAGCTGACAACACCCAGAAAGGACACGCCATTGCCAACATTTGCTTTGCCAAGTTCGATCATATCCTATTTGTAGAGTGGGTTTTGCTTATGGGTTTGGTTTTCTGTTTGGGGTTTTTTTTGGTGGAGATGAAGGAAGAGTACAATCAAAATATTTCTGTGAAACAGCAGTTAGAAAAAAGGGTGCAGAGGTGAGGTTTTTCATGGGGAAGGACAATGTGTCGGATGTCAGTACCAAAAATAATCAGGAAAAAAAAATGTCCTGAAATCCTGAGGCCAAGCATTACAGTAAGAGACAGACTGTCCAAGACCAAGCAATTTTTAGTCCCATCAAGTCTGTGATTACAGTTTTCCTCACCTACCTCATGAGAGAGATGATCTCACTACCCACTTGTGACCATGAAGTCACAGCTGTGACTCCGGCAATCAGGCTGAGCCAGGAAGGAGCTGAACAGCATCGGCCTCCAGCGTTCCCAAGCCCCTGGATGGTGACGAGGTGCCGTGTCACCGGGATGTGCCATTCAGCTGACCCAGCCACCTGCCTCCCTCTGAGGGACAGGAAGCTCTCCTGGGCTTTGTGTACAATCACAAGCTGACAAGCAGCTTGCTGGCACCTACCAGCAGCACGTTGTCACATACTTCCCCTTTTCAGTATTTCTTTTTCCCTTTCCAAAGGGCGGTTTTAAGATGAGGAACCAATGTGACCAAGATATACCTTGGATTAAAAAAAACAGAGGGTGGAGACACCCAAAAAGGGTATGGAGAGGAAAAGGTCAGAACACAGTTGGAGTGGTTTTGCTCTCAGGTTCATCAAGAACATAGCTTGGTGCTGACCACATTTCCCATTCAAAACTCAGCATCACCCACAAAGCTGCAGATAAACCTTCTTCACTTCAAACAAAGCTTTGCTGAGGATTGCCACAGGCCCCAGCACATGGCAATCCTGGGTAAGCCAGGAGCAGGACAGGCTCACTTACAAAGCCAGTCATATTTAGGATACCTGTTGTCATGTTCCCTGCTTGACAAATGTTCAGTTTCTTTGTGAATGGAAGGCCTGGCATTTTATCTGTGCCAGAGATTTGTTTTATATACAAACACACATGCTTTTAACTCCAGCACGCTAATGTGTTTAAAGTATAAATTGCCTCCTGGAGAAAAGCACACCCCCACCTGGGTGGCACTGCTAATGTGGACCTTATGCTCCTCTTCCTGCTGACAAACAGCCCTTGCTAAGGGGGGACACATTCCCTTAATTCCCAAAGCAAGATTTTATTCACTCCAGGAAAAGTCACATCAATTTTAGTCTTATACCTTAACTCTCACCAGCTGAGGACAGAATTCCCTTGGACAGCATTTATCTGCTCTGAAAATAAAATCAGATCACTTGCCTTCTTTAAGACTTACCAAGCCTTGTAATACAAAGCCAAAAAGCCACTCAGTTCCTGTCCTCTCAGCAACCACCTTGGGGGGAAGCAAATGAAAGAGATCCAGTCCCTCTAATGACTGACCCACATCCAGTGAAGGGAAACATTACGAACACAGTTCCCTAAGAAAGATTAAAAAAACCACATAACACTGTTCAACTCCTAATATACATTGTATTGAAAGAGCCCAAGATAAGATTACAGCAGCAAGGAGTTTGATGGAACCATAAAATAAATCATAAAATGGTTTTGTTTGGAAGGGACCTTAAAGATCATTCAGTTCCAACCCCCTTGCCATGGGCAGGGACACCTTCCACTGGACCAGGTTGCTCAGAGCCCCATCCAGCCTGGCTTTGAACAACTGATCCTGAACTGGAGCTGGTGACTAGATCCTGGCTGCACCATGAATTGCGACTTTTCACGATTCTAAAGAATTCCTCTTGCAGCCCAGCAGAGTCTGAAAGGCTTCTGGGGCATTACCACACAGAGCAACATGAAACAGGGGGGCGGTTTCGGATGCTGAGATAGAAGGTCTGAACAAGTACTAACCCACTGGAAAATTCACAGCAAGAGATGGAAAGATCTGGTACTCTTGAAACATCTACATGTTCTGGCTGTGGCTTTGAAGCAAGCCACAACACTGTCTATTCTTAAGAGCACTGTTCCTGTGGAAACACTTGCTTAATATTGTCAGAGATGGAGCAAGAAGAAATGCTATAGATATACAGAATTTTTCAACTACCTATTTAATGGCTAAAATATATATATTCAAAAGAAAAAATATTTCTTTGTATTGTTGACAGTGAAAAACAGTATCAGGCACTGAAACAGCATATTTTTATGCAGCTGAAATCATTAAAAAAAACCCCAAAACCCAAATTTCATCAAATCATAGAATGGTTTGGGTTGGAAGGGAACTTAAAGTTCATCTCATTCCTACCCCCCTGCCACACACAGAGATACTTTCCTTGACCAGGCTGCTCCAAGCCCCATCCAACCTGGCCTTGAACACTTCCAGAGATGAGAGATCTGCAAATTTTTCTGCCGAAGAAATTTCTTATGGCCGGGACTATTAACATGAAGAGACAGTTTAGTCAACCTAGAAATGAACCACAAAACTTATACTGAGAAAATGTTGATGAGCTTTTTAGAGGTGACAAAGATGTTTTCTTTGAGAAGTCAAGCACAGGGACACCAAGGGCTGTTTAAAACCAGCAAGCTCAGTTACTCTTTTCTCACCTAATGTTCATGTTCAAAACAGGAACAGGCGCTTCAAAAATGTTACTAAAATAAGAAGTGCATTGCTTAAAAACAATGAGTACTGCATATGCATTGCTGAGGCAAGTCTCTTTGCACTAAGCTTATTTATATATAGAAATAACACCAGTGACCTCGTATTAATCACAGACACAGCTTTCTCCATGACAAAGGGAAATGACAAACTTGCAAGGGCACACCAGAAACCTTCTGAGATCACATCCAAGTAAGCCAAAACATGTGACAACTTGAATGATCTTTGCTCCTGTTTGAAGAAATCTGCTCAGATCCTGCAGTATTATTCTTGACAAAATCAGAACTGTGCAATTTTAAAATGAACCAAGTGATGATTTTAGATACGGCTTCAATTCTCAGTTCTTAGGTTCTTCTCAAAAATTCTGAAGCTTTTAATTCTAAGAATTTTAACCAAGATAGTGCTAACCAGAAAGAACATAACCAGTCAAAAGGGATTCTCCTTGCTCCACACAGCGCCAAGCGAGACCCGAAAACGAGTGTCGTGTCCTGCCTGTGCCACACACAGCACGCAGGCGTCCCCAGGCAGCTCTACACCACAGCACGAACATCCTGCTCTCCTGCAGATGTGCAGCCACACGCAGCAGCTCTCACCCAGGAGGAGAGCAGCCACGGCTCCCAACAACCCTTCAGCGGAGCACAGGTGACCTCAGAGCAGGGCTTGGTACGTGTCCAACAGTGGCCATTGGAAGCTGATGGGAAAGCACAGGGTTGACGATGGCTTAAGCTGAAAAAGGGTAGGTTTAGATTAGGTATTAGGAAGAAATTCTGTGTGGGTGTAAGGCCCTGGCACAGGTTGCCCAGAGAAGCTGTGGCTGCCCCATCCCTGGAAGTGTTCCAGGTCAGGTTGGACAGGGCTTGGAGCAACCTGGGATAGTGAAAGGTGTCCCTGCCCATGGCAGGGGGTGGAACTTTGATGAGCTTTAAGGTCCCTCCCAAACCAAACTGTTCTGTGATTCTATGAACTGATAAATCATTAACCAAAACGCAGGGGAAAACCATCCTGGCATCAAGCTCTGACCAAAAGCAGATTAAGGGCCCCAGCTGCCCCAAAATTCTGCCCCCGCCTCTTCTTCCGGCTGCCACCACTCCCCTGCAAAGGCAGCACAATGGACGGTTGCTTTCGCACGACTCCAAAACCACAGCTAACAGCCCCCCACACTGACTCCTCTGGCCTTTGACTGATGGTTTCTTTGGCAAGCCGAGCTGTGAAATGGGGTAGGCGAGAAGCAGAGACACAAGCAGGAAGCTCTCCACCTCTCCTGCTGCACAGCGACTGCCCATGGGGCAGAGGAGGGCAAAAACCTGCTGGGTGCCCTCCGAGGTCTGCCCTGTGCAAACTGCCAGAGCCCACAAGTCACAGGCCTGCTGAAAAAGTGCTCCACCATGTTTAAACACAAAACTCATTCCTAGTCTGGATGACTTTGCAAGTATTGTATTAGCCCAGATGGAAAGGTTCATACCAGCACACAAACCTGTTTTGTCTACGAGGGGCTGAAAAACATTCTGCAAGGACGTGCAGCATAGCCTGAATTTTTGATGCTTTATTCCTGAGCCTCCAGAACCCAGGAGTCTGCTCTTCATTTCAACACTGTCACTCCCAAGAGGATGACAAACCCTAAGGACACAGGGAGTTCTGGCCTGCAGAGACAGCTCCTTTACAGTAAATACTGGGGGGGTTCCACGGTCCTTCAGGTAGAACTGGAGATCTCAGCCTCAACCTGTGGGAATGCGCCAAAGAAACTTTTATCTATTCCTGTACCATTTATTTTGCCTACATCATACCCTCTTTGTCCTTCAAAGGGAAAGAATAAAGCCCCATGGTCCAGGCTCACTAGCACAGCTCTAGACCTTGCTCCTTTCTTGGACGTGAGCAAAACTAATCTGAAGATCTAGGTCTTGATAAAACATTCAGCAAGAAGAAAGTGGAACATGTTCCTTTCTAGAATCGAGGAAACGGGAGAAGCATGATCTTTGTTGGCAAGACAAGCTAGATATTACACGAGCTAATTATTTGAAAGCATGGCCAAAATGAGTTGCTCTCACTAGGTACTGACAGGATCAATGGGCTAATTTTTGAGAGGAAGATGGTTTATCTTAGTACAGCTGGATTTCCACCCAGTTCTGCTCCACCCTAAGGTGAGAACAGCTTAGTTGCTTGTAGAGTAGCTACAAAGTGACCACAGTTACATCCCATTACGTCAAGAAGACTAAATAAACCAGCATTTCTTCTTAGCTGCCACATCACGAGTACCTTGCAGAAACAAGTGACAGAAATTTCTGGAAAAGGAAACTGATTGCAGGGTCATTTTCAACCATCTCCAGTAAATCGCCCTCTCTCACAAGCCAGTCTTGTACTTGGGAAGTACCCAAAGCTGGACTTTTTACTGCTACTGAGTAAACAGGTAATGAAGTGATAAGTGTGGGGCTCCGTGTAGAAAACTGGTTATCAGCAGCAATAGTCCCACCAAGCCCTATTAGGAGATGGATGCTCACCCTACACATTCAACGCCACCGCAGCTTTTGTATTAAGAGTGTGTTCCGATGAGCAGCTTTGACAAGAAATCCCACCGTGGATTTGGACTGCACGGGAACACTTCCCTCACATGGTTGTATTTTCTTCCAGGCTCAGGAGCAAACTGCCTTAGAGAATAAATTTTCATTGAATATATTAATGTGAGACGCCTCAGCCTGTGAATGACCTAGATAATAAACTCACTGACGGAAGCCAATTCCTTCCTTTCTCAGAGCACCATGGGCACTCGCTGTGCCCAATAAATAATGTACAACCCAGCCATCATTATCAACTCTTGCTGTATGCAAGAAGGGGGAAGGAAACGTGTCCAGTTCTTCTCCCAATTAGCCAGTGAAAAGCTGGCAGCGTAACTCCATCGAAGCCATGGGGAATCCACTGACGTAAACCTCACAAGCAACAGCAGAGGCGAGCACCAGGCTCCTGTTCTGCTGGAATCTCGCAGAAGACACAGGCAAACCTTTTAAAAACAAGTGGGAAAGGAAGAAGGCAACTTTCACATTGATGTTATTAAAAATTGATGCCAGAAAGAAGCGAGGTATGGAGAGCTCCATGTGTGTGCCAGTTTTCATGTGAGGAAAGGGTAACGTTTAAAGCATGTAAAATCTAAAAGAATTAAAGGACATGAGACAGAAGAAAACATGCAGTAAATCAATCCCAAATTTCACTACTTGGAACTCTATTTTTCCTCTGCTCTTCAGTCCTGGGGAAAAGGCCGACAAGCTATACATCCTTGTTTACCAAGAAAATAAATGCAGGACAAAATAGGAATTCAAACAGGATAAGCTAGTCTTTCATTAGTCATTCCTGATTTAGACAACCTTTGTTATTCTGAAGGAGCAAAGCCCAGAACTGAATACATTTAGCATGGGATGAGCACACTGACCAGTCTAGGCGGAGAGAATCCCTCTAGGAACTAACTCATACATTGACAAGCCAGCTCCAGTGCTATCAGAAACAGCTCTGATTTGCAAATATTTTGTCAGATAAAAGCACTTTGGAGCACAGATGTACCATGCTGACTTTTACTGTCACAGTTAAACTGTCATCCTCTTTCCTATCCTGACTGTGGAGCCAGCCAGCTCCAGAGAACTGCCACAACCCTAAATGATCCCTCTGACAGGGTACTTCTGTCTCTGACTCACACCCACAGCACTCAGCACCACTACAACTGGTCCTGCTTGAACCTACTACAGCACCTGCCAAACTGTGAATGATGGCAAAGATTCTTCTATCCAAAAATGATAAAAGGATTCCCAAACTAAGACCCCTCTGCTATCACAGGAGGTTTAAGATACTAAATGAGGCAAATCGACATTCATGCGAAGACTTTAATTTACAAGGGATGCCTTGTTTACATGACAGAGTAAAATTAAATTTACTCATGAGAAAAAATGCAAAAGACCATGCTATGCTAAAATGCAGACTAACGACAAGGAATTGGAAAAAAAAAAGAAAAAAGAAACAAGCAAAGGCAAAACAGAAACCACAGAGCAGGCCAGAGAGCGAGAGAGGGCTAGAACCCAGAGGTGCTATAGAGAGGTGTGAGCTGCATTTCACACCAAATGAGACCAGCTGGCAAGTCAAAATCCTGTCTCTGAGAATGGCTGACATAGAATATATGAGAGAAAGGCAGGAAAAACACCTCAGTGTCAGATATGGAGCTACCCCCTCAAACCTCTCCTCAGCCCCTGGATGCACATCATCAGACAATCTGTCACTGTGATTCTTACGATTAGATGTGAAGTGCTGGGACAGCAGAGACACACAGCCTGTTTCTCACATCCTGCCCCTCAGTCCCCTCATTCTGAGAGATTACTGGGCTCTACTGATCTGTTATGTGATTTCACACTGCAAATGAGTTTACCAATATTTGGTCAGCAGACATGCAATACTCACAGCGCAAATCACACATTTAGAAATGTCTCTTGGATGGATGTATTTTCCTCCTGTCCTCCTTTTGACAGAAATATCTTTACCGCCATAAAAAGCAGGGAAAAAAAAAAAAAAGAAAGAAATCCACTAAGTCCTAAACAGCATTCTCATGTTGGTTAAAAAAATTGATGATTTATTCTATATCCCATCTAACAAACTGAAGTCAGCTACCAAAGCTGCCCAGCTACCAAGAATGTAAAGGTAGTGTTTCTGCACCAATACTTCATCTGCTGCCTGTTCCACAGAAAGGAGATCTCTCCTGGAAGGAATCTGGAGAGCTGCCACTGTATCACTGATACAAATACAACCAACTCACTCAGGAAACTCAATACTTACGAAACCGGGCAGGTGAACACCAAGAAAAAGTCCTTATGTAATGTCATCTAACAGATTCATACCTCCCTCCCTCCTTCCTCCCCTGCCAACACTTTTCTGTACTGGCAAAGCTCCTGGGTAAGCACAGTCACAGCAGCTGGGTTTCAGTGCAGTGTGAGCTGTGCTGACCCGAAGGGCAGGTCCACACCACATGATGGAGCACAGAAACTCCCATCCAGAGCCACGGAGGTCCAGGAGACAAGCAGAAATCTTATCCCAGACCTGACATCCCTAACAACCATTGGCTTTGCAGCCCAGGATTGCCATCTTCCCCAGGCTGGGCTTCATTGCTTTGCAAGGTGGCACTCAGAGGAGGCAGCCCGGAGTGTGACATCCATCTGTCAGACAGGACACCGGCGTCCCCCGTCTCTGTCTTGAGGGCTGCATCTCTCCACCAGGACACAGATCACCGGTGGGCTAGAGAGCACGAGGCTTTCTGGCGATGCAGTGGGTCTCACAAGGAAGTCAAGAGCCAAAAAAACCCCCTGGCAACTGCCAGAACAACTTTTCTGTCTGCAACCTGCCCCACACTGGAGGAGCCCCAGGACAGAGCAGCGCAGGGAGCGGGGCCATCAGCCGGTCAGACTGCTCTGGCAGCCTGCGGGATAGATCTGGACATCGATTAGATGCCTCTGGTCTAGCACAACAAGGGCACAAAAGGTCTTGCAGGGGCAGTGAAAAAGCAATTTTTTCCATCACCTTGGGCCCAGGACGGACGCTGAATATCAAGAGCACGGGAGTTGCTGAGGGATGCTTGTTCCCACATGGCATCGCGCTAACGTGACAAAAGCTGGCTGACATCTGCTCGTGGTGCTGGCTTCTAAGTTAAAGCAGGATTGTTTCCTCAGCAATTGACCTCCCTAAGTGATGAGAACATCTCATGATATCAAAGCATAAAAAAATATCATTGCAGAAATACAGTTGTTGGTCTGGCTTACCCCAAGTGGCTTAGCAGTGTTAACTGGACCCTTCAGGATGCGCCTTGTTTTAGATACACAGTTGTTATCTTTGATATCATTACCATAAAGCAGGTCTTTCCCTCACAACCAGCCAGGGATCTTGTACCAGCACAAGGGCATGGCCTGGGAGAAGAACAACCACGTGGTGATCTCCACCAGGACAGGGCGCCAGGTTAGTTACCCAGGACTCCAGCCTGGGTCACTGCACGGCCCCACAAATAGCACAGGGGTGGAGCAGGCAATCAGAGCAAAGATTGCTCATTGTCTCCAGAAGAAATTAAATTTGCAGCATGGTCTAACATGTCTTAACTGCATGCCTAAATAGGATGAAATTTGGGAGGCAAGAAGGTGCGATCCAGAATCCTTATAAAAGCTGCCAGTAACTCATTTCACGTGGTAACTCTTCTGTTCATCTTTTTCTCCATGGTTACACAAAAGGCCCCCAGTTTCCTGGTTGTATTAGCAAAGCACAATAGCTAAAGCCTAAAACATCAAAGGAGCTTTGATAGTTTGTGAAGAAAGGGTGGGAGTCTTATTCACTTCAGTAAGGGATATGTTTTTCATATTGAATTACCCTGTAAATCAGTAGACTTTCTAATGGCATTTCAATAGCTTAAATGGCCCCCTTGACGATCCATTTTGCAGAGTTTATTGCCTATAAGCTCAAAATGGCCAGAAACCAAATCATTACTCAGAAAATACTCCAAACAGAAAGCCTCTGACAGCCTGGGTGAAATGTGCTTTACTGAAAGACCTGTGGAAAAAGCTCAATACAAACCACCAAAAGGGTGAGGCGAGGCCTGCAGGGCGCAGGGCTGGGGACAGAGCTTCCTGGGGTGCTGGGCTCACTCGTGCTGCCGTCACCCTGCTGCCCCCTCCTTCTCCTCACAGCCTCTCTGCAAAGAGCAACCCCAGGCCTGCGGGTGCAGGTCTGCAAACACCCTCTCATGTGCTTCTGACATGACCAACGCTGCCAAAGGACACGTGGGCATCAGCCCTTGGCTACCTCTTCTCCCTCCAGCCAAGGCTTTCAACTGATTCAGCAGCAACACCATCAGGAATGTAAAGGTACCCCTGGCATCAAAGCCAGCCCCCCACTCCAGCCAACCACATCAACAAGGGCTTGATAGAATCGCAGAATGGTTTGGGTTGGAAGGGACCTTAAAGATCACCTCATTCCACACCCTCTGCCGTGCACAGGGACACCTTCCACCAGACCAGGCTGCTCCAAGCCCAATCCAGCCTGGCCTTGAACGCTGCTCAGGATGGGGCATCCACAGCTTCTCTGGGCAACCTGTGCCACCCTCATTGTAAAAAACTTCTTCCCTATATCCAGTCTAAATCTCTCCTTTATCAGTTTAAAGCCATTATCTTTTTGCTGTCTCTCCATGCCTTTGTCAAAAATCCTTCTCAAGCTCTAGTTTAGCCCCTTTAGGTACTGGAAGGTGCTAGAAGGCCTCCCTTTGGCCTTCTCCAAGCTGAAAAACCCCAACTCTCTCAGCCTGTCCTCATAGCAGAGGTGCTCCAGCCCTTTGAGCATCTTCGTGGCCTCCTCTGGACTCCCTCTAAAAAGTCCATGTTCTTCTTTTACTGGGGCCCCAGGGATGGATGCAGTACTCCAGTACACCATTCCAGTCACCTCGAGGTGGCTGCTGCTGCATTTGGTGGCAAGGTCACTGCAGCACCTGATTGCCTGGACTCTGTCCTGCCTTGTCCTGCACTCCCAGAACTCTGGCTCTGCCCCTGATGAGTTTGTTACCATTTGCTCGTGTGCAGGAAGAGATTAAGACAGATGAATGCACAGATGCACGGAACTCCCCCCCCTCAGCCACAGCCCCAGATGAATGCAGTGACAATGTCTTTGAAGAGGACAGGAACAGTGTCAATTCACTGCCCGTATGGCTGCCCCATTACAACTCCAAACCCACATCTTGCTGCACTCCGTTCAAAGCCAGGACATGAACTCTAGTCTCACACACCCCTACTGGCCCCCATCACTGGAAACTGGCTCTTCTCATGCTTTGGTCAAATCTTCCCAGCCAAACACACTCTCAAGCAAAATGCCCATGTTCTCCAAGGACCCTCACAGTTGCCACACAGGCCATTTATTGGGGAGGAGCAAGAAACAGGACTCCAAATAGCTCCACTTCTGATGCTGAAACAGGGCAGTACATGTGCAGCTCTTCCTGACAGTCAGCTGTCTCATCTGCCTTGATCAGAACAACTGTTTTTAGCATCACACCCCCACAGACTATGAAACACCTGACAAATAGCAACAATTTCTCCCTTAGTTATTACAGCCTTTGTTTTAGGCTGCAGGGCACTCTCAGGTAGCCGTGGTGCATGGGACTCTGCTGGCATTTTGAAGGGTCTGTTCATAGGGCCAAAGGACAACTGTATACTTAAGGAAAGAAAGAAAAGCTGAAATTCCAGCAGCTTTCAAACCCATCTTACCTTCTGCAGTGGGTGTTTCTCTCCAGAAATCCTATTCAACATAATAACTGCATATCAGTAATAACAATTACAGAAACAATTTAAAGCTTCCAGAAAGTTAGGGAAGGAGCTCATTTTTTTTCTCAGGCCTAATATGCAGTGTGACCTTCACGCAGATCAGAGACCTGCACCATGTACATCCCTGTCATGTGCATGGAAACAGAAGTCAAATGGACAGATTATTATTGCTCTTCACCCCAGCCTGCTCCTGCTCCTGCCCTGTGGAAGGAGACACCACTTATTCCAGCTCTACAAGCTGCAATCCATCTCTACAGCTGGGCAGACACAAAATACTGCACCACAAAATCCTCCGCCAAGAGCGATAAAGTATTTTGGCTTCCTGAAGCAACTTTTGCCCACCTGAAGAGCTCTGCAGCCAAGCAGGAGTCAAAAGAAGCATCAGCCATATCATACCTGACCTGCAGCACCCTGGCTCTCTGCCATGGTCATGATGCTCTGGAGAGAAGTTGACTTACCTTTTAACTCTTCAACTCAACGTTCAACAAATACAGTTGCATATAAACATGGGTAAAACACAATTATTTCTGCCTTAAGAAAGAAAAAAATCATAGGGAAGGATACGGGCAAAAAAGTTGAAGTGATGGAATGCACAAGAATTCTCTTTATCTCTTCCTGCACACAAGCAAATGGTAACAAACTCATCAGGAAGTTGCAACTGGCTCATTAATCTTATAGCCCATCTGTTATGTGATTTCCTTCAGTGTACTCTGATGATTTGCTACTTTAAGATCAAGGTTTAAATTTCTACTCCTTGTTAAAGTCTTAAAAATAATGGCATCTCCACCCAGGGACTAACAATTTTTACAATCGTGATTAAATAATTCCCTCGTAACAATGCCATTCAGTATCTGTAAAGAGTGCTTCCCCAAGGTTAAAAATTACTTCAGCTACTACATAAAACTCATAGGAATAATCCTATGTATTGTTAACATCTCCCACTTCAGCTACACTGAGTACTCCATTTGTCTCACTGATATATGACAGCTTTCTATGCAGCACTCAGAGACAGCCAAAGAGGAGATAATACCTTTTAAAGGTGCACATGCCAAGTAAAAAGATCCTAGCACAGGCTAGTGCAAAATTAAATGCTCTTAAGAGGCAAGTTTCAGCCCTGATGTAAATCACAGCAAACAGCGCTTCAGACAGCAGCCAGCTCAGTTCCCTCCTGCCCTGCACCTGGTCATGCACACCTGTGTAAAATGCCACAATTCAGGTTTGCACAATCTCACACCCACACAAGCAAATGCCTACCAGAGACAGAACATGGCACCGGGGAGACCGCTCTCAGCTTTGACTGCATTAAAGCACGCTGAAGGCAGGGTGGCATTTAATTGACAATTAAATTGACAATACTGTGCTGAAACCTGACAAACAAATATAAGAAAGGGGAAACAGCGAGAACGATCTTGAAGTTAATAAGCTCTTAAAAATTTGATCTGTGGAAAGTTAGTCAAATGCATTTAACAACTAATACGCAAATCAGAAGATATCCAGACCATGCTAATGTATTTACTAGAAATACTTCGGGAAACAACCAAAATGGTTAGAAGGAAAAGGGTCGGTTTTGAAGTCTCTGAAACATGAATTTTAAAGCAAACCATGAACAGAGAACTCTGTCCCAGCACCCAGTGGGATGACTCAGGTGTATAAGCATTACTGATGAGACAGCTCATGTCCATACACTTACTCATCTGCATAAGTGTTCAGGGTCATAATTGCAGTAATGTACCTGCAAGTCATCTGGGAAGCACCAGCTCTTACACACCAACTGCTCCTCCTTGCCTCTTGCTGAAACTTCCTACAGTTCTCACAAGATGTACTGCCCAATGTTACAACTAATCACTTCTTATTTTTTCTCTCCAGCAGGAGAAAATCCATGTTTATAAACAGAGCAGCATGAGCCTGAGAGCTGACGCCAAGACTGTCACAGGTAATTCCCGACAGCTCCCTCTCAGGAGGAGAGCTCAGGGAGCAGAGGCAGCCAACTGCCCTGCCCTGTTTGCCTGTTATCATTCATTTGGAGTTTACCAAAATACTGCTTTCCCTGTCTCTGAAAAGTGAACATAAAAGTTCTATTTCAAATCAAAATGAAAAATTGTGCACAGCCAAGTAAGCATAAGCCAGGTTAAACTTGGGAGGATTCACCAATTTTCCTCGCTCTCATTCGATTCATTCCTTACTTGCCTATCTGCACTTCTATTTTGGGGATGGAAGAAGAACAGAAAAGAAGGATTTCAGAGTGGAGGTGTTACAAATCATTTACATTTCCTTGTGGTGTTTTGCACTGTGCCAGCAGCTCAAAGACCTTGGGTTAGTACAAACCAGCATTTCCTATCCTTCCGATTACACAAACTCCCGTGACAGCCTTGCTGGGTTTATCAAGACATATTAAATTATCAGGGCAAGATGCTGTTCCCTGTCATCATGTGATCCAGGCTGCACGCTATGCGAGATGCTAACAAAGCAAATCAGAAGGGAGGGGAGAGAGAAAGGCAACGGAAGACAAACATTTGCTCATTCCCCACTAAATCCACCCCAGCTGTAAGTTTTAGACATTAATTTCAAGGGAGAGCAGCAGCTCTTAGCCTCTGTCTACATGCCCAGATACACCACCAGTTTACATCATTCTAGTTAAAATAATTCAGTGATTTCCCACCCCATTGCACCCAGCAGCTCATAGGTACAGGAGTTCATAAAACACACATCTGTCCTGCAAGGATTAGAAACTTCTCCCTCACCAAAGACCAGATGAGTATTTCAGGCCACAGACTGCATCTGCCCCAAAAATCAGCACTGCAGGATGGACTAAATGAAAGAAATGTACGTGCACCCACACCAGAGGCAGTATTATGACAGGTATTTCAGTCATGTAAATAAGGCCACCACCTTTGCAGCAGAGCAGTCCCACCCCACATGCAGCCAGCTCCGGTGTGACCAGGACTCCAGCCTCCCGAGAGGACAGGGCGTCTCTCAACAGCAATCATCCCCAGCGATTCAAACATCAAGAAAACCCTCAAAACCACAGCGCTCCATCCCGAGCTCACTCCTTTGCCTTGCCTGTCGGGGTCTGTTCTGTATTTGAAACTGGTTAGCACAAATCCCAGGAGCAGATTCTTTCCAGGGGCACAGGTAGCCTGAGAAGCTGGGCATGCATCCACAAGGCAAACCCCGTGACCTCAGCTCTGGCTGGGCTGTCAGGAGCAACACCTCAGCCAAGCCATTGGAGACTGGCTGGGACCCTTCTGTCCGGCACAAAAATTGCATCAGGGACTGTCTGAGAAAGAACACCTTCAGTGCATGACCCTCACACCTATCCATAAGGTACCTAAGTAAAATTGCCTCAATATACACCTATTAATCATTCCCTGTAATCACCCCAAAGGTGAAGCATCACACCTCAGCCACAGACACGGGCTGAGAGCAGAAAGCCCCAGCATTCTCCCCAGTGATAGCATCGAGATGTCTATCTGTTCTCTACACTGTCAGCTCTCCTTCCTCAACATCTGGTTTGATTGTGGTGGTGATCTGACCACATATCCTGAACTTCTTGGCCTCAGAAAGTCTATATCCATCACAGCCTTGAACATTCTCAGCTCTTCTGCACGTTCTCTCCTCAGAATAAATGCCTTTTTTTATTAACCTCTTACCAGAAAACTACTGTCTGGATCAGTGCAACCACCTCCTCCTCCTTTACAAGACTGGAAGCAAAGGCACAACTTTAGACCCTGTACTGTTTCTCTCACCATTGGTGAGATATATGACATAAATGAGGTTCTCTGGGCTGCATGCAAGTGACATTTACCTGGAAATAACCTAGAACTAGTTCAGAGTGAAACTGCATCGACCCAGAGCAGCAGTGTACATAACAGACACAAGACTAGTCCTGTCATTCTGCTAAGAAGTCAAAGAAATCCGCATGCACGCATCAAACTATTGTGCAAGCATGTGTAGAGCTGGGCAGAAATACATCCAACCCAGTTAACCAAGTCTCCAAGTGCACCTCTGTGTGCTGAGCAGAAGGAGGAAGGCGCACCTTTGTGTGAATTTGCTGGTGTAGTTAGCAAGTTACGTATTACAGGTCTTCTCTCCGTTCGTCTAACAAAGAGGAGGAGAGACTTCACAGCCCTCCACTACAGCGTCTTCACCCTCAAGCTACGACAGCTGCGGCTTTTTGTCCTTAGGGTCCCTAAGGAACAGCAGCATGAGCAAATGTGAGGCAGAGGGGCACAAAGAGATGCGTGAAGGAACACACCTGTGTACCTGCGGACACACACCGGGCTGCGTGTCTGCGGCACAGACATGCAAGGACAAGCCCCGGCTCCGCGAGTGCCCTTCATTCATTCCCAGAGGAGCTCTGCTCCGGCTTCTCCTCCGGACGGGTACTCACCCAGCCCTCGAAGGTGTCGCTGGGGGCGGCGGAGCGCAGCAGGTCCTGGAAGTGCAAGGTGCAGTTGGCCACGAAGTCATCGTAGCCGATGGGGGTGTCGTGGAAGACGGAGAGCTCGATCTGATGGCCGTCGGTGACCGTGGCCGAGAACTCCTCGTTGTAGGTGGGTTTGTTGGTCTTCTGCTTGGTGCTGGTCTGCCCCACGCGCACCTGGTCCACGCTGACGGTGACATAGGGATCCAGGAGCTGGTAGCCCTTGCGGAAGAGCGAGTGCCGGAGGGACCAGCGGGTGGGCTGCAGCCCCACCGCCTCCCCGATCCGCACCTTCAGGTACCCGCTGAACTTCATGGCTCCGGACATGGCCGCGCCCCCGGGG
>VZRQ01009876.1:1302266-1379398 GCA_013397975.1 Machaerirhynchus nigripectus
CCGGAGCCCCCGGCGCGGGGCGAGGGGCGGCCGCTGCCCGGGGCTGGGAAGCGCGGCGGGGACACAGCGCCGGGGCCGAGCTCCGAGACACCCCCCGAGGGGCTGCGACCCCCCCCCGGGGCTCCACGCCCTTGTTCAGCGCCTCCCGGGAAGGGCTGGGGCTGCACCCGCCGCTCGGACCTGCGACCCAGAGCATCGCTGGCTCCGCCGCCCCCCCCTCGTCCTTGGCAGCCGGCGCCTTCCCGCATCGCCCAGCCGGGAGAATGTGCGCGGAGAACATAAGGATGTGTTGGTTTTGCCATATTGTAACAACTCCGCCGTTTGGGTTGATTGAGGCTGATTAACATGCCTGGCATTCTGCGCGCAGGGTTGGTTTTAGGGTGGATTTCTTCGGGGTTTTGATCGCACGTAATAAAGTCGGAATTTAATTAGTTTTAATTGCTTTGCAGTTTTCACAGCAAAGCGCTGTGAACTGGGTAGGGAACAATGAAATCCTGCCTTCCCGGTGGCACTGTTCAGCTGACATCATCTGAATTAGGTTGCACTCCCTAAGATGCGGTCCTTTGAGTGACCCCACCGCAGCTGGATGGTGCCAAGACTGGCTGACAGTTTGCAGCCTTTTTTTGGTGTGTTTCTTTCATTTTTTTTCTTTACTTTTCCAGACCACTCCTCTCGCCTCAGCTCTGCCATCTTTCAGCATTCCCTAGCAGACTGCCTCTGTTTTTTCCCCATCCCCTTTCCTCCCTTGCCCTCTTTTCCACGTTGTTTTCTTCTTCTAGAACTCCTAGTTTTGCAGGAGCACCATGCCAAGGCTCCTTCCAAGGCTCCTTCCAAGCCTCAGACAGAGCAGGTTGTCTCTGATTGCCTCCTCTGGACAGAGCAGGTGGAACAGGTTCAGTAATGTGATCACTCCTCACATGGAAGCAACTGTTCTGCCAGAAAAACTTGTAGACTCTTAAATCAGACTTCTGACAGGTCTCCTTTCAAGGCTTTTAAGTTCCTTGATCTGTCACTATTAACTGGAGAAGAGAAGTGTTTAAGATTTTTTTGAGCTTGGTTAGGACAGCTCATCCTGAGGAGGAATACAGGCTTAGTCTTAGAAACTGCCACCCCAGGTTCTGGGGTTTTGTTTCCAGGAGTGACCGGCTCCAGATCTTTTAACAGCAGGTATGGCCAAGTAAACACAGAGTACTCTCTTCTCATAAAAGACTCGAAGATTTAGGATTTTTGTGTTGATGTTCTGAAATGCATTTTAGCATTAGCTGTGATCATTCTAGGTAATTTTATTTTCCCTGGTTTTAATCTTTGTACCTTCTTGGATTCTGGTACCCCACAGCAGTGAGCTGGTCAGAAATAAATATTTCTTTCTTACCAGCTGTATATCCACTACTGCTTTCATGTCTGGATTCACCATTTCGTCGTTCATGACACCATAAAATAAAAAGGTCCCTCATCTACCTTTTCCAGAGCATCAGTATCTGTCATTTTGTACTTTCACCACTTCTGTCCTTCCTAGTTATGAGCTGTCCCTTGAAGCCGGAGCAGAATCCATACTGACCATCATGGGCAACCCAGAGTTCTTAGAAGACTTCACCAGGACTCACTAGTGGCTGAAGACAAGGTTTAAAGACAGCCTAAACTTTAAAACACCCAGCATGAGTGCCCACAGGATAAGGCTGAAGGCCTTAGAAAGGCTGGAGCACTCACTCTTTCAATTCCAAATCATCAGATACAGATTTTACTTTGCTTAGAGCCGTTCAAAGGGCTCAATGCAATAGCAGTGAAGAATGTTTGGAGGTAGAAGACTACAGTTAAAATCTAAACATGAATTAGAATCACAGACTGCCATAATACTGCCAAAATTTCCTTTACCTTTTGCTCAGTTTTCTGAGCCGGCAGAGATGAAAGTCATCCCAAGCATTACTTGTTAGAAGTAATGGCTGGCTCACATATTTACTGGCAGAAAGAGGGAGAAGACAAAAATCTGCTGGCTAAAGGCCCACACAGTGCCATTTCCTCTGCTTAATCACACCAGGTGAAGTACTTTGCCCTGCTGGAATTTCACTATAATAGCAATAATAATGAGGACTTAAAGAACTTTTCCTATATGGTGGTTCATTGGAGTCTCATGTGATAATGTGATTCCTCTAGCCAGACTTGAAAAAAAAAATCAAAAAACAGCAAGTATTGTAAAACTCATGGAAAAAAGCAGGTGAGCCATAGTTACAAGTATTTCTGGTGAGCAGCATTGCGAGCCAGTTTTCTGCTGGAGGAAAAAATCAATCCTGTGGACTCATATGATGTGAATCTAATTAATTTTGTTTATCCACTCAAACCAGTCTGGAACAGATCATCTCAAACAGCATCTGAACACACCCCTATTCTGAACTCCCAGCCAAAGTCCAAATGTCCTGTTCTCAAAGAGAACTGAGCAGTGACATGAAGTCAGAACATACCCTGCCTACTCTCCAGACATCCATGCAGCGGAAAAATATCCCCAATTCAGTATTTTCTTCCAAGAATCAAAACATCCCTGCACACAATGACCTTGCAAGGCTGGATGCAGCAGCACCATCTGGTGATGGCTACACTGATCCTCCTTGCACAGCTCTGGGTGCCAGTCAGGTCTGCAGGAGCAGGGATTCTCTTCCCTTCCTCAGCAGGACCTCGGAGACCAGGCCCCAGGCATGGCAGGGTGATTCATTCCGTGCCCTCGAGTGTTCAGGGAGGCTGAGCTCTTCCCAGTGCTTCCTGCTGAGCTGGGTGGTTCCCTGAGCACAGAGTTGTTCAAGGAACCCACTGAGAAGAGGGAACAGATCTCCTGATGTGCCTGAGCAGCAGAGTGGTGGGAGACATGCAGTGGCAACAAACAGAAAATAAAGCAGATGAGGCAGTGCAATCTGACTTATGGGTAAATTACAGGATAAACAAGCCAGGTTACAGGCAATCTTACTAACCTGCCACGCTAGAAAAAGGTTTTCGTGTAGTGGTGGAGAACCCCCTGGAAAAAAAAAATAAACAGCTTAGAGCTCACCAACAATCAAAAAGACAAGAAGATTATTGGTAAATGTTAGAAACAACTGACAGCAATGCCAAAACTGTCACTCAGGCACTGTATAAATGACACATACCATTTATAGTGTGCAAGCCTGCTGCTCCCTCCATTTCAAAAAATGCAGAACAGAACTAGGAAAGGCACAGAAAAAGATGACAAAGGTGATGAAAGGCACAAAACATGGTTGTGAAGGGCAAGAGACTGCCTAGCTTAATAGTTCTAAGTCTGGGAAGGAATGAATGAAAAGGAAGTTATGAGCAAGATCTGTACAATCATAAACCACATGAGCTGTATGAATGGGAAAGGATTCTTCAGTCTTTCCCAGCCAAGACCTAAAGGACACTTGCAATTGTTTTGAGGTCAGAGGTTTAAAACTTACAGAAGCAAACTCCTTTTCACAGAATGCATATTTATAATTTGGAGTTCATTGCAAAAAATGGAGGCCAGAAATATAAACAGCCTTATACAGGACTAGGTGTTAATGGAGGATAGACTTAATAGTGGCTACTGACCATGAGATAAACCTTGGCCCAAAAACTTCTTGAACCACAAATTGCCATCAGAGAGGAATCAACAGGAAGGACATGGAACAGCATGGTTGAGGGATGATGAATCTAGGAGGGACACAGTGAGGATATTGTGTTCCTCTGGACTGTAATCTCCATATCTAAGTAAAAAAACTGAGGAGTGACACCTCTTTAGACTGGCTTAGGCACCACTCCCTGCAGGTGGGTGAATGGTCAAAGATGGGAACAACTCTCTGAGTTTACTTCTGCATTCTTCCTTCAGGTCACAGAAACCTTAAGGATAAGTTTATGCAGCTTCTCTCTTATGTTTTTGGGAATCTGTCTGAAAAACTTGCAGTTCAGCTCCAAAAACAAAGCCAAAGAGCTCGGCCAAGTCCTGTTGTAACATTATGATTTAAGCCTGGCCTCATCTCACACTACAGATTCACACAAATTAGAGCCCATTCATGCACCCTGTAAAAACCTCCATTTCTTTTTCCTACCAAACTGTGCATTATTCCCTTCCCCACTAACCTATAATTCTGTATTAATTTAGTATCATCCTCATGTGGCAATTTAAGGGCAAAGGCTTAAATTGCTGGGCTTCAAATTTCTATCAGACACTGGTCACATTCAGTAGTGAGTCTGTACAGCAATGGAAGAACTTCGTCTTTCACAACTACCACTGCAAAAAGTGCCAGTGACGCTTTTTGTAACTGAAACTACAGCTAAATACACTATAAAAAATACAAAAATTAAGAGAACTGTAGAGGCAATTGAAGCAGGAACTAACTCTATTTTGTTCCTCTATTAATTTTAGTCTATTTATACCACTTCCCTGTTATAGTTCTTCCTATAAGACTGCTTGTTAAACCTTTAAACAATGACAGCTGCTAAAGACCGAATATCCCATATGTGGAATCATTTGTGGTCTAGAGGGAAAATAAATAAATAAAAAAATAAAGATCAAATTCCTCTCTAATGATAATAATTACAGGGTCGATCCAAAACTCACTGAAGTCAAAAGCAAAGCTGCCACTCATTTAAGCTACACAAGAATCAGCCCTGGTTTGTATGTTTGCTGTTGATCCTGATTTATTCTGTGCAAAACAGAAAAAGATTGTAGCCTAATATCAGTTTCAATATCATTTTCCTAGTTGCCATGCATACTGGTTTTTCACTACTAAATTGTAGCTCACCTGATCCTTATTATTTTTTATTTTTTGGAAAGCACCAGGTCTTTTTATAAAGTGCTGGTATTATAAACTGCAGAATATAGTTTATAAGAGCACTAACTCCTACAAGCCAACCATTAATACAGCTAATGGCCTGTTTGTTGTATTAAACTGCTCTCATTTGTCTGGGTCCATTAACAAATGCAGTGGTCATTAACTGTTAACAGTAACTCAGTTATTAGATTTTATTACTTGTACAGGAAACACTGGAGAACAAACTGATTGTTCTGGTTTACTGGGGTTTATTTCTTTCCCAGCAGTCTTGCTCTATTATTTATAATTTAGTTTCTCACTTATTCCCGAACATGACAGACACGCTCAGAAATGGGTTCAAGGCATCCACATGGACATTCAGTTCACATGCCAGCCCCCTATCCCCGAGCCCAACACACCTCTCCTCTAAACCACAGAGCTCTGAGGCACCAGGCATCTGCAGTGCCCTCTGCTTTCCTGAGTTTCCTGTATCTTTTTGTTGGGCAGCAGCTGCCACCCTCATATGTAACAATGGGATTTAAGTGAAAGACACAGTAATGTGTACGTAGAAGGCTGGAAAACCTTCTGCTTCATTCATGGTTCTCTGTTTCTAATTCACAGGAATCCAACATTTAAGTTTAAAAATATCTTTTACTTCCTCTTCATGGGGACTGATGCATCTGGCAAGGGTGACAGCGTCCCTCATTAACATTTAGTCTGGATAATTGTACAGTTCTCCTCTGGCCTTGTGGTTTACAAATCAGCTTAGAGCCACAATCTTGCAAATGCCTGCACATGAGGAATATTGCCCAGTATTACCAAGATATGGAAGGCCTTCCCTTCCACATTTTCAATGCTGAAGGCTCCTGATCCATTTTTCACTCTGCTCTCTTCACCTTTTTGCAGTGCAAAGCAATGGAAAAACAACACCAGCGTCAAATTGCCATGAAGGACTGGCAGCATCTTGGCATGGAAGTGGCTTTCATGGAGCAGTCTGAGCAGTTTTCTTCAACCTGCAGTGCCATGGTGCACAAATGAGGGAGGAGACACCCAGAAATGCGTTGTTGGTGCTCTTTGGGAACAGGATCTTCCGGACTCCTTCCAATCAGTGCTAGACCCGACCGGTGTTGCAAGACAGCTATCAGCACTTCAGAGGTGAAGATATGTGAAATGACTGTGCTTTACCCTCTCTGGGGTTGGGTATATTCAATGGTATTGAAATAACTCAATTTCTGAGCTGTTGGTCTTTTTCTACTGCACTGCAGTTATTAATGGTGCTTCCAGAGTTCTTCTCTCCTACAGAGGCATGCCTGGTATAGGAGATCCACCCTGTTTACTAAAGGCTTGGGTCAATCAGACAGGGCCACAACCAGCACAAGGTATTGGTGGCACATGTGGTGCTTAACTCTCTGAAGAGGAGAGGTCACACTCCTCCAAGTGAAGTGATTCACAGTGCAGTATCTGAATGCATTGCATCAGAGATGCCTCACCAACCCTGTTCCCGTCTGGCTTCTGCAATGGGATCTTGTCATGGTTTGACTACACACAAGGTGGTCAGAGGACAAGCATGGACTTCAAATTTGGTCAAATTACAGCAGCCCAGTGCTAGCCCATTCAGATGCTCTGGCAGCCAATGGATCCAGTATTGAGAGGAAAAACGTGGGAGATTTTGTTAAGAACAGGCTCAAGTTTGTGCTGGTGTGTACAACCAGTGATTAGAAAGTGCTTCTATCATCCCTGGGGCAGGGGTTAAAGCCTCTTCCATATGCCCATGCTTGTGTCTCACGTGGCACGAGCATGGGGATGTTGTAGTGCTGGGGACTCTGAGATATGAGTCAGCTTATCTGCTCGTGCCTATAAACAAGGCGCTTGGGATACAGCTTCCCTCCTATCAGCTTCTGATAACAACTTCCTTCCTACCCTCTTTCCCAAGCCAGCACGTGCTAACGTGTTGTGCAACAGAACCAGTTGGACAAGAAATTCAGAAGTACTTAAGAAGCCCAAGGATGTGCACATGATGCTTTTAAGCAGCAGAGGCTTGCTGGGAATGGCCCCAGACTGTCGGGTGTGTGTGTGTTCTCTTTGCGTTCTGCAAATGGGGTAGAGTAAAAGAGCATCTCTGCCTCTTTCAGCTTCTGGTCAGCTCAGAACATAATAAATCCCAGGATTTTCCATGAGGAACATAATAAATCCCGGGATTTTCCATGAGGAACATAATAAATCCCGGGATTTTCAGTAAGGAACAGCAGGACTGTTCAAACACTGAAGACACCCCAGAGTCTTTGCCCACCTGCAGTGCTGCATCCAGCTCTGGGATCCCCAGCACAGGAAGGACACTGAATTGTTGGAGATGGTCCAGAGGAGGCCATCAAGATGCTCAGAGGGCTGGAACTCTTCTCCTGTGGGGAAAGGGAGAGAGAGTTGGGGGTGTTCAGCCTGGAGAAGAGAAGGCTCCAGGGAGACTTTTTAGTACGTAAAGGGGGCTTGGAAGAAAGATGGAGACAGACTTTTTAGTAGACCCTGTTGCAATGAGAGTAATGATTTTAAACCAAAAGAGGGTTGATTTAGATCAGATATAAGAAAGACATCTTTTACAACAAGGGTGGTTAAACACTGACACAGCGAAGCTGTGGATGTCCCATCCCTGGAAACATTCAAGGTCAGGTTAGATTGGGTTCTGAGCAACCTGATCTAGTTAAAGATGTCCTTGCTCACTGCAATGTTTATCTAATATTAATATTATTCCTTAAGAACTAGGATGTTGTTCTTTTCTTGAATAATTCAACTTCGCATTTTTTTAAGTCCTCCAAAGACTGAACTATGACCTGAGCTAAAACAATAGCAGACATTGTTTAACAGTAAGTAGATTAAAGAGGATAAAAAAAAATAAATGTATTAATGTTATGGGGCTATTATGACTACATGTTGCAGACTCATTATATTACCTAAGAATACTTAACTGAGTTGACTCCTTTAACACGGGCAAAGGATCAGCAAGACCTCAAAGTTCTTTTTTCAGTCAAGACTGAGCCTGATCTCTCAGTTTCCTGCCATGTCTCTCATAAAATTTCTTTTTCTCGTTAGAACAAAGTCCCATCTGCCAAGAACTGCCTATTCTTTCTTCATCTCAAGGGCTGAACTCTGTTCCACTCAAATGCAGGCATTGACCAATAATTTCTATTATCTGTACATTTTCTAGTAACCACAAGATCTGTCATCTTTAATACCTATAGTACAGATGAAAATTGAAAAGGCAGCAGGAAAGGGTTAGAAACAATGGAGTTAAAAGAATTCTGATGAGAGTATGCTATGGAGAATATAATGATGATGAAGGATGCTCAAGGGGAGAAGGGAACAACTGCCTGGACTGGATGATTAGAAGAAAAAGAAACACACAGGAGGTATTGGGCATTATTAACCTTTGAATTCCATCTAAAATATTGATTTTTATTCTTCAGTCCATTACAAAGAACTCTCCTCTTGGTTCAGAACCAAACCCCAACACAACCCCCAGCACAGGACTGCAGTGCTGTGGCAGGGCTGCACTCTGGGATATGCTGTGCAGGGGATATATCTCTGCTTTATTCATCACTGAGAGGAAGGAAAAAAGCTCTATATGCACTTTTAATGAGATCTTTAAAATCTCAGTAAAGCACAAGAGCTCTGAGATACAAAGATGCCATCCCAAGGACCCTTTGAGTCAGACTGTTAGATTCCTAATTACTTTAAGTAACACTTTTGTTGATGCATAGCTATGAGTGAAAGTTACCTGCATGTCCCTACCCCCGCTTCGTGGTGGTTCCCACAGTGGTGCTCTTCCCTTCTTCAGGATCAGACTGCGGACTCAGCCACAAAATACCAGTGCAGGCTTGAGCACAGTCCTCTCTCACACACTGCACTGAGAAATTCTCAGATGGCTCTAAAGAATCAGGGAAAAACAATGCTCAGGACCTCTCTGTCCATCCTATTTCTGTGCCAAACTCTGCACACAGACAGCAAACTACACGTAGGGATGTGTACTTGCTGAGCTGCAACTCACTCTGAATAAGCTGGGGAAACAAGAATAGCTCAGGATTGCTCTAAAACTTCAAGACTCTGCTCCAAAAATCTTAGAACTTATAAAACATTTAGAAACCAGAGGGTAAAGCCGTGCTGATAAAGAGAAAGCACTCCCACATACACAACACTGGTTCAACAGAAACTCCTAAGTACAGGGCTATGAAAACCAGGATTTCTTCCCTTGTCACAGACCTCTAGATGGAGCTGCCTCTTTTGTTTTCAAACCAAGAGCCACTGAAGTACTGCCATAAGGCGAGGCAACAGGGATATAAAGCTTAGGCATTTGCAACGGGAGAGTGGAATGGGAGCATCATTTTGCATAGATGTTGTGCTGTCATTAGATACTGTCAGCTTTTCCATAATTCTTCAAGGAAGCAGCTGCGTTGCCAACGCCCTTGGTTAGAAAGTCGCTCCTTCCAATTGTTTGGGAGTGAAGAGACAGTCAGACTCAACAGGAGAGTGCTGAGATCTCAGTTTAAAGAATATCCCTATGAAGAGGGAAAGGCTGCAGAAATCTGGATATCAAAGAACTGAGAGGTATCATTTCAGGAAGACCTGCTCCCTTCCATGGACAGTGGAAGCAATTTTCCCGGCAGGGCGGGCCAGACTGAAGAGAACTGACAGCCTGAGTGTCTTGCTCAGCCTGCATGATCCCCAAAGCCTGGAAAACAAGGCTTGAGGGGACCACTACGGCCACACCTTGAATCCTGGGGTCAGTTTTGGGATCCTCACTACCAGAAAGACATTGGGGGGCTGGAGCATGTGCAGAGAAGGGCAGCAGAGCTGGGGAAGGATCTGGAGCACAAGTCTGATGAGGAGCGGCTGAGGGAGCTGGAGGGGCTCAGCCTGGAGAAAAGGAGGCTCAGGGGGGACCCTCTGGCTCTCCACAACTCCCTGACAGGAGGGGGCAGCCAGGTGGGGGTCAGGCTCTGCTCCCAAGGAACAAGAGGTAGGACAGAAGGAAATGGCCTCACCAGAGGAAGTTTAGATTGAACATTAGGAACAATTTCTTCACTGAAACAGTGGTCAAGCTGCCCTAAACAGGCTGTTAGGGGAAGTGTGGAATAGTAGCAACAGTCCCTGGAAGTGTTCAAAAGTCTTTTAGATGTGGCACTTGGGGACATGGATTGGTGGTGGGCTTCGCAGTGCTGGGATAGCAGTTGGAGTTGGTGATCTGAAAGGTCTTTTCCAACCTAAACGACTCTGCTGGCACTATGCACAGGAGGAAACTCTAAGTGTTGTGCCCCTCTTTGCACTGCACTACTCCCACCAGGCTTGGGAACCACAAACCCCCGATTTTGGGAGGATTGAAGAAGCACACATCTCCCTTTAAACGTGACCCCTAAAACCACCTGCACCAGTCACCCTTGCACAGAGTGAGCAGCACAAATGGGCAGAATCCAGAGTCAGCATTTCATAGTCCCTAATTTCTCATCAGCCTTAAAAATGCCCCTGGGAAGACAAACCATCCCTGTGTTTCACTGCTGCCAGTGCCTGTTCCTCTAGAGGGTACCCTCAGCCCACAGGGAGCTCTGCTGAGCGCTGCTCCTAATGAAACCTGAAGGCCAGGCCCAGGAAAAGTAAAAATAAAACTTTACAGAAAAGCATGCTGTAATTTTATGATGCACTCTTAATTTGATTCTGGTTAGTTAGACCAGCCCCCTGGGCAGGCTGGGACTGCACTGAGCAGCACAGGGCTGTGCTTTCAACTACCAGCTCCAGCCTCTTCCAAGGACATAAACGTTAAAGCTTCCCGTTCCATCAAAGCCGAAAATTACACCGGGATGTAAATGAAAAAAAACCAGGCAACCCACAAGGGCTCACATTTAAAATACATATTTAATCCTATTAAATACATAAGAGCATAAATGTTCAGATCTCTCATGTTATTTGCTTTTTAGTGGTGCCTTAGGGGAGTTAAATAAGCACAGGACTGCCCTGTGCTAGGAACTGGGTGAACACCTAGGAAGAAACACACAGCTTGTCCCGCAGAATTTGCACTCAAAACAGACGATGCATAAGGGAAGAAGGAAAACAGACCAAAGAGGGGAAGAGTGGTGGCCTGAGACTACCCAGCAGATGGAACAGAGCCCAGAGTAGGACACAGGTCACCCAGTTCCCCTGCCAGGGTCCCCTTCCTTGGCTCACACCGTCTCAGATGCTCTGTGCTCACAGCGTGCCCTGCTTTCCCGTGGTTTGGGTTTTTCCTCCTAGAACACAAACATGGATGCACAGCTCTTCTGAAAGCCAGGCCCCCCCAGTCCTGCTTCAGCTAAACTGAAGCAGGTCACAGGAAAGACTGAGCGTGAGTAAACACTAACCTAAACTGTGACCTAGCAAAAGGAACCAAATATTTGGAAATGCCACCTATTTTCAATTTTTCAAAGGAAGATACACCCAGCACTTCAAACTCTGCCTGTTCCAGCCCCTCCCATAACCCCAGAGACTGGTGGCTAAGTCTGCACCTGCCATATTCTAAGGGCAGCTCAGGATTTAGTGAGCAGTTTGGCTCACATGCTAACAGCCAGTTTTCCATCCAGGTTAGGGATATCATCCTGGAATTCATGCAACTCCATCCAGAAGTGACAATACAGCAGCAAACTCCCTGCTCCCATTCTGCACCGTATTGGTGCAAGACCTGGTTTCTCCTTTCTGCTAAACTGGGATCTTTCAGCAGCCTCAGTCCAATGAAAATGGTGTTTCTGTGAATACCTGGAGTCACTGCTGGAGTGTCACTGCTGTAACGGGATCAAGTCATGAAGGAAATGTTAGGATGTGTAACAGACTGAGGTCCCTCACAGCAAACACCGTGGAAGAAGCATTAACTAGAAGGGCAGAAGAGAACTGTTGAACAAAATGGATTGAAACATTCCAGTGAAAGATGCTGGTTTGCACCCAGCTCCCAAGGGGAAAGGTGGCTCAGCCCAGTGTGGGATTTAGGTCAGCAGAGAAGGGTCAGCAGGCAAGGCACTCTCTTGGGATGTGGCACACCAAGGTGCAAATCCGAAGTTTGCAAAAGAACATGAATTTCAGTCTTTACCATCTCTAGGGACTGCCCTAACTACAGGGCTGTTGGCTATTTTTGTACCAGCTCTTTTACATGGTAGTTTTGTAGTATGACAAGAAAAGAAAAACATCCCCTGGGTTAATAACAGAAAAATTTTCTCTTTACAGGGCTAAAAAATTTTTGTTTTCCCATACTTATTTACTTTACATGCCTAAAACCCTCCCTGATGTCTAAAGAGCAAGTTGAAAGGGATCTTTGTGAGCTGAGCACTACTGGACTTGATGTGAGGGCCAGGAAAACCTGTATGCAGGTACTTAGCTCTGTCCTTACTGCAGAAGTTATTAAAATCCCTTTGGCATTCCTGGGGAACTTCTCTGTCTGAAAAAGGGATAAATGGGTTTGTCCTATGACATTAAATGTGACTGTTATAAGAGTGGTCCAGATAAAGTTGGTGGTTAATGTTTTATTCCAACCTTTTTTGTCTTTCTTTCTTTTATTACCATTATCATTATTTTTGGGAAGCGGGGGAGGGAGTAAAGGGAAGGGGAAATAAACCATGACAGATTTCTCACATGAAATTATATGATGTGGTTTTGACTGATATGAACATTTCTGACCTATGTGTCTGTACAGCCCTGCCTGTAAAACATCTCAGGAGCCTCGTGCACAAGATGTGCTCTGACATAGGTAGCTTGCACGTGAACAAGCAGAGCAATGAATACACCCTCCCGTGCTCCCCAAGCCCCTTGTGGGATGGCAGATATCAAAACCAGAACCTGAAATTCCCTTGTGGAGGCATTAAATACGTGCTTGGAGCTTTGATTTGCAAAATGAGTAGCAGATGAAGGGCTGTCATTTCCTTGCTGATTGTGACAGTGGCTGCACCCTTGTGGCAATCAATGTTCTTTTAATGGAAAACACCATGTGTTTCCATTGGATTGCTTGGTTATATTTTGGCATTCTGTTTATGACAGAGAATTATTTGTTATCAAATCCTTAGTGGTCAATAGCTTCAACTTCATTCTAATTACCAAGGCAGCCAAGTCATATTTTTTCTCCATTTACAGAATTTGTAGGACTGTAACCAGAAAGCAAGCCACGAGTGACTCGGCCAGTAAACAGTGCAGTTTGCTGACTAGTGTTTGTTTTATAACCTTTGGCATATCTCTATATGTACATAATAACAGTTCTTAACCCATAAATAATATTTTACAGAGGTCACACTATAGTTATTTAAGTTCAGGGGTTTATTTCCCAGAACACTAAGTAGCTGTGAATGAATTATGTTTAGTCTGATCAGCCACAGAAGGGTCATAAACCTACAAGTTGTAGCAAACCATGGGATATTACTCCTGTATGTCAGGCAAACTGTAAATGTAAAAGAATAATGCTTGATAAGGGAGAAGTCTTTTTATTTTGTTAAAGTAATATACGTTCGTAGGGAAAGGCTGTAAAATTTCACGTTAAGTGACAAGTTGGGCAATCTCTCCACACACAGCTTGTGAATTCTGCTTGCTCTCTGGGACTCTCTCTGCGTGTCTGAGAGGCTACAAAACCTACTCTGAGCAGGGCATCTTTCTTTCTTGGCTCCCTGAGGCCTAGAGTGTCCCAGAATCCACAGGAGGTGATGAGAGAAACTTTAGTGCCTTTGCACAGGGCTAATAAAAAAAGGGGTCACTAAATGTTGCCAAAAGTCTGTTTTCACTGCAACAGCCATGGACAAGGAGAAAGCTGCTACCTCATTTCTGAAGTATGATGAACATCCCAGGGACTGGGAGGAAAGAAGACTCAGCTGCTGATCATCAGGTGGGGACTTGGATAACTTTGGGAGCTGCTCAAGGCCACCTGACAAGAGAGGGAACAGCAGAAAACAGCGGCAGGGAATTGCAAATGAGGAGACCAAAGGGACTGTAGGTTCTGGGGAAGACAACGTGCCCAGGAAACAGGAGATGCTTTTATCCTGAAGCATGTTGATTTCAGAACCAGCTGAGATAAAGAAATCACAAAAGAGAGGAGCAGAAAAGGCTCCCAGGTCCTGAAGACAAGATGTAGTGAGAATGAGAAAGAGCCAGACCTGCCAGAACTCTGCCTCAATCCCAAAGAACACCCAAAAATGGGGAAAGCAGGGAAGTGCATCCGAGTCTGTGTGCTTTTGGTGTTGATTACAGTAATGATTTCAAAGCAATAATTGATTTTAGAACCTGCTGCAAAACTCAAATTTCTGTGTGCTCCTCCAGAACAGTGACCTGCATGGTTAGAGCCCTCAGAAAGGGCAGTTTTAGGCAAAGAGGAAGAAACCCACAGGTCCTGGGGCTGTTCAGCTGCTGTACATGTAACTCCCATGTTAGGGAAGAGGCCAGAGCCTGTGCTGAGGTTAAGAGCAGGGCAGAGACCCCACTCAGCTCATCAGATGAAAGGATATGGGAGAGCCAGCTCGGTGCACATGGACACCCACTCCTGGCCCCAGCAGCAGCTGGCACACCCGAGTCCAGGTCACACTTTCCTTCCAATCCTTCCTGGGCACAGCACAGTGCTGTCCCATCTTTTTGTTACCAGGTGAACTGGAGGAATCTGGGAGCTCTTAAAATTCTGAAAAGTTCCACAGGTGACCTTTAAGAGATGCTGTGCTGAGGCAGTGACACTTCCCAAACCAGAAAAAAATATGAACCAAGAGGATCAATAATGAAGATCTAATAATTCTGGTTCTCCAAAATTTTCTGACTCCGCCAACTACTTTGCTCCTGCTGCAGGGGGCCTTGCTGTGGAAGTCTGGCTGCCCTGGAGACTTCTGAGAGGAGGAGACAAATAAAAATGAAGCAAAAAGTCACCAGCTGCATTTCTCAATTTGCACTCCTAGTGCTGGATGCCTGAATCCAGGATTAGCTGCTGTAAGAGGGCTGCACTATGGTGAGACAGGACCTAGTTCACCACCCAGCAGAGCCCTCTATTATTTGCAAGTTGTGTTAATGTTCTGGCACTTCTTCTATACAAAGTCAGCCCTGCCTAAATGAATAGTTGTGTATCGGTGGGGGAGATTTTTAAAGAAAAAATATGGCAGTGAATTGTTGAGTCCCCACTGAAAGCCAGCAGGAGATGCATGCCTAACTTGCCCATTTGCCTTGAAAAACTCAGATGAATATTATTTTGAAATTCATTAACTAGAAAGAAAATAAAATCTGGGTGATTTTTCTTGACTTTTAAGAAGTTTAACAACAAGTTATTTCTTCTGTGCATAACCTTTGAGAGAACTCATAAAAACAAACCTTTTAAACAAAATAAAATCACTCTTAAGTGTCTTGACCATACTGCAAGTATTCCATTTCATAGATGCTATTTTATGAATTCAAATTGAATTGTAATTTTTGGGGGTGAGGGTCTAAAACCAAGAGGTTCTGTAAACACCATAACTTGTGAAACCTGTGGCTGTCTCTCAGGCTTGGATCACTCTAACACAGCAGGAACTCCAGCACAGGCTTCTTCTCTTCTTGGGGTGTTCAGTGTGACTGTTTCTCATGTATTTCCCATTTCTATCCATACAGCAGGAGCTGTGCTGCTGCCTCTCTCTCGGGGGAGGGCTTTTGTTTACATCTTTCACAGAGTCATCACAGAGTGGCTTCAGTTGGAAGGGACCTTAAAGATCATCTCGTTCCCCTGCCAAGGGCAGGGACACCTTCCACTATCCCAGGTTGCTCCAAGCCCCATCCAACCTGGCCTTGAAAATTTCCAGGGATGGGGCAGCCACAGTCTCTCCAGGCCACCTGTGCCAGGGCCTCACCACCCTCACAGGGAAAAATTCATTTCAATCTAAAGCTCTCCTCTTTTAGTTTAAAACCATCACCCCTTTCTCCTGTCTCTAGCTGCCTGTGTATAAAGTCACCCTCACTCTTTTTTATAAGCTCCCCTGAAGTACTGAAAGGAGTTTTTATTTTATACAGGTATCTCTTGCCAAAAAACATGTAGGAATCCCCTGTGAATCCTTACTTTAAATCTTCTTTCTGTTTGTCTGATTTGGTTGAAATTCCCTAAAAATTTCACACAACTTTTACTGGGTGAATGGAAGCCAAAAATACAGGCATGGGAATATGTGGTGTAATAGGTAATTTTGTTTATTTCCTTATACAAAACCATAAGGATAATTTCGGCTCTATTTTATCCCTGACTTTATTTATTATGAAATTTCAATTCAAAATAATGGGAAAATAAAATAAATTGACTAACCATGACATCTCCTGTGCCCAGACAGCTTTGAGGAACAGAGACCTTGGGCTCCCTGGTGACCCGAACAAGTGATGTGTCACCAAATTCTTGGCTGTGCTCTATGACCATTCATTTCATAGACAGCAGCGTGAGGTCATGTCGTATTTTTAATTACCTGTATTTTAATTGAAGCATTTCAGATTACAACAAATAACCTCACTGTTACATAAAGCACAATAATTATGTAAAGAATGAAGAGTGGATGTGTTCTCCCTGCCCGTGCCTGGTTCTGTTCAATCCACAGGCACATCTGTGACCATCACTTCCTTGCTGCCTACACTTACCTGTTACAAACACAGCAACTCCGTGTTCACGGGAAATTCCACTTTAAGCAGCGTTTTTCCATGCCTGCAGTTTTTCATGGACCAAAATCCTAAACCAGTGCCACTGGAATTTTTAAGGGAAATTTAATCAAGCAAACGAAGTCAGTTAGTTGGTTGCCAAAATAAAGCTGGAAGTGTCCTTTTGAAAATCCTCAGCCTGCAATCTTAGGTGCACCAAAACTAAAAAAAAAAGAAGAAAATTAGGCTCCTTCTGTCACTATAACTAAATACAGAATATGATAATTCATTTAAGACTCTGTGTTTATCCTTCCCTAGACATGAATCATTTCCTAGCACCAAAAAGCATCACTCAAGTACCATTCTTTGCTCCCTATAATTTACAGTGTAGTCAGCCCTGACTAATCATCCAAATTATGTCTGGTACTAAGGGCTGCAATTCCCTCCCTCCCTCCCTCCCTCTTCCCAAACACACACATGCAAGATTAGCAATACTTTGAACATATGATGTTTTCTTCACAGCTTTCAAAAGTGAAATTTCTAAATTACTATGAAACCATTATTTATTAATTACAATAATGCCTAAAAATCCCAAATGCCATTTTTCAACCAGAACACACAGAGAGAGATGTAAAAGCCCTGTAGATGAAAGGCCCAGAGACACAATCAAGTTACAGAAGTTTAAATCACCACAGGTCAGCAAAGCTGTTTACTGAGCACGTGCATATCCTTAACCTGTTGCAGTAAGGCATAAAATGCATTAACTCAGACCTCTCTTTTTGAGATGTCAGTGTATTCTACCTTGCTTTCATGGTGTGGTCTCAGTGAAGAAGTGCTGCTGAGCATCTTGAACTCTGCCACAGTTCAGCCAGTGTGTGGACAACACTCTCAGGCACAGAGTGTGATTTTTGGGGTTGTCCTGTGCCGGGCCAGGAGTTGGACTCAACTATCCTTGTGGGTGCCTTCCAGCTCAGGCTGTTCTGTGATTATCTTTGGTGTTAAGCCAAAGTGATTAGGACACCTGAGCCCTTGGCACCCCTATCACCCAGGTGCCATCATGCCTGCAGACCTTGGGTGGGTGGGGTACTGCAAAGCACAAGGCCAAACACATGTGCCTCCTGCGACCCTCTGCAAAAAGGGCAGATTAATAGATAATTAACATGTATTGCCTTGTCTTGTGGTGCTTATAAAATGTGTTTTGCATTATGTTTTTGTAACAGTTGGCCAGCAAGCCTTGACCTGTGAGGGTTAGGATGAATACCTGCACAGCTGGAGCCTTCAGTGGCCAATGGCAGCCCTGCTCTCACCATTTCCCCCTTTTATAAATGTAAATATTGGAGGTCTTGTTTAAACCTTCAGAACCTAAACATGTCATCACTATTAATAACATATGTTATAAGACACCACATGCTGGCAAAATAACCTGTGGTAAATGACACCAAAAATATTGAAAAGCTTAGCATAAAATTGAAGCTCGTTAATGGTACACTGTGCAGTTTGGCATACAACTAGGGGCAGGAATTCCACACAATGGGACTGTGTGAGTGCTAACAGCAGGCTCCCACAAGATAAAATAAACTTCTTTTATGGACATGAGGAATTGATTTTTAATGAGATTCTGCTCGGCCGTAACATCATCCTGGGAGGGTGAGCTGGTCTGCTCCTTGCCTCTGGTGCAAAATCATAGTTTGCAGAATGAAGACTCACTTAAATTAGGCCTGTGGACTTGCACCTTCATCATATTAAGGGAAAAGTAGGTGTTATCCCAGGTCTGGTTGTTAAAATGCCTACCAAGAAGATCTCCTGTTCCCCACATTACCTATCTGTACGTTCTGGGATCAGGGAGGCCAGCCTACAAGCAGAACACACCCTCCTCGAGTTCTTTCAGAGATAAACTGTCCTGCAAGCTGATTTCCTGAGGACAGAAGATTAGTAATGAAAAGGGATAAATCTGTCTCTCTAGAGAAGCTGAGTACAGGAATTTGAATTTATCTTTTCATGTCCAGGTCTCAGCTGCCTGTTAAGAAAATATTAAGATATAAAGAGGCTGTCAAACTTGAGGTTTGGTGTCAAATCACTGTCACATTCAGTCACAGCAATGAAGTCCCCTTGCTGTCTATTCACATTTGATTATCTTTCTTGTCCATTCCATCAATCAAAACCAATACTAAACCTCCTCTTTGAACCCCAGAAAGAAAACCAGAGTCACACAGCTGGGAAGTGCCTTGTAACCAGGCAGCACTTAGGGAAAAACAGAATACAAAAGCAAGAACAACTATCAAACCTCTTCAGCTTTAAACTCAAAACATTTTCTTTGCAAAGAAATCACATTTTTCTTTCCCAAATCGATGTCACTTGGCCCTCAACAAGCTGAGCTGCACTGGGCTGTTGCTTTTCTTTCCTCTCTGCTGTTGTGGTTTGCACTGTTTGTGTGCAATCATTGGCTTTTAATTGCCTTCTATTGCCTGTTTCATTTGTCAATAAATAGAAAGTGCAGACCTATCACCAAAGGCCTTACATCTGTTTCTCATACATCTTAGCCACCCATGGTGCCTGAAGCTAAAGCTGTCCCCTACTGCTAACCAGGCTACCAGTTTATTAGGGTTTTTTCCCTGCCCTTTTAAAAAGATGAAAGCCCCTAAAAGCTTTTTTCCGTGCAAGTGGTGGTTGAAGTTAATGAAGTAAGCATCTGTTAGGTGAGAGAAGGTCACCCTGGGGTTGGGCACCTCCCCGTGGTGGGACTGGCATTCACCCAGCGATTAGTATGTGATGACAACACCTTAAAGATAATTAGTTGACAATGAGTTGAGAGCCTGTTAACCCCTTTAACACCTTATAGTTTATGATTATAATGAAACACTTTGGGACAAAACAAAAGAGATGTAGTTTTCCTTGAGTGGTTTACCATTTTTTCGGTGTTTTCGCTTATCATTTTTGTGACTTTCTGCCAAAGGAAGAAACAGCTGCCAGCAGCCCAGAGCACGATTCTTCATCTCCATCAGCCGGGGCTGAAATGTAGCACCAGTTTTCTGTACGCTTTCCTCCACTGGCTGCGAGCTTAAGGATTGCTCTTAAGGACCCATTGCTGGGGTAGAGCCATGAGAACAGGGATGTGGATTAGTTTCGTTCCTCGAGTGGCTGAAATGGCAAGCTGAATGGGTTTTTCCAGGTGGTTTTCCACACTGGTGTGGACATATCCCTGCCATGCTGATGGAAGCCGCTGGATTTGACTCACCTGAGTGTTCCAGGCAGGCTTTCCCCAGAAACAAGGATTACTTGGCAGAACAAGAGGGAAGCTTGTGTAAAGTAAGCTTTAGGAAAGGCAGGGTCAGGACGCATCTCCGTGCTAGTGAAGCAACCAGGAAACAGCACTGATCATGGGTGTTGGGAGACAACGAGGAGGAGCAGGAGGAAGCAAATGGGGAACAACTGGCAGTCTGTTGTGATTTATATACACTGGCATTTCCCATCTTCGTTCAGTCACTCAACGTGTTTAATCATGGGAGCTCAGATGAATTATGACTGGCAGCAGCTCAAGAACTTTTGCAATAGCAGAGTAAAACAAATTTGTGCACAGCAATCAAGAAAAGCCTGTCTTGAGATTAAAAATAAAATTCCATTTCATTTAAAGAGATACATATCTTGCTTCCCTCTTCCTTTGCACTTTCTAGTTCAATGTGATGAAGGCAGTCCTGGTGAGAGAATGTTGTGACAATGTGTCTCTGCACCATTTTTTTGACACAGACCCAGAGAACAAGGACTGGTCCTGCTTTCGTGAGGTTTAGCACAGGACTTCCATTGATTTCAGCAGGAACAGGCTTTGTGTTTGGTAAGTACTCAAGTACATGGCTACCCAAGCTACTCTGTAAACTTTCTGCCATGTGTCCGTCATTAACAGCCGCCAGGGATGCACAATAGATCCTCACAATTCTCATTTCTCCTGTGCCTCCCACTTCAGTCCTTTAAAGCGCTTTAAAAACATCAGTAAATTAAGTTCCACTGTGGCAAACGCTCCCTGGAGAGACTTTTATTCCCAGGTGACAGGCAAAGGCAAGGCTTGCAAAGGATCCCCACAGCAGTTAGAGCCCAGACCTCCTGGCTCCCAGCCCCGTGCTTTACTGCTAATTAAATACATCTAGATTAATGCAGAAAATGTAGAGTTTTGTTATGCTTTTTAGATTTAAAGGCAATATATGGATTCAGCACTGTATCAAATGTCCATAAACTCAAAAATAAAGTATTTCCAGCAACTTCTAAGTCCCTCATTAACTAGCTTGTACTACTGGGCAGTACCAAGCTTAAGGAAAACTTGCTATCATTTATCTTAATAGCATTCTAGGAGTAGAAATACTGTCATCCTCCAAAATTCAAGATTATTATCCAAAACTGATCCATCTGTCTGATGTTATGAACATCAGTTCTTCTAGCAGTCAAAAGAACTCACAATAACTCCATTTTAAATACAGTTAATAAAGGTAATTTGGTAGTACAGGGAGATGGGTCATAAAATCAGAATTCCTGGAACACATAATTGATTGCTGGATTATTAAATGTGGTTCAGGGTTAATTAATCAATTTGCTCCATGATACGGAAGAAAAATATTCTTAAAATTCCTAAAATGCTGTGCAGAATCAGATTCTCTTTCCTCATGTGAATTGCTCTTTTATTGGTCTTTAGATTAACTGGTCCCTCTTCCTGCAACCCTAAATGCAAGTTTATTCACAATGCTAAGTACAGAATTATTTGTCTGACTATGAATTTCAAAAATACGGCTTATAATTAATGATGGACATAAAATGACAGCTTTATGTGCTGAAACACCAGTCTACCAGAGTATAAAAAGGCTCCACTGGTTTCAGCAGAGCTACAGAAATTTAGGCCAGCTGAGGATCTGTCCTCATCTTTCCAAAATATGTTTGCCCAGTTATTTCCTTTATCCATTTTTTAACTACTTTAGAACACTGCACTGGGGAACACATCTGAAATATCTGTTTGTAATGGGATTCTGCATCAAGGTGCACAATCCTGTTGAACTCAGTTCTTACCTGCCTTTCTTGTTATCTCATCAAAAATGTGGAAAACTCAGGCCAATTTCAGCACACCTGAGTTCAGAAAACACCCAGCTTGGACAGGTACATCGGAAACTGGAGCTGTGCAAAAGTCTGTAGAGTAGCTAGACGTGGGAAAAGTGGAATTATCAAATCAAGGAACAGTGCTCTGTTTTTGTACAATTCGGGATTTCTTGCAAGGATGTTTACAGCCCTGTTGCCACCACCCTGCTCTGCTGTGGGCTGCTGCCTCCTCGGGGCAGGGGTCAGTCCAGCTCACTTTCCAGCTGGGTTTGCATTATCCCAGCAAAACGGGAACAGCTGGTTTGGTTTTGTTGATCATAAAGTATTTCCTTGAGAATTTTCAAGCCGTATAGAAAGGTCTCTAAGCGTTTTCTGCTCTCAATGAGAACAATTTGTCAATATACAGGGATTTGTGTATTAGGTAATTCACCCCACCACGTAGCCTCACAAATAGGTGAAACCAAGGCATAGAGGCTCTTTAGGATGGGTTTTGATGGAGCAACAGCGTGTCTTATAAGGAGGAAGGAACAGAATGAGCTGGACATTCTGACAGACATTGTCACTACTGCTGAGTTTCACAACGTGGTTCCACAGAAGGTGTGGCCACAGCCAAAACAACAAAGCCTTGCAGTGGCTAATCTCCTGGGCAGCTCCTGTGACAGCATTCTTACCTAACAGTAAAGCTCTCCAGACTGGAGAGAAGCAGGAGCAGGATGGACATGCCCATCCTGCTGTCCAGTCATGAAACCCACTCGTGTGCCTGCTCAGCAGAGGGGACACTGAGCAAATGCCTTCGGCTGGAGACGCTGCCAGCACTGAGCCACTTGAAAAGAAAACGAAGATCTCTGATGAGCAGCACTGCAGATGGAGAAACTTTCCATTGGTATAGAACTAAATAAATACTCCTCTCTCAGTGTCAGCAAAATGCCTCCGCCAGCACAGCCAAGAAAAAGAAGGAAACCAGCGTGGGAGCCAGCACACAGCCTTGTTTGGGGCTGCTTGGGACAGGAATGGAGCCTGATACGTTGCCATTTTCCATACACTGGCCATCACAGAAAAATAAAAGTGACAGAAATAAACTTTGTGGGACTTCAAAAAGATGAACAAAATTTTCCAGACCCCCTCATGATTCTACAGTGTTAAAAGATTTGCTAGATCAACCAACAAACTTGCTGCCAAGCCCTTTTCCTGCAGCTGACAGAGATCCTACCTATAGGGTATGACCAGACCTAAATCTACTAAAAGTAGGCAAATGTTGAGACCATCTGAGTGTCTTTTTAGTAACATAGACTAGGAAAATGGCAGCGTAATTATCACAGCTTGCTTTGTCACCTTCATGTTTAGAGAAGTTTAGACAAGTTGCGAGCCTGCGTCGTTGATTTGCTGTCAGAAAATGCTAAAGATTTAAGCAAGAAGGGCAGTCAAACACCTCCAAAGGTCACTTGTCCTTATGTTTATTTAGCAGCAGCCTATGTTTGTCACACCTCGTGCCACAGAGTTATCTGTGGCCTGTTTTTCAGGATGACAATGTCACTGCAGCTCCACCACGTCTCGTTAGGGCTGCTGCTGGTCTGCCCACGAGCACCAGCTCTGGGAGATTTCCCTGTCCATACAGCAGCTGGCATCTGCGCTGAAGGCTCTCCCAGTACCCACAGGCACATCAGGAGCAAGTAACACCAATCCTGTCATTGCCTCTGAACCAAGTTGTCTAATTTATTCTGAATTATAAAGGTGAGTGACTTAGCATCCATAATAAGAAGACATCAAACCTTAACACTCCTCTTTTCATGTGAAGGTTTCCATGGATAAAGAGTCTGCTTCTGCCTAGGTCAGACTTTTTCCAGTTTGGATTTAAGGGCAGGAGGGGACTTGGGGAGTGTGTTGTTTCATGGGGGACCTTTGCTGTGAGACAGCCCTGTCCAAGGGCCACCTGGCATGGGAATCTGGGAGGTATGGAATTACCAGCCCTTTTGGGAAGGGACTGACTTCATTTTCTGGAGGAGAAGAGAATGGGATTTATCATGGAATTAGAAGCAGTGAAAAATATGTGGAAGGGGTGAGGAAATTTTTAAATAGCACATATGCAAGAAGTGTTTCTATTTTTTTAATCTTTAATTTTAGGTTTATCTCAGAAGCTGGTGTAGATTAGTACCATTAGTAATTAAAAACAAAACTTTATTCATCAGTTGTCTGTGTTCAGCTGTTATGTACCTCTGAAAATATGACCTCTAAGTCTTGAGAACACAGAAGCTTGGAGCTCTGCAGAGGATATTTGTACTGCCTGGAGAGTCTCTGAGGTTTCATGGAGGTTCAAGAGGATGATAAAGCCAACTTTTGCAAAAGAGAATGGAGAAAAGGCACCTTAGGAAGGATGCCAGGTACAAGAGGACTGAGGCACGTCATGCCCAATCCATTCCAAAGGAAGATCAGGATAAACAGGCCTCGTGTGGTGAGACCCACACACAGGAGCCAGTTGTGTGTCTAGCTGGAGAAACTCTACCAGGGCCATGTGACACACAGTGTTCAGGTTTTTTAAACATCTGTGTGGTCCAATTTTCTATTACTGTCAGCAAGTTATTTCTAGGAGTGCCAGGTTATTTTGTCCATAAACATTGTCCCCATCACACATTTCTAATTTTAACCCTATTTGTCTCCAGTTGATTTATATTTGGCCAGAAGCAAATTACCTATTGGAAGCATTTATTGAAAATTAATTAGGTGGCTAAAATACCTCCAGCAGATTCTGTTAACAGTGTCTGTTCCTTGTGGCTCCCCCAAATTCAGCATTTTCCAGTTAAAACACCTAGCAATTAAAAAAAAAAATCATAAAATAAATGATATAATTAGTTCCAGAATGGAACTTGGTCTCTTTGAAATCAGATGCTTTCTTCTAAGGCTGCAATGCCATACAATAGCAAGGGGTTTATAGTGCCAGGGGATTTTTGATACAGGAGGGAGTAAGCACTTCCAATAACTAAGTCACTGCATGAAGCAAAACGAGGGCGTCCTTGGAGCTCAAAATCAGCCAGGCCCACAGGAGAACTGTGCAAATACCAAACTGGGGACAGGAGGGAAGACAAGATGTATGAAGTGAGATTAGAAGGAAAAATACAGGATTAAATCAGAGGCAATCACAGCACCCAAGAACATGGAAAAACACCCTGCATCCCTCTAAAGAAAAGCCAGGATGTTAACATGATTTACTGCAAATAGTTCCACAACATTAAAATGAGTTTTTATTTTCTGTGTGTGCTGCTTCAAAGAACAACTCTGTGGGCTCATAAAAATGCAGAGAACAAATAGGGGCCTCTAAGACCAATTTATATGCCATGCCCACTGTGCACTGAGACACATATAATCTGTAAAATGTCAGCTTCAAAGTTCCACAGAGATTGGTGTTAACCCTGACCCCCGACCTTGCTGACTCTAGCTGGGCCCTCATGCTCTCTTAACCAGCTGTTTTAGATAAATGTGCTCCATTTTTAAAGAGATTGTCTCAGAGTTTTACGTGAATAGTAGTAATATTATTAACTCTCGCTGAAAAAACCACCTTAACCGAGAGTCTTTACAGATGGGCCAATCAAAGTCTTACCCCATGCAGAGAGTGGTGGGTTAATAAATATGTCATTGGACTGAAAATATTTAAACAACACCGGGAGAAAAGAGCAAGGCATACGACAAAAGGAAAGCATATTAGTACTGTTTCCTGTCAAAATACACAGAGGAAGCACTTTACTTTGACCATTTTCCTCATAAAGAGACACGGTAGGCCAAAACAAACAAAGCTGAGGAATCTGGTTTATCCCACTGTTGGATATCAAGGGCTATCAACTTAAATGAAGTAAGGTTGAGTGACCAAAGCCAGGTTCTCCTTGACAAGACTGTTAATTGAACATATCAGCAAAGGTAGCACACGAGCTGTGGGCCCGTCGATCAATACTTCCATTTCATAAGGCCTCGTTTATGTTTTTCTTATTTTGCTTTATGTATCACTCCGAAGGTGGGTGGGGGCTTAGTCCCTCGTGGTCTGTCGGAAGTCCAAAAGTATGGGGTACCCTGCTGGTTTGGCAAACCCTGGGCAAAGCCTAAATCATCCCTTTGGAAGGAAGATGTCAAAGTTCAAGGGCACACAGTATATTTCAGACAACAAAGAAGCAGCTGGTGTCCACTCATAATAAATAAAAATAAGTTGGGGTCAGAATTACAAGTCAACTGACTCCCCATTCACTGAACATGAGCCAAAGATAACTGGAGTCACAGGGAAAGCTCAGAATGATTTTGTGAGCTTTTGACTCAGCCCCACTGGGAATCTAGACCTACTTTTCATGTCCATGGGGTGAGAATATATCCACAGATTTCCATGGGACTTGTTCTTCTTGCATTTGGAACCACCCACCCTGCATTTTTTGAGAGTGATACATTCAAAAACTTTCTGAATAGATAAAGGAATAAAAAGTACCTCATTGGAAGACACAACAAACACACAAATACAGCATGTGGGTTAAAATATTAGAAAATTCAGAAATGTTCCTGTTCTTAAGAAAAAAAGTATTTCAATTTGGTTAAATTCAGTTAAATACTGCAGCCAAATTGTTTTCACTCTATTTACTTTCAGGGACTACAGTACAAACCAATTTTATTGCTGTGCTTCTAAACCTTCATTATAGTCTTTCTGTGCTAGCAGAAAACCCTAATACTGAGAAATCAAATACACAACTGTCAGAACATGGAAAGTTAGATCTGAAAGCTCAATTTTGGCTCTTCCCTCCAGCACCTCTGGACTCATAACAGAAAATCCCCTTATCATTACCAGTTGTTTGGTTGCCAGTGTAATACAAACAAGAATCTTACTCCCATTCACAGTACCCTGCCTGCGAAACTGACTCAGTTTTAAGCATCAAAGTGAGACCAACAAGAAAGAGGAGTTTGAAGAATAATCCACAATCTTCCAAGGTTTAGCATATTTAAATATTTGCGTTCTCAGCTGGTTTGACCCTAAGGTTTGAAATCTTCTGGATTCTTTGACAATGTCAGTAAATTAGGTTTGAAAGTTATTCTCCATGTTACTGGATTCATCTTTTCTAAACAGAGCATAACCTCTTGCTAACACATGCACTGCTGGGAGAAGTTGACAGAGACACAGCAAATTGAAAGGGAGAACACAGAAGCTTCAGTAGATATAATAAATACAAACAAAAATACAAATAAATACAAGCAGTAAATATAACAAATGCAAATTTGTAATTATTGAATGTGTATTATTGAATTTATATAATACATAATTTAATATTCAATGTAATACAAAAAATCTAAAACACTTTCCAACAGAAGAAACATTAGAAAGTATGAGGGCAGGGTATACAGAAATCCTTTCCATAGGACTGATCTGTGTCTGCTTTGCCTTTTTGAGCCTTCTTTAATACATGAGTGGGCTCCCTAGAAAATCTGTTTGGTTTTGAAATGTAATCTGCTTAAATGGCATGGGGGAGAAAATGAGTTTAAATTACAGGCAAGACAAGTTTGTAAGGGTAAACATTTTGTTTTCTAAATACCCAAAATAGGTTAATAGTTTTGAGTCTTGTGGACTTTGGGAAGTTTGCCTTTCCCCACATGACAAATTCCCTTCCTGTTCCCATTCATGTCCACAGAAATTCTGTTGACTAAGAGGGAAGGAGAAAAGCACATGAACACATGAACAACCTAAATAAGAAACATGGCTCTCGGTGTTTGTTTATGTTAAAAATCCAATTATGGGTCCGCAGGATATCTGAAGGATACGAGAAAGCCCTCAGGAAGCAGTAGATTGTCTTGATTTCAATTACAGCTCTTTCAAGGAGCAAGAAGTTCTTCGTCCTTTTCAGCTGATCAATTTCTTTAAACTGAGCATCATTTCGACTAGAACCAGCGTGGGAGCCAGCACACAGCCTTGTTTGGGGCTGCTTGGGACAGGAATGGAGCCTAATACGTTGCCATTTTCCATACACTGGCCATCACAGAAAAATAAAAGTGACAGAAATAAACTTTGTGGGACTTCAAAAAGATGAACAAAATTTTCCAGACCCCCTCATGATTCTACAGTGTTAAAAGATTTGCTAGATCAACCAACAAACTTGCTGCCAAGCCCTTTTCCTGCAGCTGACAGAGATCCTACCTATAGGGTATGACCAGACCTAAATCTACTAAAAGTAGGCAAATGTTGAGACCATCTGAGTGTCTTTTTAGTAACATAGACTAGGAAAATGGCAGCGTAATTATCACAGCTTGCTTTGTCACCTTCATGTTTAGAGAAGTTTAGACAAGTTGCGAGCCTGCGTCGTTGACTTTTGCTGTCAGAAAATGCTAAAGATTTAAGATGTACCCACCTGGCCTCTCATTAGGATGCTCTGAACTGTATTTGGAAATCCAGCGGGAAGCCCATCATGGAGCAGCAGTGACCCTCTTTGTAACCCCTCCTCTGATTTGTAAATCTGACCTTCTGTTTCTTCCTGCACCACCTCTCTGCTTTCCACATCCAACACAGGGCTTTGTCCTCCCCCTCCTGCCCCTCAGCACAACTTCCTTGGTGGTAGCACTGCCATGTGCTGGTTCGCTTCTAAAATTCTCTGGGGGAAAAAAGCATCTCTTGCTCACCCTTCATCTGGTCACTGGTGCTCTTGTGTTAACAGAGACATCACAGCCCTGTGGCGAAGGCACTGGTGTCAGAGCTGGTAAACTTGAGCTCACACCCTTTCTTTACCAAGGACCTCCGCTGGGGCCTTGAGTGAACCACAAAAGGCTTAATCTTAAAGCACCTTTTGGTGCTCAGCCCACACACTCAGCCTTCCAGCACCCTGGGTGCAGTGCCAGTGGAGCTGCACCTCCAGACTTCCACCCTCACAGCGTCTTCTTGCAGGACACCACTCCAACACTGAGCACATGTACAGCCACTCCAACTGTTCAGCCACGAGGAAACATTTACCAGAGTCCACACAGCACAAAACATTGAGAAGGGAGATGTGTGGAAAGGTGTTGCTTTTATACCTCCAGTAGAGAGGGGGAGGGAACTTTCCCTCCACATGTGCTGAGCTTTCAACATTTTTTCCTGCCCAATTCAAGCCTCTCACCTTCTGAGACATTTCCCTAATTCCTGCACTACAGGATATTCAGAGGTAGGAAATTTTCAGCCTCTCCTGTTTGTACAAAATAATTAAATGCTTATTAAAGCAACTGCTAACCACCAAGCTAGAATAATTCACCCTCCCACCCTTCACACATCTACGTGTTCAGAAAAATTACTCCTTGGAACATTACAGAGCTGCAGTTTTCAACAGTTTTCAATTTACAAGCTGCCCATTTGTTCTTTTTTATTTTTCCAAAAGAGGTATGTATCCTTGTATAAGGAATTTAAACCTACTGACAATAGGCTTGCTCCTGTTAGCTGTTTTTCATGGACCTCTTGGAGTATTCTACAGCCTCCCAGAGGCACACAGACCACAGGCTGAAAAATAGTGTTGCAAAAGGGGAAAAAAATCACTGATTTAATAACACTGGCTCATTCTCCTGAGGCCTGAAGTCTGCTGCCTTCCTAATGCATGTTCTGCAGGCCTTGCCTCTGGGGAGATGGAATATGAGACACCACCTAGACGTTCACCTGCCAAGGGAGGAAAATCCTTTCCCTCCCCAATGAGACACAAATATGGGCACAGGAGGTCACTAAAACCAAGTGTTTGCTGTTGTGGTGACGTGGGTTTGAAAAAGACAGATGTGTGTGAAACAATATCCTCTGTTCCATGAGATCCCACTGCACTACAAGCAAGTCATGTGGGAACACTGACACAAGCTGGACTGTTCAGTTTTGAATTGCAGAAGACATGGTTTGCTCCCCTTTGGCCTCCCTGCAGACAAAAAGGAAGGGAAGGAGACTTGTCCCTGCCTGGTGTTGATGGAAAGCACATTTCAGCTGATCTGGAGGCATTTCTGAGCTACATCTTGTGGTAATAATGTCACAGCTACAACACCTGATTTTCAGACTCGCCCTAAGATACTCATAATGAGTAGAGCTCAGCCTGAACCTGGTGAAAGAAATGCAACCCTGAAATCAGCCAAGTTCAGACTTTCAGACATCTCATTTCTCTAAGGACTTAGAAAGGATTTTGCACTTAGGGGTCTGCTTTGTGACCACTTAAAGCTCCCTTTAATCACTGGAGAGAATGAAGATGAGCTACGTCACTTCTGGGTCTGGCTCACCCGAATTACTTCAGGTGTCTTGAATGAGATAAATCACAAACTCCATATGCCTTTCCCTCCATGGACTGTAAAGAAATGCAGAATATTAGCACAGTGCAGATGACTGCACTGTAGGCACTTCCACCTGGACACATTTCACTAGCGCTGGTTTAAAGTGTCTGGTGAAATAGCAAAAATGCTCTGTCTTCAGCAAAGGAAACTTTGATTTCTGTGATCAGCTTTGCAGACATGTTTTCATTTTCCCCACACACGACTCAACTAAGTAGGAGCTGCGGGCCAAGTACCTCAACCAAGGTCCAGTAGTTCAGAACGTGTAGCTGGACTGTTTCCTGTGATGAACTGTGGCAGTTTTGGCAACCAGGAGAGAAAAATCCAGCTACTACTTATCTGCAGCTGGAAGAAACTCTTCTATTCTGGGCTTGCATAAGAAGGGGATTAGGAGGAAAATGCTGAAGAGCTCAAAGCCAGATGGCTGGGGAGCAGAGACTGAGCTTATTCAAAATGGAAGCCTTCTGGAAGCAAGCAGGGAATTGAAGCAGCTCAAGAGTCCAGTGACTGGGACATAATCAAACAAAACCCTGCTCTGAATCAATTACTTAATACTTTGCCTCGGTCAAAAAATATGGGCACTTTTATCAATTCCAGTGTGTTTCTGCAGCACAGAGACTACAGAAGAGTAACTGAGACCATAATTAAGTTTTCCATGAAAGGACAAAGCAGGAATATGAGGAACAGTGTAGATTTCGGTGGACATTGCACTGCTGTGTTCTTCCAGTGCATTGGCTGTGGCAGGGCAGGTGTCAGATGATCACCAGCCACAACACTGTCGGCTTTCCTGATTTCCAACTCCAGAACAATGCCCATGGAAGAGGAAATGTGTGTGCTCAGGGTTTGCCATTTCTGTTCTACCTGAAGTAACACTTCCTCCCAAAGCAGTATTTTGTGCATAAGCTCTTTCTTAGCTACCTGCCACGGCACAGTGCAGAGTTAGGAGCATGAATGCAGTGTGCTGATGGCCATAACACGAGTATGATGTGAGGTGGAAACAGCCAGATGTTTGGGGGAGAGAGCTCATCTCCCTCTTCCAGGTCATGCAGCTTCAGCAATGGTAAGAACAAGGACAGTAACAGACAGCAAGAGGGATAGCAAACATGAAATAATAACAGGGACTTAAGATCTCCCTGGGCATTCAAGATGCAAGTCCTGAAACTCTGCAGAGTTCCAGAAACAGGACATCCAAAGCAGAATCGGTCAGTCTTTGTTGCCAGGTGTGGCTCTGAAAAACAATAAAATGGAACAGAAATTAAGATTACCAGTCCATCGCAACAGAAGCAGCAACCAAGGCTCTTCCACATACAAAATACTTCTGGAAATCAAGAACTTTCCAGTACTTAGAAAATAAGTCTCAAAAGCTCAGTTCAACAGAAAAACTGGGTCTTTTTCAGTATCCAAAGCCCAGGCAGTGATACATTCACAGATTTTTTTAGGCCATAAGGAGTCATTGTGATAACCAAATTAGATCTGCATTTCACAAGCACAGAACTTTTCCCTGACACTCCCATAGCCGGAACAATGACATACGATCCATCTAGATCTCAGATGGAATTTCAGTTATGCTATTATGTCATTTTAAAAAAAGGAGAAGGGCACAAAAATCTAATGAAAATCAAGTTGGACATGTAGTAAAACTGTGGAGTGTTCATAGAAACCTTACCTCCTCCATGGAACAGCATCCAATACCAGCTGATGGGGTTTAAGCATCCTTAGGCAGTGTTTTTGGTGTGATTCTCTCCTCAGGGCTGTTGTAATCTCTCCATGACTTCCCCACTGCTACTTTTACACGGTAATTTGAAATTTTTTTTACAATTCTCATGCCTGGATCTATATTTGAGAATCTGATGTAGTTGCAAAACCCCTTTGCTCTGTCTGCTCCCTTTGTTATTCTTGCAAAAAGAAATATCTCTCTGTGTAAGTCAGAGTTGCTGAAAAAACAAATCTTCATGTTTTGACCAATGGTTTTGTATTTATTCTTCCTCTGCTAGGTATCAAACCCACCACTTTTTTTTTTTTAATAGATAGATAATTTTAGGTTTATTTTTTTAAGAAAGAAGAGTTGTGTTCTCACGGTGTCTGTGCCTGTGGTTCAATGTGCATTTAAAGCAGGTGCTGCCAATGTAAAGACAAAATACCTGCACACCCCTCACCCCCCTCCTGCCTCTGCAGGAAGGGTTTGTACAGCAAAGCAGAGGAGGGAATGGTGCTGGCTGAAAAAAAGATAAGCCATGAAGTCTTGCTGACCCAAACCTAATACCCAAACCCCATCCTTCACACATTTTTAGGTGTGATCAGTTCACTACCCAGCTGTGTAATTACCTGTGCCACCAGCGCCCAGGGCAGCAATGCTCCTGCAGGGACAACAGAGGGTGAGGGGCGCTGGGTTTTCCAGGGGACAGCTTGAAGGGCCACCAAATCACCCCATGAGTGCACACGTGTTCTTCAGTCTTTGCTATTCTCTGCCTGTACAGCTCTTAAATCCCCCTGGCCATCTCCACCAAACCTTAGAGCAGGGCTGTGAGTTCCTGCTTCTCACATTAGGCATCAGAAAAGGGGAGAGATCCAAGTCAGGGATTCCTCAGAGGAGGAGAACCACGGTGTGAGCTCACCTTTTATCAGCCATCAGAGAACCCACATGTGCAGCCACTTCCAGGGACACTGGTGTTATTGGCCACCAAAGCATCCACACTGCAGGGGCACAGGAAGCCTGGATTCACAAGTTCCACTGCTCACTGAGCAACTTGTCAGGCTTGGGAGCTTTTATTCAGCTGTTTTGGGGTCTCCAAAGAATCTGCAGTGATGACTGTACAAGAACAATACGCTCTGGTGCTGGCAAGTAATTAGAAGGAAAAGAACCAGAACAGCCATTAAAACAGTAAAGGCAACGTTTTCATCCAGGACACCTAAAAAGAAAAAAAAAAGAAAATTACTTAAACTCAATTTCAACGTGTGGGAGGAAAAACAGTTCCCAATCTGCCACACACATCACACACATCCTGTCCCCCCATCTCAGTTTGGTCCTAGGGGGCTTGGAAAAATGTTAATCCCTTTTTCAGTGTTAGGCTGAGTTTCACCACTGTAACTTCTAAAATTCATAGCAAGGTGTCCTAGGCCCTGACAACCACTTTGCAAGGAGGTTCTCACCCTGAACAGAACTAGTGGCTAGAGTTTTTTACCCTTCACAACCACTCTGTGAATCAGTGGGAGCAGAGCAAACCCTCTTTGAGGAGGGCTGGAGCTCACACAAAAATTTCACCTGCCCCTTTCTGTAAACACACACTATGAGTTTGGCTCAAGAAAATAGGAAGGAGGAAAGACTTTCTCCAAAAAAATGGGAGAACACTTACTTTTTAGTGGTACTACAACAAGTTACATTCAGCCTAATTTTCTTTAGACCTGCCCTGCTTTGTCCTGCAGAGGTCGGTCTTGCCTGCAACACACTGCAGACTGCAGGTCTGCTCCTCCTAACACTTTAGGGATTAGGAGAATTAGAATTTGGAAAGACTTCATCCCCTCCTCAACAAAAGATTTGTTGAAGTTTCTCTCTACAAAAGAGATATTGGGTTTTTTACAAGAATTTATGTTCAAGAAAATAAAAGTGATGATGATCCTCCCAAGTAATATCATCTATCCAAAGAAATGTGAAAAGCAAAGGATAAATCTAACTTCTGAAGAAAATTCTGGTAACTGGAGAATAAGCTAGTTTGGGTAAAAATATTCTGAATCAAGGCTTTTTATTGCCTTTTTCAGCCCAACATTTGCACTTGCACTAACCAAGGACATAAAATATCAAGAACAGCAAGCCACTAATGCAGTCAGCTCTTCTTCCCTTGTAACACACACACACATTGCCCACATTGGGATGCAGCCTTGCTCCTGCAGCGGTTCCAGAACACAATCTCAGAGGCTACAGCATGCCTTAAACCCCCCTGTAACTCCCCAATTCTCAAATGTATGACTGCAGACATCTTTTCCTGACACTGCACTATTAGATATACTGTATAAAATGGACTGACATCCTTCAGGAGGAGGAAAAAAAATCCCGGTTCCAACGCAAGGAAGCACTGTGATTTTGCTTATCTACCCTAAACAAGATTTGACAAACCAAGTGCTAAAAGCCCCTTCCCTGTGCCCTGTGAGGGGGGGTCCTTATCTCCTCCGTGCCACTGAAACACGAGCTGGGGGCAGCTCTCTGCTAAGCTGGTTCTGAAGGCTTTCACCAACATTTTCCAAACCAGTTCAACTTTCCCACCCTCTCAGGACTGGTCCCCAGCTAGAAGCATTTAGTGTGGCAGCTGCTTCCTGAGACATTTGGCCTCCTGAATGCATTCCTCTGGGACTAGGAAAAGGATTTGGAGGAAGCTGGAAGTAGTTCACTTTCCAGCATTTTGTGGCCGGCCTCCTTTCCTCTCCTGCAGCCCTGTCAGTGGGGATCCTCGGATTAGAAGGAAAGAGAAATCCCTGTCATCCTAAGAAACCAGGAAAAAGCAGGGGCTCAGATCAGACACACACCTTCAGTTTGCATTTATTTGTGTGAGGGCAAATTAAGTAAGGAAACCTTTTAAGACCCAGCTGCTGTCAGAGGGAGGACACCACCTTTGATTCTTAGTAGGAAGATAAGAATTCATTAGTAGGAATGAAGGCAAAGGTTCACCTGGGGAAACAAAAAGTTTGTCTGGAAGGTGACAAAGTCCTTTATTTAGAATTTATCCTGCCCTGCACATTCCTATCTATTGGTTCATGCTGTCATGTGCTGGTTTGGATGGGCAGCTAATGGCAGCTGGCCTGATTTACACAGCAGCTTGAGATTACCTCCAATCCAAGCAGCAGAAATCCGTGCTACTGTAGCTGTGGATGCAGACAGCCTGACTGCTACCTATGCCTAGTAACAGGCAGGATTTCCTTACAACCTCTCAATACTTTCCAGGTGAAATCACTGAATCCCTGCTGGGGATTACGTACAGGATGGATCACAGAGAAGTAGATTTTTGTCCGTAGTTGTTATGTCTCCTTATTCTTGTCTGGCAAATGTATGCTCTCACCTTTATTTGTCACCTTTCCTGCTCTTGCACTTGTAAATGCTCCCCATAAGTTAAAAATATTTCTGAAGTGACTGGTCAAATATATAAAACAGATGCACAATTGCATCTTGGGATGAATTAATTCTGTCTGTGTGTGAGCAGGAGTATAAACCTATGGGTAGGTCAGGGAATATATCGGACTAAGCACACCAGCTGATTTTTAGATCTCTGGATCTCAATCGTTGTTTCTTTGTGTCTGATTTTCTTCCCTCTTAGGCAGAGGTGAAATCAAGCAGGGATGTTTTAAGAGGCAATCCCATGTCAAGCATTTCATTTAAATTTAAGTCAAACTTAAGATAAGGCCAAAATGCATTCGACACACTCAATTTTTTTTCCCATGTTATTTGAAGTATAACTTAAAAACAGCCAAATTGGCAGGAATTTCCCTCTAAACTAGCAAGGCAAGGAGCCAGCTCTGTAGGCCTTCTTTCAGAGCAGTTCCTGTAGCCTTCCCTATCAGCAGACAGTACAAATACTGAGGGGGCCTGGTAGGTGTAAATGAGGTTACCTCATACGCCGCGGCGGACGTTCCATGTGGAGATCCAGGTTCCCTCCGTGTATTTGGAACAGCAGTTCTTTGTCTGGGAGTTGGACGACCTGGCCCTGCATCTCAAGTGTCAGGGCTACACGAGTTTTATGGCAACACTCAGATCTTCTCAATTGCATATTCACCCTGCACTGAGAGACAGTGGACATTGCTCTTTTGAGGAGGCAAGAGCTTGGGTAATTAAATCCTTGCCCCTGAAAACCTGCATTATATCTTCACATCCTCCACTGACAGTGCTCATGGCAGGAATATTAACACAGTGACCACCAAACTATAATGAATGGCAAAGGGTATGGCTAGTGTAGGAGGTTCTGCATAGCCATGGATGTCTCATCTCAAAAATGTCTCTTCTAGGACTCCAGACGAGACATTTGGATCACTGAATCTCATTAGAGGTGCCATATGTAAACTTGTCACCAGTGTTTCCAAAAATTAAGAGCCACATGCTTAGGACAAAGAGCCACCAGCCACAGAACACAGGTTGCTTTCACATCAGTGTTTGATTACCTTCAGAAGGACAAGTGTTGAAATAAGTTACATGATTTGGCTCTCAAGAGAACTCATCTCATTACCTGATACCTTCTCATACAGCCTTGGGCCCGGGAAACCCGGATCCACCACATATCAGTCCATTTAAGTCTGTGGAAATTAATCACTGAGCCATCTTGAGACGATTCAGGTTTTCAGTTTTAGGTGACTCAGTTCTCAACCTGCAAAATTCCCTGTTTGTTTATTAACTGTGGTCTGTTTCATGGGAAGATTGTGAGGAAGGATCCGTGTTTTGATGTATTTTATGTATGTTTTGCTCACCGATGAGGACAGGACAGACAAACAGCCAGAAAAGTAAAAATAGCCATGCTGAACAGGCAAGGTTTGGTCCTCTCTGTTTATATTGTTTCTTCTGCATTCTGTGTTAAAAAGGAGATGTGGTAGAGCCAAATCCAGTTGATTTTCTCACATTCTTACTATATGGTTGTGTGTAAATATCCAGACTCATGCAATCTAAAATAATGCATTAATGCCCTTGTAAAAATTCAGCCCTTCTACTTTTGTTAGGAGCCTGCTAAAAGAAACAGCTACAGGGTCAATCTCAGGTATAATAGATTTTTCTTTTAGGCTTCAACAATAAAATAGTTGGTGGTCTCTAATGCTACTGCCTTTAAAACATTCCTGGGTTTTATTAGGATAACCCATAAGTCTGGAAAGTCCCACCCTAAGAGCAGCAGCAGCTTTTGTTCAGAAATTACAAGTTTCTTCTTGTATAGTGTTGGACTCAAGGGTGTCTGAACTATGAATGGGTGGCTAAGAGTGTAATAGGCAGCAGGTTTTAGACTTTTACAAGGAACAGGGGAAAGGCAGCCCTGCAGTGTGGTGCTGATGTTTAACACTACCTGGAACACAAAAGGGCTTCACCCAGCTCCTGGTGAGCGTGGGCAGGGCCTCCATGGGTGTTGAAGCTCCACTGACCCCCAGGGTGCTGGGCTGATTTCCTTTCCCAGATCTGGCCATGTATCCACACACCATAGGTTGTCTTTAAGATATCAGAGAACGCACGAGTTGCTTCAGCAGACTTTTCCATGGAACCACATGAAAATACCTGTGAAGAGCTAGAAAGCAGTTCCTGAGATACATGGTCATTTATTCCACTGCAAAGGACCAAGTAGTTCCTTTTCTTTCTGAAATACCTGGAAACTAATGCCATGGGTCACTGTTTCTATGAAACTGCATTTCTTCTTGGTTTATTATTTCTGACTGATGTCATGAGCTAACTTTCCAGAGGAGCACATGTGAATTTATTTACATATGTGCCAATTATATTAATAGAAGTTGCAATGACTCATCAGTGCACGTTGCTAGAAATCCTCCCTCATCTTATCTTCACAGGGAGATTTCTGCTCCATGTGAATTTCCTCAGCTTACCTTGCTAGAAGTTCACACATCCATACTCTCTTGGGAAGAAAATTCACTTTTCTTTCTGAGCTGGCAGGCACTCAGCCTGCCCATCCCTGTGACCAGACCTGCAGCACCTTGTCTTTGTTGCAATGATCACTGTAAACTATAAATCTATTTGGGATTCAAATCCCAGGAGTTTTCCTGGCAGAGGGCAGCTGGGTCCTTGTTCAGTGATGCTTGAAGGCCCCCCACACACAAGCAATACCATACAAATTTATGTTTTGCATTACAGCAAAATACTCTTTTGCCATATCACAATATTTGCATAAGATGTGGTGTACCTCGTAACACTGGTGCTGGCTGGACTCTTTTATACTTCGTATAGATAATATTGTTAATTAATAGTTTTTCTCTATCCTTGTTTTGCTCTTTCACATAGCTCCCACATCTTTCTTTTTTCCCTATCTTCCTGCCTTCCTCTTTTTCAATCAGTTTTTTCTCCCTGATCTCTCTCCTCATGGCCTCACTTTTTCAAAATACATACCCAGCAACAATCAGACTGAACCTGATAACCTTACAGTGTTTGCATACATGCCAGATGAGACAAAATGCTCAGCATATGTGAACATCTGCAGGTAAGAGGGCAGCATGGCTCAGAACTTACCTCGGGCTTTAAAAACTGCTCTGCACTGGCCCAGCACAGCTTCCAAAGAGGGCTGTTGAAAAATCCCACTGCAACGTCTTAAACTCCCGATCTAAGGTTCAGAAATTATCCCTACAGAGTGCTATTCTGCTTAAAATACGTGATTGATGCTGGTGGTTTCACGGCCGGAGTCCAGAAAGGAGGTTCCACTTCATGAGGGCAATGAATTCACAATTTAAACACTCAGTCTGTCCAAGTGAGACAGAACTGGAATAGCTGAGGTGTTTTGCATAAAACTGTCTTGACAGCTGTATTTTAGATGTGCACCCCTGTGGGCAGCTGTTTCAGTGCCCTCCTTTCAGTGCAGTATCTGCAGGTAACCCTAGAGGGTAAGCACAGTATTTCTCAAATTATTTTTGGGAAGAACTCCTTGATTAGTTAACTGTACTGTACACCATAATCAATTTGTTGATGCTGCTGCTTTTAGCAGAATATTTGAGACAATTTTACTTTCTTGTAGAAATGAATCAAAGGAACAAGAGTGCTCTCTGCCCTAAAGAACTGTCAGTCATGTCAGACAAAAATAATTATCATTTCCACTGCTGTAGTGATGCAAAGGGGCAGGTAAGGGTGTTAATTGAAGGAAATAAAGGATGCAAGTGATTCAATCCAGGACTATCATGGAGCACAGCCATGGAGCCTGGGAGATGGCAAGCAGCTTCCCCCAAGATCTCAGAGGCCACATCACAGAGCTGAGCTCCCTGAGCTGAGCCCAAGTCCCAAGCCAGTGCTTTATCCATCCTTCCACTTACCCAGGTAGCCTCAGAGGTCCAAATTCTGCCCTGGGGTATGTGTTGGCCTCATTAACTTACTCTGAATAAGAGCTGTGGGCAGAACTTAGCCCACAGCAAGCAAGATTTATGGACTGAAAATGCCACATACTTTGCTTTTTATTCAGTGAGAAAAAAAAGGAGAAAAGCTTGAAACAAGCCGAGCAAAGTAAATGAATCAGGACTACATATTTTTCGTTCTGAAAACAAGAAAATATATATGCATGAACATAAAAAACACAGGTGCCCAAGTGCTGCAGTGGCCTCCTAAATCTGCTATAAAACACCAACAGCCAGGTTATACCTGTCTCCAGACAGATACATAAATTAATGTTGGGATTTTTTTAGCAGGAAAAACCATATTAAATAAACTCTCTTTATTTCATCTTTTTCCCTAAGGCCCTGTGTCCTTTTTACCTAAGTGTGTATAGGTGCCATGCTCTTTGAACATAAAACTGCACAGCAGCTTATTCTCAACAGGGAAAGGCAAAGCTTTGGTTATGCTGCATTCCTAATAATTTTTGCAGTTTATGGAAGACTCCCATAAACAGAGTACAACACAGTAAGCTTTCTCTGCTAATATGCTGTCTAGACTCTTTAAAATATGAGTTCTCCCTGCCTACTGTGTACCATGGCTTAAACTTTTGACCTTTTTTTCTGTTCCCTTTGACCACTTCATAGGTTTTGACCCTTTTCAAGTGTTTAATACCCAAATGGCAGGTCACCAGAGCTGCTGGGGCTGTTAGAACTCTTAAAACCTGTCTTTCATTGTGAAGTTGAGAAAACTGGCTGCAATCTAACACAGAAAGTCAGAAAATACCCTCTCCCTTCACACAGCCCTCAACATACAGCACCTTCCCAGGCTGGGTGACATTGATCCGTGGTACAAGTGACAGCAGGCTCTTCTCCAACACCACCACATACGTGCTGGAAGGGGCAGAGGGCTCGTCATGGAACCACACAAACACTGGGGCATTGCTGATGCATGCCTTTGATTTCTGTTTATGGCCCCCACGTTGAGTGATCTGTCTTGTTGGCACCAACCTGACTATTTTTAAATGATGCAGCAGCTGGCTCAACACATACTTCAAAGATTTATGTTCCTGTCTCAAAGCCCTCTCACTGAAAGGGGAACTCTGGAGTAGCTTCCACTCACTCCTTACACAGGAACAGTTGACATACTTTACCCCAGGCCACCACAGCACAGATTTTAACCAAGAGAAAGCAGGGAGTTATATGAGGGAAGGCAAATAGAGAACAACAAAGGCAACAGTGAAATATTTGACTGTTAATAGATCTTGATATTCCCGAATCACAACTCAAAACTCTGGAGTTCTCATTCTGCAGAGTCAGATAAACTCCTGATGGACATTTAGTGCAGGAAATTGGCCCTTCCTATGAAGGGAAGTACAGAAGTGGAGTTAATTCCTGCGCTTGCACAAGTACAGGGAGAGACACACATCCACATGGACTTAGATGTGCTCATGTTTCAGTAACACAGTGAAAGATCACTGTGCTGATCAGTTAACCAGCTATCAGCTGATGAGGGCCATCAAGGAACACCCATGTCAGATGCAGAACTGCAGAGTATTCCAGCTAAGCTCTCACATGCTGGCACAAACAATTACTAGAGACACTCTTTTGTAGGGAGGCATTTAATGCTTGGCCTACAATGCCTCTCCATTATGAATAGTCTGAGTGAAATCCTGTGGTTAACAATCATTCCAGAAGTGGCCAACCAGCCTTGCCTTCACAAAGGTCTAGAAATGCAAAGATCCATAAGGGAATATTTTTCACTGCTGGCTAGGAAAATGTATGTGATTCCTGTCACTATCTTCCTGGCTAACCCAAGGTGGACACTCATATGGATCAGAGACCGGAAAAAGCATCGACAGTGTCCCTACCCACCCTAAGCCACCCTGGAACAATCCGTGTGTTTGGGCCTGTTGTGATGGACAAGCTGGAGATGTGAATCCCATGGGAAGAGACCCCTGTGGATGGTGGGGGATAGTGATGGAGCTGATGCTGTTCTGCTGCTGTTAACAGCCACAAATTGCCCTGAGTTTATTGCAGCTCTGACACTACAAGGGAGGACCTGCCTGCCCCGAAAACCTGAGGGCAGAGAAATAATGATCCCATCTGACTTCTGTGTGGGGTTAGCTGCGATTCCGCTGTGCCTGTTAAAAGTAATTGCGTTGCCTTACGTTAAACCTTTACCTGGAGAGCAAAAACTGTGAAATCCTGGCAAGCAGACCCCTGCTCCACATCACCACAGAGCTGAACTTGCAATGCTGGCTTCAAGAGAGCTGCCCAGCCCATGGTGCGAATCCCTGAGCGGGACCGAAGTGGGATGTGCAGTCTCCCATCTGATCCCTTAATCCTTCCCACAGGACAAGGCAACGGGTTCTCTCCATCCAGTTTACAGCTCCATCCATGGTGGGACACAGCATCCTAAATTCACAAATTCCTTCTGCTGTGGAGGTAGCACTATAAATTGCTCTACTTTAGCTCCTTCAGCTGCTTTCTGAGCTGTTTCCTGTGCTGTCTGGTTCACTGTCCTAAAACAAATCGCTTTTAAAAGAGATATTTTGTTAAAGTGTTCAAAATCAACTGGTGTTCAAATGCTTGGATTATGGAAAAATTTTAACAGTGTGAAAATGCAAGCACAGGGAACATGTATTTTGGAGGATTTTTCCTCCCTCTGTTGGTCTTATTGTAAGGTTGGTATTGGACTCACTTTGACCTCCTCCTCAACAGGTGAGGGACCAGAAGTACATCCAGCCCATCATCCTTCCTCTGCCTGGCCACTTCTGGGGCTGGAACAAACTCCTCTCTGGCTTCAGAGCAAGACAGTAATTCCATAAAACCCATTATAAATGTGTATATACGAATATGCACACACATACACACACATTTATCATCCATATGTCTCTCTCTCAGCTTTATTCAGGCTTAGGCTAAAATTCTTCTAATCTGCATCAGGCACTGTAACCATCGCCCCTGTGACATTTCAGTGCCTCCCTGCCTCTAATTTTTTTAGGTAATGTTAGGAAATACTATCCAAAAACCTTTGAGAACAACAGAAATCTTTCTGTCATCCCCTTGGGTTTCAGATCAGGACCTGATTCCTTGGTCTAAGCCAAAATCTCTGTTGTCCCCTCTCTTTTTACTCTGATTTTCCCATGTCTGCCACAATTCCCTGCCTTTCTTACAACATCTGGTAGAGTTTTTTAATGCATCTGTATCTGAGGGCTGAATAAGACACATGACTTTTGAACAGCTTAAAATATTTTGACATCTCCCAAACTACTCCTAAATCTACAGATGGGTCAAATTATCTGCTAAGATCTGCTCAGTGGGTCTCACCCTAGTGTTTTCTTGTCCCTAAATGTGCAAAACAATTAATGTGAAATGGAAAAAAAGCTTAAATTATAATTAAATTATAATTAAAGCCTAAATTTTATGGTGCTGAGCCAAGGAGGTAAGTTCAGCTAAAAATTTTGTCAGCGTGTAACAAACCAAATTTGTGTAAGGAATTTATATTCTCCATACATCTTGATGTTCTTGTGTGCATTTTTACTTCTAAATCTCAAGAGCCAGCCCTGTAGTGATACAGATTTCAGGCATGTATTGAATAAGATCACACCATAATATTGATACATTTATAATAGCCTTCACGTGGAAAAGTTCTAGCAAGTTCAAATGATTCACCAAGATTTCACTTACGTATTCATGTCTGAACCAGAAACTCTCCAGAGGGTCATTTGCTTGTTTGATAAATCAGAAAAGAACAGATTTTCATACAAGTATTTTAATACAGGAAATATGAGTCTAGTCAGTATCTTTCCAAATACATGTGTGAGTGGTTTTTGATTTGAAATGCTGCTTAATGTCTTTTAAAGTACTATTTAAACAACTTAACATGAGCAACTACCAATCAATATGTCTCCCATTCTCTAACACTAGAAGACCAGTGCTAAATAAATGGGTTTTTAGAATCACATGTAATGAATAAACCAAAAAGGAAGTGGAAGAGGAAGAAAAGAATACAGCAACAAGGCCTAATTCAGAATATGTATTACCCCAAAAATGCAAATGGTCACCTCTAGTTTGGCTTTCTAATGGAAAAGAAATAACATGAAATTGGGCAATTACAGACTTTTTCCTGAGGTATGACTCAGTTGCATTTTTGCTGCATTTTTGGAGGGCTGGTGGGAATGGCACTGGGAGGACTGGGCAGTGTCCAGGCAGGCCAGAGGCAACAGATTTATGACATGAAAAAGGGTGTAGCCAGAGAGTAACTTCTAACAAATGCATCTAAAAATGAGCTGTAAAGAAATGATGGATGATAGCAGAGAGCAGGCCCCCAGGAAACGCTGGGGTTTGAAAGCTCCCATTTAACTCTGGTTTAATCCTGGTTTGAGTGGAGCCAGCAGAGGGACAGGAGGCTTTTCACAGAAACCATATTTTTATATTGCAGTGTGCAGAGTAATGCAGACACAGAGTCCCAAGCACCTCAACAGAGAAAAGGGAAGACAAAGCTGCTTTGCCAAACAGGCACAGGGTAGACTTGCAGGGCTTTCCTTTCAGAAGAAATAAAATCTAAGCCTTTTGGTAGAGTGGGGTATCAGAAGGGTCTCTGAGCCCATCTGTGGGATGAGAAGTGTAGCCTGCAGTGCAGAAAGCCGTATGGATGGGAGTAGCCACTCCAGGTTTTGGATGCTGAGTTTTTGTGCACCAAAAATGCTGATCAAAGGCTGGAGGAAATGATGGACAGACATTTAAACAGCTCAAGCTGTTCTGGTCATCAAAAACAAATAAACAGAAGACGGAGAAGTGGTTTAGTGACTCCATCAAAATGACAATTACTGAAGGCTCTCTAACTGCTTTTCCAGGATGAGAGAAAAGGCCTCAAGTCATGCCAGGGGAGGTTCAGGTTGAATATTAGGAAAAATTTCTTCACAGAAAGCATTGTCAAGCATTGGAGCAGGATTCCCAGGGAACTGCTGGAGTCATCATCCCTGGAAGTGTTCAGAAGATGTGTGGATATGGCACTTGAGGACACGGTTTACTGGGGAACATGGTGGTGGTACTGGGGTGATGGTTGGACTTGATGCAATTGTGTGACACTGTGAAAAGCAATTGTGTCACCAAAAAACAGGTGAAAGACAGAGTTTGAATGCTTGGAAGGAAATATTGAGCAGAGAGTGGCAGGCACTCATCACCAAGGACAGTGAGAGGCTTCCTGGCACTTTGTGTGTTCAGATCAGGACTTGGTGCCTTTCTGGAAAAGAGGTTTCAGCCAAACCCAGTTTAGCCAAATTCAAATCACTGGTCTCAGAAGACAGTTACCCTTAGGAAGTGGATTACTCTGCTAATGAGATAATCTAATGGTTCACTCTGACCCTAAATTATCTCAGTCTCTAACTCTTTATGTACCCCCTTCAATCTCTCTGGATACAAACATTGTTAAATTAACATGCCTATTGAGATTTGTATTAGCATATGATTTCTGGATTTTAAAATCCTCAATCTAGTTTAAGAGAGCATTTAACCATCCATTAAAGTTCCACTGAATCCACCAGGATCCAATCCCCAGCCCTAATGGGCATTCCTGAAGTGTGCTGTAGAAAAGAAAGATATCCATGTAAAGTGAAATACATAACACTTGATAACATAGCATCCATGTTTTCCACTTTTTCAGTGTTCTTAGCGAATTTTAAAAATGAAACTTCTTAATATTTATGAAAAATAATGTTTTAAAACTTGTAGGTTACAGTTACTTTAAAACTTCTCTTTCCAAGGTGGTTCCAAAATAAGGGGGAAAAAAAAGCTGTAATGGTGTAGGTGTTCACTGTGGTACATGTGAGAGCAGCTGTGCTGCTTTTTATTGCAATGGCTCAGCATTTGCCATTGCAATGCCCTGATTTTGACTGCTTATATTTTATGAAAATGCAATTGCATGTACCGAGGTTTCTCATATATTCCAGAAGTTGAAATTTGGGACTTTTTAGATTTATTTGCTCAAAACAAAGGAGTTATCTCTTTCAAAAAAAAAATAGGGTTGGGAGAAACCTGTTGTTTTATCTGTGTTAAACCAGTTCTAGAGTCTTTTTTATGAATGGTTGTTGTGCTTCTCACCTTCTGAGTGAAGAACTTGAGAGCTGGTGAGTTGTTGGAAGGTGCCTGAATAGTTGTGGGGGTATGTTTAGCATAGGTGTGGGGCAGGTTCAGCACCCCAGCCTAGTGGAAGATGCCTGTGCCCATGGCAGCAAAGTTGGAACTTGGTGATTTTTAAGATGCCTTCAAACTCTAAATATTCTATAATTCTGTGAATTGCTGTGCCTGTTCAAATCTCCCCACACAGCCCAAGCAAGGAGCTTCTGAACTCACAGTTTCCAGTTCTGAGCTCTTGTGGGGACTCAGAGGTCCCACACGATCTAAATACACTTGATACACTTCATAGCTCCTAGTGCTGCTCAGACTGGGCTGGGATCTGCCAAGGGAGCAGTTGAGGATGCACGTGGGGTCTGTAATTACTGTGCTGTCCTTCCCATGTGTTGTTCACGGGCACTGAGAACAGGTCCTTGCCTCTTCTGTGGCTTCTCCCCTCGTGTTCAACCAGCCAGCACAAAGTAGAGAGCAGCCTGATGCAAATGTGAAGGGGATGAAACTGCTCTGGGCGAGGGCAGAGGAAAGGAGATGTGTGGGTTAATTTTTAGAAAAGGATATACTTGAGTAATTAGCCCGTAAAGAACAATAGGGTCAGATTAAGATTGCGCAACTACCCTGGTTTGGGTGGTTTCTGAGTTGTGTGGACCCCATTTTGCATCTGTGATGTTGTTCCTCCATTTTATTTTTATATGAGATGTGTAATAATGCCTCAGCATGGCCAGTGTGCAGTCATGAACTGTCCTGAAGTGGTGACAATCTGCTGTTCCCAACACAAAACTCTCTCCTTGGCAGACAAACAGCAGAACTTGCTTCCCTGAGTATTCTTCCCTCTTGTTTTACCTTACTTTTTTTTCCCTCTCCAGAAGTTGCCAATCCTGATGGTCCCCATTCCCACCTGCCTGCACCTTTGTGACTTCCTCCCGTTTTTCTTGACACCTTTGGGCTGTGTCCTTGTACCTTACATGTGTATTTTACAAACATTCTTACCCAGCATGCAAATAAGAGTAATCCCTTTCCAGATCAGTTCTTCTGCCTCCCCAGTGCCTCTGCTCATTTCACTTGCCCTTTTCCTTTGTTACTCTCTAGATTGTTGTAATTGTGTCTCTTTGTTCTAATTTTTCTGGTTTTTAATTTTTCTGTCAGTAGTTTCTCTAGGTCCTATCTCCTGATCCCCTACCCTATTCATCTCTCCTAGATTCTCACCATTCTCTCCTGAAATCATTAAACTTCCTGCATCCATAACCTCTCTGGCAGGGATTCCACAGCTATATTACCTTTGTGTGAAGAAAAACTTCCTGTTGTTTTTAACTTGGGTTTTATTAGCTCTGTGTCATGTCCATTTGTTCTTGTGCTGGAAAAATCACAGAATGGTTGGGGTTGGAAAGGACCTTAAAGATCATCTCATTCCAACCCCCTGTGATGAGCAGGGACACCTTCCACTAGACTAGGTTGCTCCAAGTCCCATCCAGTCTTGTCTTGAACACTTCCAGGGAAAAGACCATGAACATTTGATCCCTGCTCAACCTCTCCTTATCATTTGTGGGACTCTGGATCTCTGTCATACCCTCACTCCCAATCTGTCCCTTTTCCAGATTCAATCATTTCTTATATGGAAGTCATTCCAAGCCTTTGATCACCCTTTTTTTACCATTTTCAGAACCTTTTCCAGTTTAGTACATGCTTTTTTTCCGATGAGGGGACAGAACAACATACATTATTTGAGGTGTGGATGACCCATGCTACAGAAAATGATGAAATTATTTTTGTTTTGTTTTCTATTCCTTTCTTAATCATTCCTAACATTCAATTTACTTTTTTTTTCTGGTGGCTTCTGCGCCCTGAACTGATGTTTTCATTCAAGGTTCACTTCTTAGTCGTAATAGTCAGCTCAGAGCCCATCATTTTATAATGAATCTAGGGGTTGTTTTTCCCCACATGCATCACTTTCTGTTTATATACACTGAATTTCATCTGTCATTTTATTGCCCACTCACTCAGCCTCATAAGGACCTTCTGCAACTCTTCACCCTTCACAATCCCCACTGTTAAAAGCCAACAGGAAGCCTTTGGCTCCTTTTGCTCAGGGAAGGTTAACAGGGACTGAGAAATGCAGGGACACTCATCCTTGGGCAAAGCTGGCTGGATTAGCTGCCCTTAGACTTCCCTCAGGACAAGCTGGGCACTCTCAGGGATGCTCAGAGCCTTCAGGCAAAGGAGATTTCCTTGCATGCCTCCATGGAATTCTCTGCAGCCTTCACCCAAAAGGGGCCTGCCTGAAAGCAGGGCTGTATGAGGATGGGGAGGAGCGAGGCAGGCTTGCCCTGCACAGCTGCACATGGTGCTGGGAGTTAGGCTGGCTATGGTACAGCCACACGTCTGCTAATGTCAGCTCATAAAAGAAAAAAAAAAAAAGAAATCGCCTTTGGTTTAAAGTTTGCCCCCTCTGCTCCCCCCCCTTCTTCCCCTCTCTGCTTCAAAAGAAAGACAGGTTTGAGTCTGACTCTGAAGCACCCTCTGCTACAGTATGTGCCATTTACTTTAGTAAGGCTGATTAAGTCATGCATTTACAAGTAGACCTTCCATCAGAGCTAATTTAAAGCAGATGTTCTGGGTTCCACAGCCAGGGAGGCATCAATCTGAGAACTGCAAGGGTCTCTGTAAGAGCACTGTTTTTACTGCACTTTATAGAGCACTGGGAGGAGGTTAATTGGTGTAAAAGTTTAATTTCAAATAAGGATCCCCTTTTAAAGTTGCATATATGCATATACTTTTTATGGAGCGTTATATTACAAAGTCAAAGTGGGGGAGAAAAATCATCCAAAAACATTTCAGGATCAAAGACACCCAACCTGTCAACTGCTAAGATATTTTTATGAGGAAATAGGACTCACATTTTCTCCAGAAGACGCAGAGAGAAGTAAGAAGTGGAAAAATATTTAACTAGATTCCATGGTATATTAGAAGAAGGAGAAAAAAAACCCACCCATGCCAATATGTTGGTTTCAGAACCTTCTGGCTTGGCTTCCACTGCTGAAAATATTGGCAAGAAAACGCTCTGCGCTGGGAATATTTATTAGAAAAGCAATAGATTTGTACAGCTTAACAATAGAGGGAGGATTCAGAGTCGTCCATTTGCTCTGTGTTCTAACTTTCAACTACTTTTGTTTTTTATTTGCAAGCCAGAATAACTATACTTATCCCTTGAAATGATCGTCAGCACTGGCTTAGCATAATTGAATTATTTGATTAATTGCATTGCCTATGGAGGGGTTATGGCTTGTTTCTTACACTGAAAACTGCACAGGCTACTCCCAGATGGGAGACCAGTCTTTTTATGAAGCTTAAGTAATTTAAATTTACATTTTATACTTATTAGAAGTTATCAGATTTTTGCCTTTAATAAAAGCAACAAAAGAAATCAGATTTACCTTGAACTTCAGTTTAGTTTTGTAGTAATACAGACTATGGCAGCGTTCAGCTTCAGAGAGGTTCTCTCTTCCTCTGTCATTCCTGAGGGAGAATCTCATTAAATTTTGCTGCTCTTCCTGCCTTGTGTTACAGGAGCACCCATGGGCCTCAGCCAAATTTTCTTAACACTTTCCATACCACAGCCTTGACAAAGCACCTTCGAGTCTGCCAGGGTAAGACAGATGGAAACAGGCCTGTAAACACTTCCTGCAAAGGAGAAATGAGTTATTTACTCAAGGCCGTAGAAAACTATGCCTAGAGACCTCTTATACACTTCTTTTGCATCCCAGTCTAGAACCCCAATCACAGCAGGCTCAGTTTCTGTTCCTGATGAAGACTTCCCATCAAAGAGCAACAAAACATGACAGTAAAGCTCTTATTTGTTATTTCTCCTTTCCCAAGTGTTTGGAGCCATTCCAGAGTTGCATGACTGAGGGAGATTTGGGGGGAGTTCAGTGCAGAGGGTCATTTCAGACTTTCTTGGCTGAAACATGGAGGCTGAGCTCAGACAAGTCATGTACACCGAGTGTAAGTCGGTGTACATGTGGTCCTCTTCTCCTCCTTGGTGGACTTTGTGGGACTTTGTGGTCCTCTTCTCCTCCTTGGCAAGGACTGTGCCTCAGGAATCTGTAGTGTTGTGCTACAGAAAGAATTCCATGGTGGTGTGGTGATGTTTGGACCTGCCACATGAGATCCACACCACATTACCCAAAATTCCCATTGCCCAAAGTTCCTCACCTCTGCCCATCTGTCTGTGAGTGGCTCTATGCTGCTATGGGGGGAGAACTGCCTGAGCTCTGTGCAGCTCAGGAACGAGGAATGCATGGCCCTGGAAAGGGGAATGGAGGAGTTTGCTTTGGAGGATTCCCAGCAGGAGCTGAGCACCGGGCACGCTGGAGGTGCTGATGTGCAGGATGTTTCCCAGACTGCAGAACAGTGCAGGGTGGTGTAACTACACTGGTTAATGGGCACTGTGCTGCAGGGGTTGGCAGGATTTTATCCCCCAAATTAAGGGTAGCTGTGTAGAAGGACTCAATCCTCAGATCCTTTATGACTGGCAAGAGCACACCAAGCCCATCACTAAATATGTTCTTTCGAAGGGCAGTGTGAAATGGTATTGATAGGATGAGTGAAGCTCCTGTTCAGGGTTTGCACCTATTCTTTATAGTCTGGTTCAGTGAAACACAGAGACCTGAGTGGGCTCTGTGCCCAAGGAAGAATATAATCCTTCAGGGGATATGGAACTAACAATTTCATAATGTATTGAAGCCAAAACAGGCAGAGCACACTGGGCCAAACGCATCCTGACTGGAAATCCCGCAATTTGAGAAGGCTACAACACAGATGAGTTCGACCCAACACATTTTGAATTTAGAATAGATGCCAAGTAGTAACCATTCCCATGTGAAAACAGCAAATATATCTCTTTGAGACCAGCGTGTTCCAATGAAGTGCATGAACTTAAGGGTTTTTTCCTTTCCAGGTGAATAATGCAAAAGTAAATTAAAAGCAGGAAATCCTGATAAGTGGTACAAGGATGTCCATGCTACAATAGTATCAATCCCCCTCTTCTCTGGCCCCCTTTTTCAACACCTTCTTCCCCATTAATCTCATTTTTAAAGTTCTGAAACAAGTTGCTGCCAAGCCTGATTTTTTTGCCAGACAATGTTTTTTATACTCCAGCCATTTGGAATATGTATTGCGGTTCTGTTAAAATACAGAAGAGAGAGAGGCTGCTCAAAAAGCAATTACTACTCAGTTTATACAAAACAGCAGTGGCTTCAGGTTCCTTACCTTTTTTTGTCTTTAAAATTCACCTCTGAAAACATGGCTTCCAAGTTCCATGCAGTAATTTTCAGTCCCCCAGATACAAACTGTGAGGTCTTCCAGTTAGGAAACACTGAATTCTGGAGTCAGCTTTTCCAAAAGGTCTTCTGGAGCACATTAGAGTCCTCTTTATGTTAATAGGCTCTTTTGTTTTAGCTTTTATTGACATCAGTACATCCCTGGTAACTTGGGATCTCTGCACATTTTAAGCCCCAGACTTGCAGTTCTCCAGCTATCTCTTCTCTCAGACAAAATATGAGTATTTAGAGTACCTTTGAGAGATATGGGAGTTGTATCCAAATCCAAACTTGAAATCCCCAAACTCCTGCTCGTAAACTTCACACCCTGAAACTATGTAGGATCCCTAGGGCCCAGCAGCAAAGTTCCCTAAAGTCACACCTCAGATTAGGTGCTTCTTCCTCCTTCCAGATGCTGTTGGACACTGGCAATATCACCAACCCAAACCATTCCATGTGGATTCATCTCCCTGGTATCCAGTGACAGGACACGTGGGAGTTGTTCAAAGCTGCACCAGGAGAGGATTAGACTGGACATTAGGAAGCATTTCTCTGCCAAGAGGATGGTCAGACACTGGCACAGACTTCCTAGAGAGGTGGTTGATGCCCCAAATCCAGTGTTTAGGAAGCATTTGGGTATTTGTCCTTAATGTGCTGGTCTGCCCTGAAGTAGTCAGACAGTTGGACCAGATGATCATTGTAGGTACATTCCAACTTAAATATTCTATTCCATTCTATTCTATTCTATTCTATTCTATTCTATTCTATTCTATTCTATTCTACTTTACTCTACTCTGTTCTGTTCTGTTCTGTCTTTCAAATATTAATACAATGTTGATAAAGACCAAAGCAAATCATTCCTCTCTGGAGACACCTTTGATATAGAATTATCATGCAGAGGGTATAGAGGAGTGTAAGCTAGTACTGTGACTTTCCCAAAGGCATGGGAAACTAAAGACAGGTGTAAGCCAGATGTTCTCTTCTTTAGGCTGCACTGAAGGCTCCAAGTTGCCAGGAGCTGGCCAAGTCTGCCCAGATGGAAGATTGCTCTGTGACAGGTGAAAGATGATGTCCTGAGACAGCTTCCAGCCATGACATTCAGTGCTAGGGACAACTTGCATTTTATCCTAACCTTCAGCTGCTCAAATGTCCACAAGGGACAGAAGACATCTGAACTGCTCATGTCTAAGCCAGAAGTTGACTATCTGGACATTAGAGCCGGGCTGACCCTGGAGGTCTCACATGACCATTTCCATCAGCTACATCTTTTTACTTCCCTCATGTACCTGCTACTTGTCTCTAACCTCAGCAGGGAAACTGCTTGCCTAGAAACACCAGCATGGATAGGACTTCACAGAGAGTGAAACGACTGTTAAATCACTCAGCTTTTATAGTGAAACATGCTAGATAACCAGAATTGCAACCACAATATTGGATGTGTGTTTTCATCATTATTTTTCCTACCTCCATTTCTAAACACACAGATCAGTCTGATGTTCATAAAATCAGGAGACAAAATGCAAGACGGTGTCCTTGGATGCATCCCCATGGATCCTGGGTTTAGCTGCTGGTGCCAAATGGGCTCTGTGCACAGCAGCCCATTCAGCTCTGCCAAGATGTTTCTTGCTCCCCACTAATTTATGATGTCACTTGGAGCAAAACTCATCTCAGTATCTTACTTTTATGACGCTAACTCTGTTGTGAAGCTGAAATAAAAGCAGCAGTACCCTGGCTTCTCAGCTGGTGTAAAAAAGAGAGCATCATCAGTTTGTGCCAGCTGAGGATGTGGTTCAAGCTGTTTGGTTTTTCTTTCCCATGCCAGCTGTTTGCTGCAATCTCAAGGACGCTGGAAAAATGTTAACATCAGCCAGTTGGGGGCAGGAGGGAAAAATCCCTGAAAATTTAATATAGTTGCAGAGCACTTTTTGTTTTTTCCATTAGCCGATATTCTCAGGTTACCAGAAAGGAATTCATTGTAATTCTCCACATTCACTGCTATTGAAACAAGAGATTGAAAGAGCTGAGAACAAATGGCCAGGCTGAAAACTTGCAGTGCTTGTGCTGGGGTTTGGGTTAGGGCCCTTACCAATAGAGGGCTGATTAGGCATCTATTTCCCAGTCCTCGGCAATGAGATTAGGAAGTGCAGGAAATTCATTGTCTGGAGCTGGCCACTGCTGGCTTGCTCCAACAGCCATCCATCACACAAGGGACTGACAAGCTCAAACTGTCCATGTCAATCTGCAGCTGCCTTTAATCACTCACAGATTTATGAGACACCCCCCTCACCCCCTGGGGAGATCTAGAAACTGCACTTTGTTTTGCCTTGACATACATTTTTCCATTTAAGATGAAGAAGTATGAGTCCTATTAAGCTGCACTGCAGCTAAGAAGCAGAAGGGGCAAAGCTCTGTCTGAAATGGAGGAAATGATGATGTAATTTTGAACCGTTAAGGGCTGAAGGGATTAAAAGCTTTGGAGTAGGATTTGGAAAGTCTCTGGTGTTACATACAGTACGTACAGTAGGGTTATATCTCCTGCCTCCCCATCTGGACAGAGAGGACCTTTTTCCTGTTCACTGGTGTGGGGATTGGTGTTGTAGCTGTGCTGCTCACAAAGCACCCTGGCACTTCATACTCCATCATCATTTCCATCACAAACCCTCCTTTCCCTTGAAGGACCACAACATCACAGTAAACATTTGCTTCAGGGTAAAGCTTGCCCCTAAAGTCTGGTCTCAAGCTGAAGAGCAGCAGGGGCATGAGGCAGGATCAGGCTTGGAAGCTTTCCACTTTCTAGTAACATTACACTTACCTCATTTTCTAAAATGAGCATTTCTAGCCATTATCAACAACCCCGGAGCAAGGGCTGGTGCTCCTTTTCCTTGTGTCCAGACATCTCACTGTCCAGTCCGTGCAAGGATTTATATCCCCACTGGTTCGGTGGTGGGACACAGGTCCTGGCTGATCCTGGCCAGGCACGTCTCGCTCAAGGGACTGTGTCGAGACACAACAGGCTCAGCAGCTCTCTGGCTCACCTCCCCATTCCATCTGCTGCTCTCTGATGCTCCAGGCAGGGGCTGCACATGGAGGGAAGTGAATGGTTTTCCTCAGCCTCCCCTCAGCCACTCTGCTCTTCCAAGAGAGGTCCAAGAGAACAGGGGTGAAGCCATTGCGTGCTGCTGAAGCCCCGAGTGGTCCTTGCAGTGCTGTCTTCCAGCAGTTCAATGCTTTTTGGGGGTCTCACTGGCTGTTTCCACTAAGAGAAGAAACTCACTTTAGTTATTTTTCAAAGTTAATGATCAAAACCTCTTTATGAACTCAGATCTTCTTTATTAACCAAATCTAGTTTCTCTGAGCAGAGCAGGAATCAAATAACATGTGGGGACAACACCTGGTCTTGCTGCAATCAGCTGCTCACTCATATTCTCTGTCCCTTTCTGTGTTATTCTCTCTAGGTCGGGCTCTCAGCACATCTCTGGCTCCAGCTCAGGTCTTTGGTTCCTTCTCTGTTTGCTGCCTTGCCCCCTCTTACTACTCCTCTGATGTTCAGACACACTATCAAGCCAGAGCTGTATCCTGTCAGAAATGCTTTTGTCAGGTTTATAATGAAATTGAATTTGTCAGCTACACATATGTCCATATCAAATACAAGACAGGGATATCAAGCTAAGAATAAGGTAGCAAACGCCAAGAAATAAATTACTTCTTAATCTCCAAGAACAGAAGTGGTATTTTGACAGGTGTTATTGCCATGCTTTAAGGGATAATCAAACTCCCTGAGTGCTCTAAACACATGGAAGGTCAGTATACATGCAAAAAAGTGGCCATATCCCCTAGTAAAAACCTGACTGAGAAATACCTGCATTACAGATGTATTTTCAAAGCCTGTTCTGTAATTACTCTGCTATATGGAAACACAGCATGAAGCTGTGGTCTGCTCCCATTAGTTTTAATCACAGAGCAAGCAAATAAAATCAGCTATTCAGGCATGCTGAAATAACATTAAGGGCCTGATAAATTTGCAAGTGCAATCAGAGTTGCGAGTCGGAAGATATTTACAATTCAAAGAGCATCAGTGCAATTCAAGAGGCTTCCAAAGATCTGCTTTCTAATCTGTCTCCGAAGTCAGAACAATTAGAGTGCTATATGCTCTGACAACAACTTTCTCGAGTTCCTTATCTGAATAGAAATAGCACAGGAACTGTCTCACTCAGGAGACTGTAAATCAAAAGTGAAATGACAGTTTTAGTGGAGGTTCTGGGATTTATTTCAGCTGAAGACCTGGCCATGCCACGATGACATACAAGCTGGCCATAAAGTCAGTGCTAAATGAATCTTAAAAACGTTAGAAGAAATCCCATTTACTTTCAGAAGAGGTCAGTGATTTACAGGATTCATATTCCTGTATTGTTTTTATTGTTATTATTTTATGACAAGGATCATCCAGGGTCAGTTGAGGCTCCAGAGTTCTCTGTAGCTCAGCTGTGCCTGTTGCAGTGGCTGATACAAGAGGGAGGGAAGTCATTTCTGTCTATCCCGTGCCTGAGAAGAAATTTCTGCTGGAGACTGGAGTGCTGCTCCAGAGGGAACAGGGTATGGCACAGTGCAGCAGCCAGGCAGGGCTGGGGATAACTTCTCTAGAGCGCAGCAGCCTTCAAGGGTCCCAACAGGAGTATTTTGAGGTTGCCCAAAAAGAAGTGTTTTCAGCAGCATAAACCACTCTTGGCAGGTTCATCCTGCTTGTTTCCCGAGACACAACTCTGTGCTAATGGAAAACAAGCCTATGTAAGCCAGAGGGCAGCTTGTGACATTGTCCCGCATTTCTGCTTGGATTCACATGAATCTGGCCATCATCTTAATTAAAACAAGGATTGTGTGGCACTAGTACACACATGAGTATGGTATTCTTTTTTGGAAAGGCCAGAAAACCATAACTGCCCAAAAGAAAAATATTGGGCCAAGTCCAGAAGTCCTCTTTGCTCAAAAATATTCCACAAAGACAAAGAGAGTAGATGTCTGTCGAGGGATCACAAGCTGTATACCTTAGCAAAGCTGAAATAATGTGGCAAAGGTGTTCCATAGGCTGCCCTGCTGCATGCAAGTAGGGAAAAAATACACAAGTAAACAAGTATTGCTTGCCAGTGGCCAAGAACCAGGGAAAATACAGTTTTGATTCATTTTCTCTTCTCTTTCCCTCTCTGTGCCCTCTTGAGAGCAATTACTGGTAGACATCCAGCAGAAGATTTCAGTGCTCAGGCTGAGTTCTGCAGCCTTTCCCCACATCTACTGTGCTCACTACAGCTACCAGAAAAAGTGGTGGAGAAGTATCCCAAGATACTTTTGACACTTTGAGAGGTGTCTCAAGACTCCTTGTTACAAGTGATGTTTTCACAATTCTAAGCAGCAGCTGACTGGTAGGCTGAAAACAACAACGTGGTTTCCCCAAATTTATCTTTAATGCTGTCACCTGGAAAGACGTACTGCAACATTAGTTAGTCCCTATGCCTGGAAAGAGTTTGGTCCCTGAGCCCTGACAGACAGGTGGACTTTTGCCATCAACCTGGGAGAAAGCTTCCCTTCAATTCCAGATGCACGAAATTAAATCTGTGAGTTCTGGTCAGTGTTGCCATTGCTGGCTTTCACAGGCTGGTTTTTAAAAGGCCTTTTTCCCATTGTTTTTCCAAGGACCTGCCCAAAAATGTTTCCGTCCAAACCACCATCATGCAAGACTCCAGCAGAGGAGCAAAGAACAATAGCACACAAGGTTCCAAGTTCAATAGCAATTTCAAGAATTTTGGCTGTTACAGTTAATTAGTGGCAGTTTCTCTCAGGCCTCCTTTTCTTAACCCCTGACGGACAAGGCTTGGAAAACTGCTGGTTGAGAGGGCAAAGAGATCAAAAGACACGTTTTTTTAGCAGACATGAATTATTAAGAAAGCAAAACGAAAAGAGTGAAAAGTGTTTTGAAGCTAAATACTCAGATAAAATGAGATTTTATTTCTATTTCCACTTTTGCTAAAGAAAGAGGCATGAGACTGAAGGGTGGGGTAAGAGTCTGGATTTTGGGCAGGGCTATTTTAGAAGGCTGAAGACAGTCCAACTGTTGCTCTAGGGCAAGCACTTCCCAACTTTAGGGTATTTTTAAAAAAATACGTATCCTGATCTGAAATCTGTGGCTTGGGCGTGTTTCTAAACATTATTTTTTCTTGGAAAAAAGAAAAAGCATCATATGGTGCCACTGCAGAAAACCCCTGGAGCTGTGCTTCCTTACAGGAAACTACCTTGCCACACCTTCCCTTCCAAAAGGCTGTGGGGGGGAGTGATAGATACAAGACTGAAAGCCAGAAAAATGGGGAAACCTGATGTTCCCAAAAAAATGATGCACCAACCATTTGTAAATGGCAGAAAAAAGCATCTCCCAACTCTTCTGTGGGGAGAGCCCAACATTAGTGAGGAGGAGCCAGCACCTCCTCGCAGACCATGTGAGAGGACACGTCTGGGGGAAGTGATCCTTCCCTCCACCCCACACCACGAGGACTGCTGGCCTCTTGTGCTCAGCACCTCTGGGATTATAAGGCCCAGGCCACAAGACCCTTGCCCCAGGCCACACCAAGGCCTCACCACCAGAGGCAATCCCTGTCAGGTGGACTGACACAGGCTGAGCATCACCTGAGCCAGCCCAGGTCTCCTGAGAGGTCTGTATCCCCTTGGCTGGATCAGGTGGGGATGCCCCTGAGTTCAGCTTTATCACACAGCGCCTGTGTCAGGATTAACACGTGTCCCTCCAGGCCAGAGCTTGAGAGAGGGTTCAAATGGGGGCAAATATGCCACAGGGAAGGACACAGAATTTTGACATACAACATCAGAAAGCCCATTATTTCATGGGGGTTTAGCACCCTGCCAGGCACTGCTGGTGTACACAGCTCTCTGAGCTGGTTGTTGCTTCTGCAGCAGAGACAGAGAGATGGATTCAAGCTGTCAGACACAGGGAGCATGTTCTGTCACGCTGCCCTGCACCAGGATCTTGTGGCCACCAGTGCCCCATCTTTGCTGACCCCCAAAGTGCTTTCCTCCCTCTGCCTCAGTTTCAATGTCTCCATGTCCCATGAGTGTGAATGGTTTCACAGATGGGAATAGACCAAAGCCAGGGGTTGTCCTGCAGGACACAATAGAAATCAATTCAAAATACCTGCACTTTGGTGTTACCTGAGATACTCCATTTGTAGTTGCTGGTGGTATTCCTAAAGCTTTTATCCATCTTGGAAAGAGGGTAAATCCTCCAGTACAGCTCTGGAGAAAAGAAGAGGCCCTCACATTCACTGTGAATGTTTGTCACAGTCCCTCTGTGACAGCTCAGCATTTGATATGAATGAGGGAGGAAGCTGACAGCAAGTGGAGATATTCAGGCTAATTACCTTGAATAATTTGCCTGCAGGTGCTGTGCAGGTGGTCTGAACCCTTAGGCGCTGACCCAGGAAAAGCCATGGGAATCCTGCAGCCATCACCGCTCCCATCTAAGCTGCAGTTCTGGGATGCTGAAAAAAAATCCAAATTTCACATTTTAATCCATAGTTATCAGTTTAGAGTTGCTTCAAAAGAGGAGGAAAAAATTGATGTCATTGTAAAGCTTAACTCTGTTCATTTTAGCAGCTTGCTCCATGGAAGCTTTAAAATAAGTGGAGAACTTCCTTGCAGACGAGAAGAGCATTCGTCATCCAAACCTTGCAGGCATTTAAAAACCAAACCAAACCAAAATACACGTTCTTTCCTGAGGCTGGCCAGGAGGCCAGTGGGAGTCACCCCCTCCTGAACAACTGCCCTCTGATGTTTTAAGATATTCTGGGATTTTAGTTAGCCAGTGACAAACTCTCATGAAATGTGCTCGAATTTGTCTTCTCCAGGCCACTGACTTGAGGCTTTTTGTGACTGCATTAAGGTTTACAGATATTTAACAGCTCTTTAAGTGCAAGTCTCAAGATGTATCAATCTTGTGAGTCACAGTGTTTTCTAAGGAGAAGCAGTCATTTATATCTTGGATTATCAGTAAAATCTAATTTCTGGGAACAAATAAAAACAGCTATGCCACAATTCTGTGCTTTGACATTCAGGAATAAGCTGTGAAATAAGGTTACTGTTTTATGCTACATGCTCTTTTGGTTTCTAAAATCAGATACAAGTCTGTGATCAATGCATGCATTTCTCAATGTTGCATGTGCAGTGCTTGGGGTTCATCCCAAGAAACAATTACAATCCTTCCCACACCCAGGAAACATACTGGCTAGGACTCAATATAGGCTGATCCCAAATTTACCAAGAATCTAAAGGCTTCCCTCACATGCTCGGGGCCAAGCTTCTGGGTGGGGGGTTAGCAAAATACTTCCTGGGGAGTTGTCATTCAGAATGCAAAAGATTCCCTTGGACCCAGCATGGGCTGAGGACATGAATTATCCCCTGTGAATTTTAGGGTAAAGAAATTCAATGTATTCCGAGACTGCTTTAAAATTCACTTTTTACACAGAAGTTGTCCTCTGATATCAAAAGCTGAAATGCAACAAAGAGGTACAGAAAAGGACCAAAAGAAATGACTGCTCAAAGAAGGAGAGAGCAGAAATACTGAAACCAAAGAAATTTCAGGCTGTTTGGCGTATCTGAAATTCATGTTCCTGCTTTACAACCGGGAACCTTTTGTACCATTAAAAAAAACCCCATTTATTTTAGCACCCTGTTAGTGACGCAAGGGTCACCTCAGGCGCGAAGAGATGATGGATTTTTAAGTTCTTTGGAGAGAACCTGAAAGCAAATGGGTTTTTCTTTTGCTGCAGTACAGGACAACTCTGTGGCATGTAAATTTTATAATAAACATGTGGAGAGCTGTAAGTGCTATGTGTGCACACGTGGGTGTCTTGTCACCTCCCTCGACCTGGATGGTTTCGGGCTGTTTCCACGAGGAGGATGCATGTGCTGGGCTGTGGTCAGATGCCACTTCACTGCCATTCTGTTTATTTTTAGGAAAATGCAAACTGATCCCCGTGTGCCAGGACATGACGGCATCAAACAGCAGGAGGCTGCTTCTTTGCTTGCCCCCACACTGCCCCAAACCTTTTGTTCTTTGTTCTTCTTCAGGATGTGCCTTATGTTTGCTTTATCCCTCACTGCTCTTGCCCACTCCACTCTATCAAATAGCATCAACCTCTTTATCACAGGAAATAGAAAAGTCCTGGAAATATTTCCATACCCCTCTAGCCTCTCAACTCAGCTTTTAATCATTTGCCCTGTGCTCTGCTCTTTTTTTTTCTTTTTGGCTGCCACTAAATAAAGGAGCTGTTTCACCATAGAAGGAAGAGAGCAGTGAGACCACCACTAACCTGAGACCAAACACACACTTTGGGAGGCTGCTTTCCAGGGGAACAGCATCCCATCTTCTCCTGCCTCTTGCTGGGTCCACACCCAGCAGAGAAAAGGCCCGTGGACAGGTTACAAATGGCACAACCATAATCAGGAGCCTCCACTTTGTGTCAGGATATATTCATACCACGAGCTCGGTCTGAGCTCTCTCCTGTACAAACCTCCTGAGGGAATTTTAATCTTCCTGCTTGTTTTTGTTACATCTGTCTTTTGAGAGGGTCCCTGAGGAATATTTATTCTTTCTTTGGAATCTGCTGTCTCTTTCATAAACTCTTTCTCACTTCTCCTATAAAAACATATCCAGAACAGAACTTCTTCCAGTTTCCAATTTAATTTTATTCCTGAGCAGTTTATACCCAGTTGTTTCCATGCTGTGGCTACGCCTTAACTTGAGTAACTCTTTTCCATCCCTGGTGCTCTCCCCCACAATATGTAAGCAGTAAATTTTATTTTTTTTTCAGGGTTCTTCACATTTCTTTTAGTTTCAGATGGGCTGCCTTGAGCTTACCACAAACCACTTTTAAAAAGTTTATGGGTTCCCCTTCAAAGACTTTGGATGCATCAGGATATCAGGTAGATACAACACACTGGACAAATGACACATACCACCAGACCCTCTTTATCAGTGGATGGTGCATTTTCAAGCTGAAAGCCGTCTCTTTAAATGAGTACAAGCCTTTTCTTGCTCTACAGGCAGGGCTTTTATCTTCCTGCCTTTTGTATCCACCACTATTTTTCCAGCTCCACTAAGAAAAGCCCACCTGAATCCACTACAGCGTTCTTAACACCATCTCTATACAAGTAACATCCAGCATTTAAAATGATTGAATTTAATTTTCCAGCGTTCACTGGTGCTGACATCCTGTTTCATGGTATGAATTGGATGAAGGTCAGGGCTTGACTGACCTTTATCCAAGGTGTCCCTGCCCATGGCAGGCGGGTAGGAACTAGCTGACCTTTAAGGTCCCTTCCAACCCAAATCATTCTGTGACTTCAGGTTTAATTATGCTTAGTTAATCCACTTTCTCAGTAGTACAGAAAGCCTCTTCTTCTGTTCTACCAAGTGGCGTGATTGCTTAATGAGCCTGTTCCTGCCAGTACCTGGATCAGGTTTAGCACCTGTGCCTCTATGAGATCTGAAGAAGGGATCCTGGTTCCATTTCAGAAAATGTCCTACACTGTTGTTTTCCCCATTTAGAGGTACTACCCTGTGCTGGCACTAGTCCAAGGACAACTTTGAGAACTTAACTTGCTTTTCCTGCAGCCCTTTGCCCCTACACATGCACATCTCTGAAAGCCATGTTTTACAGTCATTCCTTGTTTTATAATACCCTGCTGTTTATCAGAAACGCTCAGTAGATGAGTGGGAATCCATGCTTGCTCCACAAAAGCCCAGATTCCCTGAACCTCTGTGCAGGTCTCAACCATGCTGCAGTTTTCTCCACGATCTGACTCTTCAGCTTTGTGCCGCCTCCTCTAGCATGTGTTGGGGGAGAAGCTTGTATTGGGCACTTCTGAAATTCTATTCCAGATTATTTTGTATGGTTAAAGGTTTTTTCTGCAGCCAGAATTAATTTTTCTTTCTTAAATTGCAAAGTGAAAGGCCGTAAGAGAACTCTTTTTCATCCTTTGTATGCCAGTTCAATTTTTCTTGTTTCATGGGGCTGAACAATGTTTTAAGTCAATTTCCCCTGCTCCTCTATCCTTTCAAGCAGGGCATTTCCCTTTCCTCCACTTCAAGTTTTGACTCTTCCCAGAACAGCTTAGGTTAGTGGCTGGTGCCCAAGTATTTATCAAGGACTTGTACAAGCTCTAGATAATTCAGTTTGGTTTTTTTTCTTCCCCTCAGTCTGGCAGTAAATCCTACAGCAGCATCAAAGCTGGGCTGCTCAGCTCCACACCTACAAACTCGTGTGTGTCCATCCTTCCCAGTCAGCCTTTTAGACTGGAATGCTGAGCTAAGCAGAAAGACCTTGAAGGAGCCTTCCTGTCCCAGTGCAATTTTGCATTATTTGAGGAAAAACCCAAAGAAACTCCCTTATTCACACTTCTCTGAGTTACTGATGGGTACAGAAAAGTGCTACAAGTGTCTTGGTTTAGCCAAGTTTTCTAGCTCCTACATCAAGAAGGCTGACTTCACTGTCCTCTGTGACCCTTCTGACACCTTAGCCAAGCAATTTTTCAGCTCCTCAGAAGCACTTGCAGAATCAGGAATTAATTTGCTGCATCATCATCTTCTTCATCATCCAGCACTATGTAACTGGAGGAATATGAGAAAAGACATCAGTCTCTTTTTTTAGATTATATTTTTAGCCTTTTGCAGGTTACATCAATCTATTTTTACACTAAATAACTAAATAACTAACTTCACTCACCTTCTGCTGCTTAGTCCTGACAGCAGGAGCGCTGCTGAGGAGATGGATGCAGTCTGGGTTGGGAAATGAGTGCACAGGGCAGCCTCTCATCCTCCATCCCAGCTGCCAGAAATCCTTGAGCTGAAATGGAAGGCAGGGACACCTTCTACTAGACCAGGTTGCTCCAAACCCCATCCAGCCTGACCTTGAACCCTTCCAGGGAAGGGGCTGAAAAGGCTCCACAGCTTCTCTGGGCAACTTTTTCCAGTGCTTGACTGCCCTCACAGTCAAGAATTTCTTCCCAATATCCAATCCAATCCTGCTCTCTGTCAGTTTGAAGCCATTCCCCCTTGCCCTGCCACTCCATGCCCTCATCCCAAGTCCCTCTCCAACTCTCTTGTAGGGCCCCTTCAGGTACTGAAAGGCCACAATAAGGTAAAGCAGATATCCTAAAGGTAAAGAGGCTGGACTTCAGCCTCTCTTCATGCAGAGTTAAGGATTTTCTGTGTTAGATCCATTTTTTTTCCATGGAGCACCTTGCTTGAAAATCTTTCATGTCTTTTCCTACTTTGAGGCACAATCCAAGCACTGCTCACCTTGTTCACTTTGCTGTTTTCATTTTGGGAACATATGACCCTGTAGAAGCATTGCAGGGTGTTGGGGTTCTCCCTGTTCCTGCCACAGATGACCTATTACAAACCATCAAAAAAATATATAAAATCAGTGCAAAGGCAGATGGGCACTTTAGAATTAAGACCCTTTAAATAGATTTCCTGGCTCCATTTTACAAAATCTGAGTCACCCTGGCTCATGTTGGGAGGCATCAGTGTTCAAACCTCCAGGTATTATCTGCCTTTGAAATACTCTGGAAAACTCTCAGCCCTATTTGGAAAAGTGAAATCTGCTGTGATAACCATGACCTCGATTTACTGGGAGGGGAGAAGGGTCCTAAACCCCTTTGCTCTCTGGTTTAACTCCTGCCATGCCTCTGTGGCACCCTGTGGGGCTGCTGGCACCTCAGGCACTCCATGCCTGATTCCAGACGCCCCACAACATCCCAGGCCACTTCCTCAAGGGCTACAGCTCTCTTTCACCTATCAGTGATCATCAGTGATATCCACGGGGATGCACTGCCCTTCTCCACGCCTTCCCACAGGGACCAGGGCCACAGTGCTGAGCTCAGGCTGTGGGAGGGGGTCGGGGAACACAGTGATTCCCATGGGGTATCACAGCCCGGTAGCCACAGTTCCTCCCTCCGTTTCTGGCATACAGGATGGGATGAAAGCCAGACTGTCAGGTCACATGCTGGGATAAGGGACACTTCGGGTCTTCCAGCAGGGACAGGGCTGCAGAGGGGGAGTGGGCCCTCTCCTGGGACACCTTTGACTGTAAGGGATTTGTTGGGGACACAACTTCATTGTCCCCAGAAGCACAGTGCCACCACCATGCTCTTCTCTGGGAAGCCCAAACCCCAGTGGCCTCCAGCAGGGTTTTGGTGCTGGTTCATAGGACAGGACAGACCCTGTGGCTGTGCTGTGACAGCAGGAACGTCACCCTGGGCAGGCAGGGCTGGGAGATGGGAGCTGGCTGTGCCCACAAGAGCCATCAGTGTGTGAGCAATGGTTCTGCCTCCGGAAGATCAGCAAGGTGCCACTCACGTTCATAAGGTCACCACTAACACAGGAGCTGGCAGCTCCTCAAAGATTAGCAGAACTTTGGAAATCAAAGGTATTTTTCATTCCTGAGCATTTCCATCCTACCCACTGGGGGTTTTTGATTGCATTCTGCAAGAATAAGGCAACCAGAAGTAGTGGAAAAGTGGTGGAACAAACCACCCTCCTCAATTTGACACAATTTTTTACCATTTTCTAGAGAATGGTTACAACCCCCTTAAAATTCGAGTTGTCTTCATTATAGAAATACTTTTAATTCCTTTAAAAGCCAACGGAATGTGGACAATGAACAATCTCACATTTAGAAGCCAACTTTTCATCGGGGTTTATCCTTTTGATTTGGAAACTGGCTCATTTAAGCTGGAAAAATTCTGTGAAATGTTGCAATAAAAGAGGCTCTATTTTTGCCTTAGCAGAAATATGCACACACAGAAACCCAGGCGATACAACAGCAAGCAAACAAAGGAGTGCCCAGCCTGTAAGCTGCAAGCTGCAAATTTCTTATTTCAAGCACAAAGGCCACATAGATCCTTGCCATCTCTAATAATAATAATAATGCATCCTGCCACCCAACAGCACAACGTTCCCACCAAGGCAGGGTATTTTTCCCTGTGAAACATAACTTAGTGGATGTGGCTTCAGCTGCCTAAATGTCATCTCAGTCTGTTGCAATCTGCAAGATACAAGTCATATGTCACAAACTCACAACAGTATCTGGATTTGCTTTAGGACTAGAATGTTTCTGGGCAAAAACAATTCAATAAGGAAGAAATTCTATCTTCTGCTTTTTAATGATTCCCTAAAAGTTCCTTCTCACTGATTTTTTTCCCCCTTTTTTTGCCTACTTCTCTACATGTCATTTTGCTTTGTAAATCAGATCCATCCCAGTTCCATCAATCAGATATGGGAGTGTCTTCACAGAATCATAGGATACCCTAAGCTGGAAGGGATCCACAAGGATCATCAAAGCCCAGCTCCTGAGTCTTGCTTTTCTGTATTGCAAAGTAGTGCAGTAATGTACATACTGTTTGAGGGGGGAAAAAACGACATTCTGAAGCCAGGATAAGCTTCTGGCCAAAGCAGCTCAGATTTTCCATCTCATCTGCAACTGAGACATGAAAAGCACTGGTCAGGGCTGGGCAGCAGCCTCCAACAGCAGAAGCCCTATTTCTGGCAACCTTCTCCCCCAAGTTTCTGTGTGTGACTCAATTTATGGGCTTTTAGACCAAATACACTAAAACCAGGTATGAGAAGGATACATTTAGACCGAATCAAAGTTTGAGGGAAGGGTAGGCTTTACATATTCCACATATACTTGCTGGCAGATATTTATAGAGCATGACTGTATGAACTCTGATCGACAGTCAAGGAGTGGGATGAGTTACATGAATTCAATGCCACGAGCTCAACATAATTTCCTTTCAACACCATGGCCAAATTGTCTTGATTTTCATACCTGTAAAATGGGGATAACACTTATCCCTTTTACAGGGGATAATATTATAAACATTAGTTTAATTATTTGGAGAGGCACTGACTTTATTCTGTAAAATAACTTTACCTGTACTAGCTGGGCTACACAGGAGGAGATGAAATCAAACCCAGGAAAGTGAGGGAGAAAGGAAGCATAATTTCCTGTTGGTGTGATGTACTCTGACTACGAACCAAAGGGGAACCAAAGGGAAACCCAAGGGACCTTGGGAGGAAAGGCTTTTGCAGCCTGCTTCTCCCCCTTTCACCATTATGCCCATGCAATGCCATGGTCCTCAGCCAACACATTCCTCCTTTACCCAGGGAGCAGGAAGAACACAGCCCTTCCACCTACAATCAATTTTCCTTAGATTCCAGGGCAGCTATGGTGCTGTGTGCCAGCCACTCTCTCCCGTCCCATGTGTCCGTGCTGTGCCCAGTTGTCCCCTCTGGTTGCAGAATAAATTAGAGGAGCCACTGCAGTACAGCTGAGAAAGCAATGGAAAACCCAGCCAGCCAGGAAGCTTTTTCTTCTTGATTTCTGTGAAGTCCTCCACACTTGGCAAGCTTTGTAAACTCAGTAGTGGGAACTGAAAAGGAAAAACCATCACGTACCATTTTTCTGTGGCTTGCAAAAGTGAAATAAATCAAGAGATAAAACAGCAAGACATCTGTGATACAAGATTTGTTTTGTGAATGTTTAAAGCATTTAATCTCTGTTCTTCTGGCTCCCAGTCCTGGTTGCTGGGACATTATTATTTTACCTATTTTGTAAGGTATAATCACTTACATCTCAAGAATTTTCTGGCTGCGTTCTGTATTCCCCTTTGCACGACTTGGATAAACCTCCATAACTCTTCCAATCTGTCCCATTTTCTGCCTTCTGGTTTATCATCTGAAAATCTTCCACATGACACCAGTGAGGTCCCCATTGTCAACAGTGGGGCCAGCTGTGCTACCTTGTTATTTCCACCCCTTTGCTGCCTCTCAGAGCTAGGCCAGGTGTCCTGAGCCACAGTCACTGCTCAGGCAGGGACAGGCACGAGCTGAGCTTCCCATCACCACCACAGTCCTGTCCCCCCGCCCACTGGGCCATAGGACATCCCCTTTTCCATCTCTTCACACAGGATGATGACAAGGAGCATGGCTTAGGTTGGTGTGGGAGTCCTGAGGAGCCCCCACAAGCCCACTGTGAAGCTGGGACTCCACCACCAGCCCCTGGCCCTGATGGGTTGCGCAGGGTGAAAGAGGGGTCAGCAAACAGCCCAGCAGGGATTTGCAGATTGACAGAAGACCTGAAAATAGACCTTGCAGCATCTCTTTATTCAGTGCCACATGGCCTCCTGTCTGTCTCCAAACCCTGGTTATCCCAGGGGTTGTGCAGGGACCTCTGCCCCAGAAGGTCTCTGCTGTGCCTGTTGTTAGATCTTGGCTACAGCTGCTTAATTCTCATTGAATAGTCAAGTTTCTTTTAATCTTCTTCCAAAACAAGGAGCTCAAATCTTACAACAACATCTCCTAGGCACTTTCTGCTCTCCTTTGGGGACATATTTCTTTCTAGTGAAAGGAAAATTTCCCAATAACTTTCTTCTGCTGCCAGGCACCAAGACAAGGCAGCATCATGCCACTCCCTCATCATTTCCTGAGAGACTTGCACATCACTTTACTCGGGGCTGTACCCTCTGCTTTTAGTTTCCTATTCTCATTCCAGCCTGTCTGCTTGAATGCATTCAAAGGTGTAAGAAAAAACCCCTCTTGGGACAGTCTGTTCCACGCTGCACCCACAGCTGTAAAACCTCGGTGGCCGCACTACTGGTTCTTATCAGACAACACACCTTCAAGCACAGAAGGTGTGTCTAATATTAGCCAGGAAACGTCATGGAGAAGACCTGGACTTTTTCAGCTAATCGGTATTAATAACTTCCTATGTTTGTAGACAGCCCATAGGAAATGCAGCCTGACTCATCTACCCCGTAATTAGATGAACTCCCCGAAAAAGTGCAGGTGGCTGCACCACAAAGGCACATTAGCCAAGGTGCAGAATGTGCTCCTGACCAAAGGGCAGATAACAGCAGCTATAATTTCCTCCACTGATAGAATATTAAAAAAGCAGTATTTCTGACAGATTTGGCATATGGCTGAGGTTGGAAAGTCAAGCAGACATTTTCCCTCTCTCTCTTATCTCACTCGGGGGAAATCTGTAATATGCACAAAGCCTTGATTTATTTTTTACACTCTGGCATATTACTGGAAAATAATTACAAAGCAAAATTTCATGAAAAACAGAAGATATTCAGGCCTACTTGCTGTATAAGTTATACCTAGACTGTGATTCTTACCAAAGATATTTGTTTCCTGTGTTCTTTTCTGCTGCCAAGTTCAGCCATATATCACTTTTATGTATCTGAAGGCCATGGTGTAATGCAATATGAAGCTATGAATGGGATAAAGTTACATATTCTCCATTGATTTTCCATTGTATCCATTATCTTTACTGCTGGAATGCAGGTTAGTGCGAGCGCCGGAAGCCTCCGCACCTCCGCGCTGGCTGCTGCCCTATGGAAACCATCCCTGGGGGGCAGATAAAATCAGCTGCAAGCTGCAGAGAGGAGACAGGAGTTCCCCAAAGTGTCCAGCTTAATGGGGGAAGCAGTAGGAAAGAGAGAGGGAGAAGGTAAACTCAGGGACGGGGACATGAAAGTGGCTGGGAGGGAAGGCAGGGGAAGGAGAAGAGGGAGAGGAAGGGAGCAGGACAGACCTACTGCAAGGCTTCCTATCAGTGGAAAATTGCTTTTTGCATGCTTAACAAAGGAGGAAGAGAAAGAGATTTGTGGTTCGTGGTGCTGCTGCAAAGCCCCCCAGGCACCACCAGCATGGCTGCCCAGGAGAGCAGCAGAGCAGCAGCCAAGGGTGCTCAAGTGCCATTGCTCCCCAGTCCCAGATCTTGTAGAAAGCAAGCTGAGGGTTCAGCTGCCCACCCTGTGAGTCAGGATGGGCAGGGAGGGTGTTCCCAGGCAGCACTGGAGCTTGCCACCACGGCAGATCAAGCAAAGGCTGATGAGCAGGACAGGAGGATGCAGCTGGATGGGGAAAGCAGGACGCTCCGGAGGCTTGTCGCCCAGCTGGGCCCAATTGCACTGGGACTAGATGTTAACACTAACTCTCTAACAAGCTTCTCAAATCACATTTTTAAGGCCATGTGTTAACAGAAAACAACTGTTCAAATTTAGCAAGTTCCAGCAGCACTTTCACCCTTGCTCCGTCTGGGCCGCAGGAGTACGAAACGCCACTTCATTTTTCATCCCTCTCACAAAGGGGTAGCGCTTTTAGTCATGTGAGTGGTTGCCTTGGACAATCCCACACAAGCAATGCCAGCAGGGTTTCTCCACGTGTGACTAACTGCTCCTCCTGGGAGGCCAGAGCTTCCCATGGGGAAGGTAAAGGACCCCCCATTTTCTGTAATCTTAACTCTGCAGTCACCACTCCTGCTGCTGTAAAGTGTTTTTAAGACGAAAATCCTTCTGCAGGACAGGTGACCTGCTCGTCTCCATCTGGCCTTTACTGTTCTGGCTACTCCTGTTGACATCTGTGACTAATTTGTGATCGACGAAACCGAGCTGTGACCAATACAAAAAATCTTTATTAAAGCCGTGCCAGGTTAATCAGCAGGCATTCCTTGGGAATGCTGCTCAGGAAGAGCCAACCCTGAGTAACTCCATGGGACAGCATTTCTGGAAGGAGCATCGCATCCAGCTTACCTTGAAGCACATCAGCCAGGGACACCTTGTGTCACCTATAACCCTGGGGACAGAGCTTAGGGAGCTCTGTGCAACTTTTCCTTCAGTTATTTGTCCTGGTAGAGAAGAGGCTCAAGTTGCCACGGAGCAAAACCTTTCCAGCTGGTTCAAGAAAAATCTGGTACCTTGTTTAGAGTGAGCTGTGTGTACATGCATGTGCTGCACAGCAGGACCCCTTTTCTCATTTAAACGGCCAATTAAAGCCTACTTTGGTACTTAGCACATGACATCAACTTGTAGTACTTAACCTGCCTAGCACAGTGTGAATTTAATTTGATAAAGGGGCAACTAATAAAGATCTTGGAAGGCTGCTTAAAGTTCATTAAGCCTTTCCTTTCAAGGTATACTTCCCTCCAGTGCAAAAGCTCAAATCTATTTTTTTTTCTTTAAAGCTGTGTTATATCCTGCCACCAGAAAAAGGTGCCTGTATCACATCCCAACAGGGTATATTTAAAGTCTCACTGTCAAAGTCATGGCAGGCCTTGGTTCTTTGCCCGGGAATGTGCAGAAAGAAAAATAAAAGCCCTTTTCCCTGAGTGTGGGGCGAGGAGTGCGGTGTGTATTGGTGCAGGCAGGCTCCTGGGAGGGGAACGGGCTTCTGTCACACTGAGCTGCATTCATCCTCCTTCTCCTGAGCCATCCGTGATTCCAGATGGATTTCATAAACAGATGAGGAGGCTCCTCTGAGTTCACTGGTTTAATGAAGCCCGTATGGCTGACTCATGTAATAAGTATTTAATCATGTTGATGAAAATAGTTTTAAAAACTTCCACCACACACAGTGCCGTTCCCTGCACAGCCATGGGGCTGATAACAGCACAGCCAAAGCACCTCTGTTTTCCACAGCCTCTCCAAGTGCCTACCAAGGACTTACAAATGTGTGCATGCATTGTGCATTGCCACCCTGTGACAAAGGCCCGTTCGTCTTTGAAAATATTCCTCAAATCACCCACTGAAGTGCCACAAAAGGAGGGTTTTTTTAAGCCCCACATTCCCTGTGCAGCTGTTTCAGAGGTCACTCAAGGGTTAACACTTTGGTGTTTATATCTTCTTATTAGTTTCTGTTTGTGCTTACAAATGCCCATGCATTAAAAATTTGCTGAGCTTAAGTGGTCTCCATATGTAAACAGAGAGCTGCGACAAAACCTTGCAAATACTGAGTCATCCTGGGTGGAAATTGTTCTTCTTGTCAGCAGAAGTCATTATCAGTGCCAGGAAGGACATGGGCCTTCATCATTCCCAGGCATGGACCTAAATGAACACAGGTAAGACCATCATGTAGCAACTGGTAGTCCACACAAATTCAGTATATTTTAAGGTAGCTCAGAGGAGTCAGCACTCCTCTTCCTCCATTCAAGGTTGGATTCATGTTCATGTTGGTCCTTTTACAACTGGCTCATCAGAGTTCAGCAGCAATGTTCTTCTGAGAGCTCTGGGAAAAGGAAGATGAGTCCCATACTGTCTTGCACAGGATCCCAGCCACAGACAGAGACAGGAACTCCTTGTTGTATCTACATGAAATTTTATGGATCAGTCCAAATTTATTGAATTAGATTTAATTTTAAGTGTTGTGGGCAAGGCCACATGAGGAGCTTTGATTTGTAAGATAGTATTTTCCAAATTGTAGAAATGTTGAAATCTGAAGGTGTGCTTGCAAAATTCTACCAGTTCCAAGGCTGCTTACATCCTGACAGGGAAAATTATTTTCTGCCATGAGACCAGAAAAAAAACCTCCACTTTGTGTCATTAACAGTTAGTTTCACTTTGTAAGCAAGTTTTTTTCCAAATCACTGAAATGAAGCAGTGTTCATGGCTTCAGAAACTGGGTTTATTATAATATCCCTCACTTCATTTTACAGTAGCCATTTTTTTTAACTTCTAAACATGCAGATGTGTTGAAAAGATACCAGTGTAGGCTGAACAGAAGGTTGACTGTGATCCTGTCCCATCCACTTAGAGAATGTGTCCAGGAATTGCCCCGTGCTTTCTGATTGACTGAGATGCCCTTCGCGCATAGTAGCTGCTGCTATAGATAGTTGTGTTTGGTGGTTGGTGTTTAAACTTTCAGTATTGGGAAGTCTTAGAGACTGGAAGGTCTTTGAAGACTGGGAAATCTTCTGGTTGACTTTAACTCATATTGCTCTGACACCAAGATTTACCCAGCTCTAAGTAATGGGAGTGTTATGGTCTTCAGAGGCTTAATAACAAAATCCAGAGTTCACTTTACACAAGTCCTTCATCCTCCCGTTCATGAGCTTATGAATTTTGGTGCAGCAGCACCAGACTCTGAAAGTGCAGGAATTTTGCATCACACTTTAGAGCACCTAATGAAGATGTCATCATGACCCTTCAGAAGAGCACCTTCAACGGAAAAGCACTGGAACAGTGGAGAGGTCTCCATTTCCTTGGTTATGACTTCAAGCTCCAGAGCAAAAGGACACCGAAGTGAGAGTTTAATGTCTATAAATCCTGCAGTGTGAACTGATACATGACTCAGACAAAGTGCCCAAGCCCCTAAGAGTCACGAGAACAACCCTTTAAAATACAGTTTGCTACTATTGCTGGAAACTTTAACCCGCTGGCTTCACACTCAGGAGGTTTAAGCTGCAAATGGCAGGAGAGGATTTATGTGTTCCTCTGAACAAAATACATCAGGGTAGGAAAACTTGACCCGACAGTTTTGAGACGTGCCTGCCATAAATAACCAATTGATTGGCTGGGCTGCAAAGCCATTAGCAGGCGTGGGGAGCCTGCTGAGACTCAGACACCGCATAAAATGCTGGAGGTGCCAGCAAAATGGACACGGCCTTCGGCTACACGGTCGCCTCCCAGCAGAACTGCTCAGGAGGGCTCATGTAAAATGGAGCAGCTTTTATCTCCCTCATTCCACAACATCCTGGAAGGGGGATCCAGTCTGTGCGTGGGATCCCGTCTGTTGTGGGCCAAGGGGGAAGAGAAGAGAGATAAAATGACCACCTTATGCTTGAGCAGTAAATCATCTGGAGGAGCAGAAGTGTTTCAAACGAAGCTGGAGACCGTGCCTTGACAGGTTGCAGATGAGTCTTTTGTGCTGTAAATTACCAGAGCTGCCAAGTGGCACTGGTAGGTCTGAGCTAGCAGGGCTTTCCACCCCCAGAAAAGTGGCAGCAGTTACAGCAGAAGGGAATTTGATGACTCAGATCACAGATGTCAGGACAGAGGGACAGAGTTTGCTTTACCCTCTGAGAACAGGTCATTTTTACCTTTTCCCTCCCAAAAATGCATATGATGCTCCCATCTTCACTCCCGCTGCCGCAGCAACACTTTCTGGACTTGGATTGATCTTTTTGCACTGTCCCACCCTGATGGCAAGGGAAAAGGTAAGAGCAGTGGAAGTCCCATGGAGCAATGCCTGCCAAATCTTCCAATCTGAAGAAGAGCAGGCAGTAGGAAGCAGAGCAGACATGATGCTGGTCTGCTCCAGACACTCATTTACACTTATTTGAGACATGTGCATGTTGCAAATGAATCTGAGTATAAATGGGCTACATAAACAGCAGGGTAATGATGAACCAGAGCCAGCTCCTCAGGGAGGCTGCGGCTTCAGGGATTATCCTCAAAAAAGCAAAGATGGGACCTTGTTCCTGTATCAACCATGAGATGAGAAGTGATGACTGGCAGGTGAAAGGCAGGAAGGAAGAATGTGGGTATGTGAAATTCCATTCAGCCTGATCCTGCTCAGAGTCTCAAATGCTTTCCCTGATCAGAGAGACGAGTGGGCCAGCTCTCAAGAACCAGTTCCTGTGCTAGGTATCTTCTCTGTCCTGGCACTGCCACCACTCAAATCTATTGGGTCTTTCAGAACCAGAGGATTCCTCCTTTACGTAGGACTCAGTTTCCATGGACAGGTTTTCTTTTTTTGTGTTAGATTCAACAGTTGGGTATTTTTTTCTCCCCAAGGAGCAGAGCTGCACAAGGGAAAAATTGGTTCCAAATAATTGCATTTACTCAGTATGCAAAGGTGCACTGGCCAAGTATTGACGTGCTGCTGCTCGAGTGGTTTCCTGGTGGCTCCTAAAACATCAGAAATGGTGAAAACCAGGAAGAGATTCAGCTGCTTACAGGAATCTGGCCCATTCCTATGAACTACAAACCTGTACAAGTGTGACCGAGCCTTGAGTCTCACTAGCTAAACTCAGGTTTTATTTTAACACCTTGTTAACCCAGTAACTACTCCCCCCATTTTAATGCACAAAAGGTTATTGATCCCCATCCCTGAAGTGTTCAAGGTCGTTGAACATTGGACAGGCTCCCCAGGGAAGTCTGACAGAGCCTGGCAGAGCTCAGGAAGTGTTTGGACAAGACTCTCAGACACAGGGTGTGACTCTTGGGGTGTCCTGTGCAGGGCCAGGAGTTGGATTCCATGATCCTTGTGAGCCCCTTCCAACCCAGGATGTATCTATGATTCCATGATATCTCCTTCTGCTGCCTTTAACTTTGCTGTCAGGCAGGTGCTTTAGGCACCATGTGGTCCCGGTTTTATGGGATAAAGTGGATGACAGCTCCCTGTTCACTTCTTAACTACTGGGGGCTCAATCCACATCCCCTCCTTGCTCACTTCTCTCCAAGTGTCCTACTCTCTTTGAACTGCCCATTTTTTGGAGGTCTAACACTATATTTTGGACAAATGTTTTGCTACAGGAGAGAAAGCACTTGCTTTTGGAGGTGTCATTTCAGACATGCAGCACAAATGTTTATAAATACATACCTGCACACAGACAGGGCACTTGTCAAAACACATTCAAAGGATACCTAGGTTCTTTCATGTATTACATACTCAGAGTGAAAATAACCAGCTATATTTAACCCAGATCCAAGCCCAGACTAAATTATTTCAAAGGTCAATTAAAGAACAGAAAATCTCACTAGCTAAGAGATAAAAAAGCTCCCATTCATCTGCAGTTCCAAGAGCTTTCATAGAACTAAAGCACAGGATGAGAAACTGTAATTAAGTACAATTTCATATAAAAATCATTGACAACTCCAAGTTTCTATACCTGCCAAGACCTGAATTCAGATGACTGCATTTGGCCTACAGCAGTTGATGGAAACTCCATCACTCACCACACTGATGTAGTTGTTTGGAAACCAACGACTCTTGGCAGAGAAAACACATTTCAGCTTCTGTTGAATGACTGCACATATGAGGAGCAGGAGATGAGACAGACCAATAGCCAGTGCTCAGATTCAGATTATGTTTTGGCTGGGGCTTAAAGTTCAGGTCTGAGGCCAAGTGGAGGCTCAGATTTAGCCTGCAATGTAATCCTGAAATCACATGGGCTCTTCTCCTCAGGTATTGGCCTCGGTGGCAGAGACCCGGGGGTGTTTTCTCCCTCGCGATGGTGAGTCTGTCGGTTTGGCAGGCGCCGCTGTGCTCGCTGCATTCCTGTTCTTTGGCCCCGTGTGAGTCAGTTCTGGAAAACTCTTATTCGACCACAACTGGAAAAGAAAGAGAGAAAAAAAAAACCCAAGCCAAAACCCACAGATCAAATCTGTAGGATGAGTTTGAACCACAGAGCCCAGTTTTTCACCCTGACAGTCTGCATGATCTCAGCACAGACATAACCACAAACAGCCGAAGGAAGCACTCGGGGGGCTGAGCCCCTGCTCCCATTGCCCAGCCCGAGCCAGCAGGCGATAACAGTCCGTCCAAGAGAGCAATGAACACAGTGAGCCAAATCCCCGAAGAAACTCTGGGGTTTGGTCTCTCTGGCTGATTGGAAAAGCTGTTTCCAGAACTTAAGTCAACACCTTCCTTCAACCTCAGAACACCTCCTTAAGTAAACATAATCACCTTCCAGGTTTGGGCCCTACTCAGAACAAGATCACTCTGCATAGGAATCATATTTAGCACAGGTCACGGTTTAAAACGCCATCAGAAGTATCTGCGAGGGCATTCATGTTTCAGCTTTGCCATCAGCCCTAAGGTGAGAACACCCAAGTGAGGATTTGTGATGCACACCAGAACATTCGTGCAATAATGAACGATGGCCCAGCAGTCTGCAACTTCCCAACGTGTCTGACACACTGGGAACCCACGTGCAACAGTGATGGAAAACTTGGAAGTGAATGGAAGTGAAGAAAAGCCCTTGGTGTAATTTTACAGTGTGTGAAAGACTTAAAGCAAGAAACACAACCAGATGCCACAAGGAAACTACTTTCAATTAGTTCTGCTTTGTGTTATACCTACTGATGAAAAATAAAAACAAATTCATTCTGTCAACAGCTCTATCTATAGCATAATCCTTAAATGAACTCATCCGTCAAACTGGTCTCCTCTGGCAAAACATATTACAATCCCTGTTTCTCAGCTGTGGGAATCAATCATCTGTTTCCCAAACCCATTGGTCAACATCTTAAGAACCCAATATATTTTTATTGCGCTGAACAAGCCAGTCATAGGGCACCAACCTCACCACACCACCCATGTACAAAGGCCTCATGTATTAGCAAATTCAGCGATTCCAGGGGAGCTATTCCCCTGGCGAGGTTACACGGCAAACACGCCTGACCTGGAATAAAAGCAAACCTCACTCTTTTTGCCCCAGCAGGATCTGTGGGATGTGCTGCTGCCCACAGCTGGACAAGTCAAGAGCACTGAAGAATAAACCAGATTTTTTCTGGGTGGACAGTTCAGAGAGTGGTGTTTGAACCTGGAGATACAGAGGTAGGGACATGTGTTTTTTAAGCCATTTAAAGCTAATGGTTCCATTGGAGGAGCAGCAGAACCACCCCACCAAAGCACTGGCAGCATTCAGTAGCATTTGCAGTGTTTCTCAGTGGTGAATGTTCCCCATCCTCCATGGAGGAGGACTTTGAAGAGGGGGTCTCTTCCCGGTGCTCCGATGGCTGCTACAGCCCAAGAGCACACCCTCCTGCCAGCAAAGGGACTCTGAGAGGGAGACCAACTCTCATTCCTGTGTTACCCATGGGAATAGAAAGGCACGGTCATACTCCATCCTGGATGTACAAAGGGATGTAGGTGTGCGGGTTTCAAGGGTTTCAGTGCCCAACCTCCCATGCCAGGCCAAGGGGCAGAATTGACCAAGCTGAGATAATAGGGGAGAGCAACTTTTTTGTGGGCAGTTAGTGATAGGACAAGAGGGAATGGCTTTGAAACAAGAGGTGAGACTTAGAATAGATATTGGGAAGAAATTAATGACTGTGAGAGTGGTGTAGAGACCACTGGTCAGAGACACTGACACAGGTTGCCCAGAGAAGCTGTAGATGCCCCATCCCTGGGAATGTTCCAGGCCAGTTTGGATGGAGCTTGGAGCAACCTGGTCTAGTGGAAGGTGTCCTTGCCCATGGCAGAGGGTTGAATTGAGATGAGCTTTAATGTCCCTTCCAACCCAAACAATTCTGTGATACGGGCTGTGCTCTGCATGAGCCACATCAGGATGGAATGGGCAGAGAACAACTTCAGTCATGCTTAGCAAAGACTGAAACGTGCCTCAAAGTCGCTCTTGAAATCCCATTTCCCAGCACGACTCACTCGTGCTGTGAGCAGACACTTATGCAATTGGTGCTCTTGGTCTCACAATATTGGCTGATAGAAAAAAATTTACACCAAGTGAAATGTAAACCGAGGTGTTTCTTGCAGAGGCATTGGCTTAGACAGGCAAACTGCAGCAGTGTTTTTACCTGAGGCAACCTTATGAGAGCTCATTATGTAGTTGTATTTTAACTAATGAAGTGGCAATTTCTATGAAATTCACTGGGAATCCCTTAAAATAATTTATGACGCAGACACCAGAGCAGACAACTAAGGAATTTTGAGCAAAGCAGACATACCAAGGACAGCCTGATCTTATTGTTCCAGCAAAAGTACCGGCTACTCTTGGCATTGCAGGAGTAGCAATATCTGACTGATAATGCACTGGTTCAAGACAAACTTCCATCATTTCCCATAGATTTAAGTTCCCTGGGATATTTGAGAAATTTTTGCTTCTGGCTCTGAAATGTTTTGATGCAAGTCTTCACAAGAAGCCAAACCTTTCAGAAAGGTAACATTTTCTGGGTAACATTTCCCTGAATCCTGGGGTGCAAGCAGAATGGCAGAGGACTCTCCCCACCACCAAGCAGATCTTGCAGAGGTCTGTTATTGCTCAGCTTGGATCAACAGGGAAAGTGCACAGAAGAGGAACTCCGAAAACACCACAGGAAGCTGATCAAGTGATAAGGGGGC
>VZRQ01009876.1:1379411-1426182 GCA_013397975.1 Machaerirhynchus nigripectus
GGGGCGGGGGGGGAGGGGGGAAGAGAAAAAGAACATTTTACCCACATTTTTAACAATATCGGAGTTTAAGAAAAGACTGGGCTACCAGCTGGTTGGAGAAAAGCAAGGTGTGTCCACAGTGTGGCAAACTACCTTTTCCTGGGTGGACACTGACTATGGCCAAACTCAAGGGAACTGTGCCCACTCCAGCAGGTGCTACACCTCCATGGCAAGGGAACATTGACATGGCCCATTGGTGCACACATGTATCAGTAAATTTCACTGCAGAAAGCAGCAAAGGCAACAGGACTCACAGCTTGGTGTGGATTTTGGAAGCTCAGAAATATCTGCCCAGGGCTGCCAAACCCACCAGTCCTGGTGCTGGGCCTGGCAGCCTGAGGAGGAGGAAGAGGAAGGGAGGAATTTGAGCTGAAATCAAAGCCAGACATCCCCAAAGAACAAAGCCGTGGCTCTGGACGCGTGTACACTGGGGGGATCTTTGGGCAGACAGGTGCCTGGCACACAGGGACAGACAGGGAATTCTGTCAGCCAAATGTCTCCTGTACCCATTCCCTTGGGAGGAAAGAAGAGTTGCCAGCAGAGCTGGCCAAAAAACAAAGCGAACAAGGCATGGATCACTGGAGAGTCAAATAATCCCCGTGCAGCAAACAAGGTCAAGTTTGGGGAACGAAAGCTCGCGGCTGGCAGGCGGTGGCTGCTGAGGGCACATGTGCTGCAAACCAGCCTCTGGGGAGTCATCTGGTGTTCATCTTCCCTAAACCCAAAACCAACCCTCCCAAATCCCCTGGCATCACCATGAGGAAGCAGCCTTGGTATCTTTCCTCTGTCAGAGGACACACACACACACACGGCTCCCTGCAAGCAGCAGGAGGGAGTGCTGAGCTCTGCCCAGGAACACGCTCCCTTCTCTAGGCAAGGACCTTCTGTAATTCCCTGCCCTGCATGGTGGGCTGAGGCCACCTGCCTCTCATGCCCTCACTGGCTCATCATTCACATCTCATGTGAAAAGGGAGCTGGAAGACCTCACCAAACCCAAGCATCCAACCCCCTGAGCCAGCTCAAAGCTCTGCTCCTGAGCCAGCATTGAGCACCATGAAGTTTTTCACAACAATATATTGAGTACGCCTTGGCTGTGCTCTTGTATGTCCCAGATCCACTCCACAATCACAAGAAGTAAAAGGATTTTTTGTTTTAAAGGTTAAATTCTGGCTGCTGGCACACCCTTAAAGCAGACAGTCTCTATACGATGATCAGACATTGCTAATTCTTTTAATTCCTGCTGAAGTAGTGAAAACTGGCAATGTGGCACAGTTCTGCTTCTTACTCTGGGACTCTGAAGCTAGATTTTGGAACTGAGAAGTGATCATAAAAGAAAACCAACCAAAAAGACATCAGTATCGAGCAGACACTTGAATTCTGAAGAAGATAATCTGTTCTATCCAAGGAAAGGTGAAAAATACTCTTTTTCAGAAAGAAAAAATTATTGAGACAAGGCAGACACAAGAACTAACATCAAATCCAGCCCATTAGTCACTTCCCAAAATGTCCAGGGGAAGGGAGCAGATGCCCAGGGCAGATGAGGGCCTGGCTGCAGGGCTGGGGCCGCTCTGGCTTTTCCCACTGCGATAGTTCTGGGGGCCAGGGCAATGTTTTCCTACCTCAAAACCTTTGTTTTGGTGAGGTTGTCCAGCATAACCAGAGAAGCACAATCCAAGGGAAACTGCAATCCTTGAGAACAGCTTGGATAAAGAAGAGGGCAGGTGCTGTGTGACTGTGGTGCCAGCCAGGAGCAGAGAGCTCTATGGGTGCCTGATGAGTCCAGCCCAAGCCAAGGGATGGCTTTGGTGTGGCCTGGGGTCACCCACTGGGCATCCCTGGGCATGAACTGTCCTCCCAGCCCCAGGTGTTCTCTCCTGCTGTGCTTTAAATGATGGAGGGGCTGGGGGCTCTCCCCAGCAAGAGATGGCACTGCAGGGCCTTTGCCCTCACCACTGGGACATTTGTGCTCCTGATCCCTGCATCCTGCTGTCCTTGAGGAGCTGCCCTGAACACTTGTGCCCTTCACATCCTCAGGATGGTGATCGCCCCAGGCCCAGCACCGAGACAAGCTATAAATACTCCTCCCAACCTTCCCCCATCACTCAATCCCTTGGCACCCCAGCAGTGGCCACAGCCTCTGTGGAGCAGCCCACAGCCCCAGGCTGGTGTGGGGGCACCAGCTGCTTCCCCCCCCGCAGCGGGATGCCCGCGGATGCTCGAGCCCCAGGGGTGACGGGGCATCCCACAGGCTCTCCCAGAGGCACCGGCAGATTAGCGGCTCTATTTTTCAAGCTGATCCTCTCCCACCCCCTCCAACTTCATTCAACTTACAAGAATTTAAGAGAACTTGGCAGGACAGGCAGGGTCTAAATATAAACCCCGGTGGCCATTTCGTCAAACAAACCCCGATGAGCAAATGGCCTCAGTACCTGGAATGCGGGTTCATGGAAGTGACAGGTCAGCAAAGCAGCTGCCTCTTTCCTCCCAGCACAATGGGGATAGCAGAGATGCCATCAGCACGAGTTTTTTCCTACCCTGCTGTGCACTAAAAAAAATTATTCTTGGAACATTATGGAGTAGGGGAGTAAAAATAGATATGCAGGTTCAGCATAGGGCTCTCTTCACTCCTTGTGATTCCACCTTGTTTTGCAGAGAATAAAAGGAAAAACAGTTGTGCCACCCTGTTAAACTCTGCTTGCTCAGCAGCTCCTGACAATGACACTTGCTGCTTTCCAGGCTCATTTTAGAAATCCTTCCAGCAACCTGGGTGTCTCTGTGGTGTCAATTAAACAAAAAAAGATGAGTCCTTAACCAGACCAGCCTGGGTGGGAAATTTCAGTCAAAAACTTGCTGTAATGGCAAGTGAGTGAAGCTCAGGTGAAGCTCAGTTTTCCTGATCACTGTTGGCAGCAACAAACGTTCACCACATGGAAAAGGAAGTTGGAAGTAAGATTTGCTTTGCTCCAAGATCTCCTCCTGGAGAGCCATCCCTGAGCCCCCACACCAAGGCTGGGTGGGAGGCAGCTCCCACATCTGCTTGCCAAAGTTTTTTTGGCTCAGTGAAGCTCAGCGGAGACCAAACCAGCTGGAGCTGCTGGGATGCATCAAAAGCCCGGTGGCTGCTCTGCCCATGCAATTTGCCCATCACAGAGGGTTGTGATGGCCAACTTTGTCCGGTCCCCAGAGAAGTGACAGTGGATAAATAATCCCAGCATTAATGCTGGTGGAGTAATTTCAGGGATTCAGCCTGGGAGGGGCCATGCTGGTCCTGGGAGTGTCTCCCACCCACTGAGTCACTCCATGGGTTTTTCAGATCCTTGGGGACAGGCTCCAGTGTGTTTATGGCCAGCTCAGACAGGGTTGAGCGACAGGCTTTGACCTCAGGCTCTCCTCTGGTTTCCTTGAAGGAGGAGGCTCCAGGATGGGTCACCACAATGGGACCATCGTGGTGGGGGTGAGGGCAAACCAGGCAACAATCACAGGGAGGCACAGGCAGCTGTGACACAGAGGGTGACAAAGCAGAGGGGCCGGTGTCCCCTCCCAACCCACAGACCCTCTGCATCGCAGGGATGGTGCCACATGCTTTTGAATGGACACTTTGCTTCATGTTGGCAAAACAACACAATTTCAAGAGACAACCCAAGAAATCCTTCCACACCTTGCTCCCTCCTCCTCTCCACTCAGCCACCTTCCTCCTTCCCTAGGGAATGGGAGGGCTGGGGAATTTCTGTGCCTTGGTGATCTTTAGCCTTGGCCTCCCTGCAGCTGCGGCAACCTACAGCAGTTCTGTGGCTGCTCCAGAACCAGCCTGGGGGTGTCAGAGCCCAGCCTGGCTGGAAGAAGCCCCTCTTTAGGGCCTGGATCCTGAAGATTCCAGCATCACTAAAAGCTTCTGGCATCTGGGCTCCTAAACACTTTCTGAGCCACTTTACAGCCCACCAGTAAAGGTGACTGACCCTCACCTGCTCATGGCCTTTATCATCACTCAAAGCCCCTGGGCTGTAACAGGACAACAAAGAGCTTTTAAATTCACCAAATTACCAACAAAATCTCGTGTATTTTTCCAGGTAACATCCACTGGACCCTGCTTTTTTCAACCTTTTCAGTCAAGCACGTTCCCTCTGCGGCGCAGAAAGGGACTTCAATCCTCAGCTTCCCAAGAGGTCATTTAACAGCAAGCTGGAGGGAGTGGAGAGATGACAAGGAATTTTAATAGAAGGCAAATTAAGCTCTTTATAAGTCACTTCCAAATTGATTTATACAGCCAAGGCTGCTCCACTACACTTTCACAGTGGAAAAGTCCCTTAAGAAAACACCTTCAAAGGACTGATCCAACTCTCCTTGAAGCCAGGAGAGGCAAATCATGCATGTCAAAGCTGGGGCTAAAATGTGCACAAAACCCACAAACCACTCAAAATCACCATTCAATAGATTGTTCCACAGTCCCCTGAATCCCAGATGCTGGAGCCTAATGGATAATGCTGAGCTATCAAAACATGAGTGTACGTGGAGTCTTTATTCTCAGCATTATGACTTAATTTCTCAGCATTATGACTTAATTTCTCAGCATTAACGTTCATTTCAAAGCAAGGAATTTTGCTTGGCCTCCTCCGGGACCCCTAAAACCTTTGTGTTTGTTTTCCACCCATGCAGTGGGAGCACGGGGTGGCAGGGAAATGCTAAAGCAAATGTTTCCCCCTTTGCAGCACGCTGGAGAATGTGCGGTGACACCTCTGCTCAAAGGGAACGACTGTGTTTAGACAAGCCATGGCAAACATGAGGCACAAGCCCTGGAGGAACAGCTTCAGGGGCTGGAAGAAGGTGGAATATCGACTTTCAGAATTTGTGGGTGGAAAAAAAAATATCTGTCCATGGTTTCCATGCGGTTTCAGCCTGAGGCTTTGCATCCCCTAAGGAAATGTCATTCCTTGGCTTCCGACCCACCAAACTGAACTGTCAGATTAAGGAACGGCAAGACAGACGTCTTTGGCTACCCAGGCCAAGACAATGTCTTTCCACCATCATCAGAGTAATCTCCTCTTGGAAAAGGATCAGATGAATGTTGCCGTTGCTCAGAGGATTCCAGAAGATTCAACTTGTAAACAGCAATGGAAACTGTGCCAGCATATACTAAAAGGAAAACTGCACCATTTCAACAACAATTTTTGAGCTGGGTCCAGCAGTGACACTCTGATGAGCACCTTGTTGTGGGATGGTGTCCTTCGAGACATGGGTCTTTCTCCCTAATCCCATCTGGTGATCACTTGTGCACAAGGCCTCGTTGCCCTTGACGGTGCCACTGGTTGTGTAACAGCTGAGGCTGTTCTTGCTCATTCCCACCTTTCTGATCCTGGGGAAGTGCTGCGGTGACAGCTGGCAACCCCAAAGGGCCATGGGAATGGCTCTGTTTGCACTTCACTGGTGTCTGTGCCCACCAAATCCAAAGCAGGCCAATTTCATGTGACAGGGTTAATGAATAAATACCAACTGATGTAAGGAAAGGGCTCTTAGCTCTTCACTCCACCTTTCCATTCCACTAATGCCTGGCAAGTTGCTGTCTGCAAGCAGGACCTCACCGTGCTGAACAAGAGCACACATCCAGGAGGGCTAAAAGAACCAACATTCTGAAGATGAAGAAATCTGGGGGCATAAATTCCACATATGACTGTTGAGATAAATGTATGCAGTGATCCTGTACTCAAACATGTCAACATCATCAAAAGGGCCATAACCCCCTGCTGGACCTGGGAGGAGGAAGGGACTGTGGGAGTGTTGAGTCTCAGATTTTTCTAGTGATCTCAGCTCTCCCTGTCTGAGCAAAGCCACCTCCAGACAGACCTTCCATCTGCACCTCTCACCCACCACATGTGATTTCACCAAAGCTCCCTGGACCTCTGAACTCTAAGTGCTGAAGAACTTGGTCAGCACCTGGTCAGTGAGCAACAGGGGAAATTCCCCTGCACCCCTACCCAAAGCTCAGGGTGAGGAGCCTCCTATGACCATGCAGTGAGCAGCAACTGAAATGCACCAAGAGGAGGAGGTTGGTGGTATTCCAAAGTTTGCCCCAGTGCCACACACGCAGGTCAGCAGGCATCCCCTTAGCACAGCTTCTGCCCAGGCCATACACATGCAGCTGATTCTGCCTCACTGCTTTGGCCCAAAGGATCAAATATTGATTATTGTATTTGGAGAAAGAGAAGTGGATTCTATTTGGAAACTACTTCTTTCTTCTGTTTGGAAAGTAGAAGTGTGGGCTGAGAAGTGAATAAACCCCATGCATTCACTCATCTTTTGCTTCAACAAGGATGGAAGTTGTTAATCAGAATTGGGAGCAAACCACTGAACACGAGTCCCACGAGCCATCCCAGTGCCAGACCTGTAGGAAGCTATAAAACAGAGGCTCCTTAACCCCTTCCTACAGGAGATTCACAGCCATGAGCCCACAAACCCAGCTGGGGAAATGCTACACTGAAGCTGCACTTTCAGTCCAAAGCACAGTGAAACAGCAGAGCGAGACCGGAGGTGAGAATAAGGCCTGAGATTTTCAAAGCCCTCAACTCCAGCCCGATGGGTCCTGTGCCATCATAACCACATCGCAAATCTTTTCTCCGTCCCTGCATGTATATCCCACTATCAGGTGGAGCTACCTGGGAGGGCAGGGAGAAAGGGCTCCCAGGAACACTGTCTCACTTTGGTCTGTGGAGCGGTGAGACGGGCTCCTGAAAGGCAACAGACTGGAACCTCCCCGAGCTTCCAGGGCTCGTTAACTCTCCTTGGCCAGATCTGTGATTTGCTACATGATGCATGGAGCAGGAATTTCCAGCCTGTCTCCAGAAAAGCAGTCCTGCACCCTGGGCTGATCAGCCACCGCACCAACCTCCCAGTTCATCGAAGATACCTGGTGACTTCGATGAAATCATGCCTGAAATCCGAAATGTAAATCAGGTGGGGAAGGCATTAATGGCAGCAATGTAAAGGCTCAGTGCAAACTTTCCCAAAATGAACTGTCCTGACCTTGGCTGGGCTGACAATAAAAGTGTGACATCATGTGCAAACGAGCTCTAAATTCAAACCAGGTGCTGGGAGCTGCCTGGCGTCACGTGGCTGCAGCACAAAGCACTGATGTGTGAGCAGGGATGCTGGGGGCAGGAGAAAGGCTGAGGACAGACAGGGCACGCTCAGCAACAGAACAGCCAGTGCAGCCTACGACAGAATTCTGCACTGCACTTGAAAATGCTGGGATTTGTGCTCTTTGGTGCCAGCTCCACTTGGGGCTAACACCGTTAAGTAAACAGAGTTGCTGATACACATTTCCACACGTTTGAGCATTCCTACAGCTCTGGAATCAAGCCACCAGCACAATAATGAGGGTTTTTTCCATGATTGCTTATACTCAGGACTCCCTTGGACCTTGCAAAGTGCTTGGAGCTGCACTCACAGGACACAGGTATCGGAGAGCACTGTGATTTACAGCCAAAAACCACATCCATGCTTCAGAGCCCCTCATGGCCCAGCCATCGTTCCCCTGCTGCCACCCTCTAAGGAAATGGCCTGTCCCTCATGACTGACCCTCTCCTTGCTGCACAAGAACACCCTTCCCAAAGGGGTCTCCACGAGCAGTTTTTCACCCCACTCCACACTGCCAGGCCAGCTGCTCACCCTCTCCCCACATCCCAGAGGCAGTGCTGGCACGGAGCTGTGCAGCCACAGCCCGAGATAAACTCTGCTGGCTCGTGTTCACAGGGGGGACCAGATCAGCGCAGAAGAGGCAGGTTTGCTGTCCATAAACCAGCACCTGGGAGGACAGTAACTGCAGTTCTCAATGGAAAAGTCATTTTTTGCATCCTGGTGTTTTGGAGAGTACAGCCCAAAGAGTAAAAGCCACCACTGGGAGCTGATTGGCCCGGGAGGGGCTGTTGGGAACATTTCGAGATGTGACGCAAAAACATCACCTGCCCAACAGAGTGGGGATCACACACAACTGTGTAGACTGTAAACTGTTCTTTATTTTCTGCTCGTCATTTTTTGGAACATGCTCTGGCTGTTCCAGAGTGAACCCGAGGCAAGGAGAACTCAAAATATAAAATCTGTTGTACAACACACAGGTTTGACATGAGTTGGGCAATTTTTACATCCAGATCATTATTAATTTCTTTTGGGAATTCCATTTCCACAGGAAGCGTGGTTGGATGAACACTACTGAAGCACACAAATACCAAGACCTGAGCACCACAAACTGCAGAAATTACGCAGCACTTTTACAATACTGAAAATTCTCTCCCACTGTCAGTAAGAGTAAACACATCCAAAGGTTTCTCCATATGGAGAGCAACTACAATGAAACAGTTTCAACATCAAAATCAACTGGAAAACAACAATATCAGGTGAAGTGTTAAATTACATCTAGCTAGGAAAGTTCTATAATAATCCTGGGTCTGAGCACTGTTGTTTGGCAGTCTCCTTCCTGCCACGCCAGTTACAATAAACACTCTTCACACCCAGCTTACCACAGCCCAGCTGAAACTTGAGCAGCCTCCAAATGGACAAGGAATGGAAATAGGAGAAAAAGAGAAAATAAATCACAGGCAGCCAATTAATTTTCATCTCTCACATTGTTCTTCCTGCTCAGCTGGGGAAAGGGAACCTTTCCAAGTGAGTTCAGAAATGCTGTGGGTCCCTTCATCCATTCCTGTCAAGTCTTCAGTGAAGAAGGTTGGAAAATGCTGATGACAGGCAATAAAGTAGAATCACTGAAATTTATAAATCTGGAAATTTGGAAGAAAAAATATCTGTATGCAAGAATAATGAAAAAAATATTTGTCAGCATTTGAGTGAACTGAGAGTTCCAGACTGGAGGCCTCTTCTGCTCAAAAACTTCGTGGAAGTGCACAGTTGTAGGAAAACCCTTGAGAGACACAATGCACAGCACAGCCATGGGAGATGAGATGGACAAATTATTCTGGTTTTTCATTATGAACAACACTCATACCTTCTAAATTTGGGAACAGAAATTCTTTTTCTGCCCCTCTCTCTCCCTCCCTCCATATTTTAAGTTATGAACTACAGAAATGCAGAAGTAGCAGCATTTCTAATTCTTTTTCAGATGAAAGGTAACAGGCATTCTGTAAACTCCTGGTCTCTCCTTTTTGCACCACAGCCAAAGTGTAATAATAGAGCTCAGCAGAGCTGTGAATTGTGTCCATTCATCCTCATCAAGTATTAACTTCATACACTGGAATTCATCTTTCCAAAGTCCACCTATCAGGACAGTCAGTCAATAGCCAGGCTAGTTAGGATAATACCCCAGGATTACAAACAATACTGTAGTGATTTCTGCAGCACTGCAGGAATCTACTGTAAAATTAACACTGTATTTCAGGTATTTTCTCAGTCACATTTTCAAGATGATGCACACAAACCAAACTGCCCGATGACAACAGAGCACCACAGTGCACGGCAAGACTCAGCTGTCTCAGAGAGAGGAGGGAAGAGCAAAAGCTTAGCAAAGTTTTGCCAACTTTCTGTCCCCTCACAGATAATCTAAGTATTCAGACTTAAGCATTATCGGTTAGAGTTCAAAATAAAGTGACTGCAGTGGTGTCCTAGTAGTACTGCTCTTGTGTGCTACAAGAGCAAATAATAAATGAGAAACAATTTCTGTACAATTTCTAATAAATACACCCCCTAAATTCTAGTGTCTGATAAAAATCCCTGAGTTAATTCTCATCAATGTAAGGTCTCCTGTTTTCCAAAGAAGTTTTGGTTCAGTCAGACAGAAAATCACTTCCTGATGTACAGCTGTCAGTGCTTATTCAAGCTACACTTTCACAAGGTATATTTTTAGTTTTCTACAGTAGTGCCAGAAATTACATTAGCATCTGAATCCCTGCAGTGTAACAAAGCCTGTGAGACACAGTTATCAGAGGGCAGCCACAGGCAGGAAGGCAGCTACACCTGGTTAGCAGGAGTTTAAATCAGAAGAATAAAGGCAAGTTCACTTTTTAGGCAGATAATGTCACATCTTGTGGTCACCTTGGTTTTCTGCTGGTTCAACATGCTGACAGGAGCCACTGCCAGTGCCACAGGAGGAGCTGGGAACTCCTGGCCAAGAGTGGATGTGCTGTTTCTGGTACTGCCAAACTATTACATGGCTCACCTGGAGTCACGAAATCTCTGCTAGAAACTTTATAAAATACTAACTTCAGCCTTTTCCAGGATCTTTTTCTTTGGGATCCTACAAATCTTTCTGAGTTAGCTCCCTGGCCTCACCACACATGTCTACTTCTATATTAAACTCCTAAGTAGAAGGATGCTTCCAAGCAAAAAGGATTTCTGCAGCAGTACTAACCTGCACCACCTGGGTGGCTCCAGGCCATCCATCAAAAATGAAAAGTATCTTCTGGACCCTGAGAGAGCCAAGTGATCTGCTGGCATGAGAAATCCTAGTCTGTCAGCTCAGGAATAGAGAAGGTGATTCCAAATCTGCTATTTGCTGTTCCTCCTCGCCATTAGACAAGAGAGGATCAAGCACATTCAATGAGCCTTTGCTTCCTCAAGGCATGAAGTCTCTGAAGAGATAAGGCCACTTTAAGGCCATCAGATTCCACCTGATAGCAACAAATCTTAAAAACTTCACCAAGGTCTCAGCCACTGCTTTCAATCTACTGCAACGAGGAACTTTTCTTGTGGGTACCCAATGCCACTTCCAACAAAGCCCACTTGGTAGTAAAAATTGCATTCACATTCAGGGGGCTAAAAAAAGGGGATTATAAAAGACTACATGGAAGTTTATAGACATGATGTAAAATTAGGGATCTATAAAAGTGAAATTTCCCTTTGTCTTCAACAGAGGCAGATTTTCATCTTTTAAGGCCAAATCTTCTCTGACACACAACAGAACACAAAATATATAAACACTTTCGTTCAAACCTGAAACATTTGTAAAAATGGGAAAAAGAGAGAAAAAGTGAAAAGTCTTTCACTTGGAGGAATACTGAGGTACTTTGAGTAGTACTCAAAAGCAGATATTAATTGAAAAATGTCTATTATTAACTGCAAAATGAAAAAACAAAATGAAATGCTACTAAAAGCTATTATGCTTGATGGGCAAAGCCTGATAATTTAAAAATTACATCAGGATGATTCAAGTGTGCTGACATAGAAAAACTATTCAAAAAAAAATTTAAAAATATTATCACGATCTACCCATTAAACTGGGCTAAGGCAGTTGGTCTCCAGATCCATCTTAGGATAAATTAGGGTAAACATTTGGAATCAACAAGTTCTTAATGTGAACTGGCTGAAATTTTGGAAATTGTTCAAGCAATAGAAGTCTTTCAAGGATTAGGACAATGTGCATTATCCTAGGTGCAAATATCACATTATGCCCATAAAGACTGATGTAATGTCTATTCACCTTGTTGTCTTGAAAGGACAAGTTATTTCAAGTTTCTGTTTTGTTCACCATGTGCCCTAAACCATTTTTGCATTGCAGAAATTCTCGAGAGACCTTTCTACCTCTCATAATCAAAACCTCGTATTTTAGAATGACAAAGATAAATTGTCCAATAACTGAAGAGAGTGACTCAAGTTAAAGAAGGACCATCACTAATGCAGTTGAAAAGAGCATTACTTCTTCCACAGGCAGCTTTGGTCAGTGTTTCTTTAGGATGTCCAGCATTCACAGTAGTGTTGGCACCTCTCTGGTTCTTGCTGTCCTCCTGAAGCTCAGTTCAGACAGTGTCAATAGGCTGTTATTGATCAATCCAATTGAAAATTATTAGAACCAAACTGAGAAGGCCAACACAAATGCCAAAAATAACCAAGGCACATGCCTGTGAAGAAAGAAAAACAAAAATTAATGCTTTGCTGAAAGAAGCATTTTACATATCCAAGGCTTATGAAAGTCCCCAAGAACAAGTACAGTGTCTTTTAAAATAATCTGTAATGTTTCAAATTACAGTCCTCAAACACAAAGTATCTGCTTAGGGGGAAACTAAACCAAGCCTGGGATAGTTTCACTGGGAACTCTTGAAGCAGTCTGGTTTCCCTGCTCACACTATTCAGCTACACAAAAAATAATTTGCCCTTTACAACTCTAAACAAATTGAGAAACTGAATTAATATTTTACTCAAAATACAATTAAAATGACAGTGGTTTTTTTACATTTTGGAATAGCCAGATGATAATAAAACCACAGTTCAAGAAACAGTAGCTTGCTGATTTATAACAAGCCCCCAAATCTGCTGGAACTAGTCATGACTTCAAATGGTCAGAGGGCATCATTATTAGATTTTTTTTCAGATTCCCTGTTTTGTCAATACAAGAGCAGCCCCATGAATCATAAGAATGGCAGAAAGACTGTGTATGAACAGTTTGTCAGCATTTTGGCCACTGCTATGAAGCTGCTCTGCTGAGCAGTGGTTAAAATGAAGACAGACAGTTACAGTGCAAAAAACAGGCTCCTACATGAATTCTAACCAGAATTTAACCTACCACACCAAAAGAGAAACCACAAAGAGGAGGGAAAAAAAAAAAAGGAAGACGACCAAAAACAAAGATGTTTTTGAGAAGTCTTGCATAGAAAACAAGCACAAAACCTGTTTCACTTAAATGCAGTTTAGCTTTGTCCCAGCTGACCAGACAACATCAGAGTAACATGTAAAAACTGAGGAGAAACTGGATTAAAAGTCAACATCTGAAAACTATAGGGGAAAGCTCAGATCAGTGGTCCAGCACATGGACACATTGCTTGCCAAAAATCTCTGGTGAAGGATTTTCAGAAAGACCAGAGCTACCAGTAAGGAATGAAAGAAAATGCTCAGAGATTTTGTGAGCTGCAATGAAAACAAGAGCTTTGCCCCTTGGATTGTGTGCTCCACTGTGTATAAAAATGCAGTTAAAATGAGCCTATTTAAATATTATTAGTGCACATGAAAAAAAGAAAACATACCCCAAGTTTCTGTGGTGATATAAAGTCCTCTCTGTTAAGTTTAAGATAAAATAGTCCAGGATATACGAAAAGCAAACACGTCGATGTGGTCGAACCTTTAAAAAAAGAAAATAAGCTTTTGTTTGGAGAAGACTGAAGTACATTGCAGAATCATATACCAAATTTCTTGAACTTAAAATAAAAACCAGGAAAACCAGCCATGACAAGAACTTACCAACCACTCCAAATACATTTTTAATGTCAGGCACATACATTGCAAACAGAACAACAACTGTATTCAGTGTTAAGGTGACAAGGATATGGCAAATCCACGACCCAGGAAGATGAGAGAAAAACACCATCAACACAGCTTTCCTTGCCTAGACAATACAAAGACAAACACAAAATACGTGTGTAAATACATATGTGGGTAAATACATACATATACATATTTTTTGATCTTATCTCAATTTCATAACCTTTAAAATTACATCATTCCAGATGTGAAAGAACATTTTAAAAATCAAAATGCCAGAAGCTTAGTAACAGTTTAATGCTTTGTCTCTCTGTAGTGTAGAGTGTAATTTATTACCTCATTAAAGCAAGATTTATCACATGGCCATTAGTCTTAAGAAATTACTGGCCCCTCCCATTTTTGGAGGGACAAAAGAAGGCCTGGGGGATAGTGCTTTGTCTCTTTGAACATGCTTGGTAGCAAATGTCAGCATGTTGCCAACTGATACATAACCTATACAGTGCTTCCATACACAGAGTTTTGCCTGCACCATTTTTTTTGGTCCTAACTGAATGAATTTTCAGTTCTACCACAATTCTGATAAGCTAAAGTAGGGGGTTTTTTTTGTGAAATAGGTCTATATGTGTTTTTAATTTACAATTAAATTGAGTTTCAAGTATAAGTGTGTTTGTGTGTGGGTGCGTGCATGTAGAAAGCAAAAACCAAGTCAGCAAAACTCAATTTAAGAGGAAAAAAAAATCAAACTAAATAAACTTTAGAAGTTCTGAATTCCCTAAATTAAAAACAATGCTGTGGGCTAGTTTTAATCTGAAATCTGTCTCAAGAGCACAAATTAGCTTAGTGGTTAGTTGTTATTTTGGAACTTTCATGGAACATATGCAAATATGTGGTCTTTGATCAATCACTTGACAAGTGAATAAGATACACAAGACTAGATGTGACTCAAGGATTGTAGTCTGCAAAGCATTAGTGACCAGTGCTCACTGCCAGCTCCAGAGCACTCAGGAATACTCACAGGAAAATGGATTAGAGGGACTGTCAGAAGCACAGCAAACAGAATGGCTGCTCTCACAGTCATGATGATGGTATCGTGGGGCAGGTACCTGGAGTAACCTTGCAGCAATTCAGAGTCCACTTTGTCTGAAAACAAGACAAATTAATTGCTTTGTTAATCACTTGAGAGCTAAGGTAATTAGCAAGGCATATTAAAGTGACATTCAAATGGATCCATCTGCGTGGGGGAAGCAGATACACTCTGGCATTACTGATACACTAGGATGCAAAATCTTCGGAGAAATGAAAAACTTGAGTAGGCAAGTCCAGGCAGAGCATCTGCTGAAGCCAAAGATGCCTAAAGAAGACACAAATGTGAAGGAGACAGCATTAAAAAAAAGATAAAGAAATTTAACAGCAAAAGTCAGAGCACTGAGAGAGTGGTCTGCTACCCTGTTTTGTTTTGGTTTTTTTTTTTTAATCTTAACTCTGCTTTTTTGGAATTCAGAATGGACCAAAATTTTCAAAGTCCGGTCACCCTGTGAAGTTTCAAATTCACAGAAAACAACAGAAAACCATCTAAACCACAGAGAGATGAAACATGCCTCATTTCAAAGAGGGAACTCTTCTTTTGTTTTCAATTTAAAATAAAATGTTTTACATTTTCTCAGACTGGTGTTTTAGGAACAGGGAACAGACTTTCTCTGTTTAAAGAAGTAAGTTAATTAAACAAGACAACCAAAAAGTGAAAAGGAGAAGAAGCTTGCAAGGGGAAAAAACCAAACCAAACAAACAAAACAACTCTCTTACAGACATCTACTCTTGATTCCAGCATTTCAGGCTCCCGAGTCTTATTAAAGTTACTAAAAGAAATCAATCCTGCAGAAAACCAAAATCATGCCCAGTGAAACAGACTGAAAGACTACAGTCAAGACAGGGTCTTGCCTCAAAGAAATCATGGCAGTAAAGGTAACAGGAACTGGGATGGCTTCCAGGACTATTCTTTCTTTTCCTCTTTTTTTTTTCCCTTCTTACTGAGATTTCATCTGGACAGATAATTATCCTGCACTGCCTGCTGAACCTCTCAGAGTTGCACTTAAATTTCTATATTCCAACAAACCTCACGGAGACAGTCAGAAAACAGCAATAGTGGCCAATATGCTATTAGGGCCTTCAAGACTCCCCACATAATTTTTCTAAGGCTTCTGAATATCTAGGGAATATTTTCAGACATATGCTTACACTTGGGGCTAAAAGGTACAAAAGTCCCTAAAAATCTGGAATTATTAGATGCTGAAAGTCAATATTCTTGGTGCTTTGTCAGACACAATCTCGTCCCCATGATCAAGAATTTTAAAACACTCAGAAAGGAGAGGAAATCCTAATCAGAACTTTCATCTTACTGCCTTACAGTCTCCTGTAAGAATTTTTATTAATTCCAATCAGTAAAGATCAGCACGTGATCATCTCATAAAAAGAGTTTTCAGAAGACATCAGAGTGATCCTCATAGATGATTGTGATGCATTTATGTGACAGCATTGGTATGAAACCACTCCAGAATCAGTAAGTAGAGGCAATTCAATCAGACCAGGTGTGTTACCATTGCTCTATGAAACAGACACTCACCTACTTCTGCCAAGGTTCTGATGGACTTTTACAAAAAGGCCACTACGTAGATAAGGGGTCTTATATCCTTCTGTGCACTGGGGAAGTACAAGAATACCAGACAGAAAAAGTCATCTATGTTTAAACTCTGCTAAAAAACTGTACACAGATTTAGAAGTCCAACTGTAGAGTAATTAAATTGGTATTGCAGCACAGAGTCACCAAAACTCTACAGCAGATGAAAGATGCCTGTAGAATTTGGTAGGGCAAGGGTGATACCCCACCCACTCTTCTGATTGGTAATAAAAAGGTACATTTAGTTCATCAAGCACTGTGCCGACAACATTTCTAAGAAATGTGCACTTCTTGGTTCAGTTCATGTATCAAACAGACACATTTCTGGCTCAGGGACTGCATGCAAGACAGAGAATTCTATCTCCATTAATAAAGGAGCATGTGCTGGAAACCCAACTCAAAGCTTATCCTCTTGAATTTTTAAAATCTGAAGGTTCAAGTGTACCAGTGCCTGAAACATTCCAGGCAGAAGACATTTACCATTTCTCATTAACCTTTGTTCTAAGGAATACTTGAATACACTTACCATAAAATGTCAGGTAGCCAAAGAGAGCAGACATAAAGTAAATTAGGAAACTCAGACCAATTCCTGTGACTGTTACATTCTGCATTCTCCTTTTGGATGGACTAAAATGGAAAAATAAAAAAAGGAAATTAGTGTTGCTTTACCTGTATTGGGGATGATTAAACACAGCACAATCTATACAGTACCATGCCTTTCACAAGGAAGTACTGGCCTAATTAAGGGCCACTGAATATTTGGCGAGGTCTGTGCTGTCACTGGTATTTAGCGGGTTTAAAAGTACCTTTAATGTGGTAGTTAAAAGGGCACTTTTCAAGCAGAAAATTAACCTTGTCCCCATCTTGTATGGAATTTAGACATCTTAGTGTCTCTTAAATGAAAACTGGGATTGACACAGGATGATATCTATTCAAAGCCAGGAACAGAATCTCTGTCAAAAACCCCCACTGGATCAGATATGGCCAAATGCAGATTCAGTTACAGCCATAAAAATTAACTATTAAAGTACTTTAGCAAATGACATTTTTTTCCTCCTGATTGTCCAGGGCAGGACAATATACTGACATTGATGATGGAACCATATTTGCTACTTTTCTCTCCTGTATGAGAGAAAAAGCCAGTACAGACTAAAACTATACATTTCCCAAAACCATGAAAGCTCCTTAGTTTGCAGTGTTTGATGGCACTGACTTAAAAATAAAAACTATTCAGGAACAATTTAGGTAAAATATTACAAAAAAGGTTACAATTATATTTTAATATTGCATGTGTTCTCATACATTACCTTTGGAGCTCACAATAGATTGGCAAGACTGAGGTATGGCACAGAAAAGAGAAGGCCATAGTTGGTATTGCATAAGCACTCTAAAACAGAAAGAAAACATCTTGTAAGTTGTTTGCTACTACTGCTGGTTCAAAAAACAGCTGGATGAACTCAGAATCCAGTTCAAGTGTTGGAAGTCAGTGGAAATACTTCCAGATGAATACTTTGAGATAAATCTCCACAACACAGAAACAGTGTCTCTGAATCACAAAAACTGTCCACAAAAACTCAACCTTTTCAAGTCATCTAAGTTCAAAGTGGACACAGCTCACTTTCATCATCAGGAGAAGTCATGCTGCCTATAGGCCAAAAACTGAAAGATTCTTTTTTGACTATACTGAAGCCAAGTACTTATGCAGAAAGAGCAGGATGTGTCCCAGAGCCAGTGTATCATTTGTGAAATTCTCTAAGAAGTTTTCCAAATTAATATCCTGGCTACCTGTCAAATCACTGATTCCTTCACGGTGACCTCACTATTTTCTGATTACTCCTTCAGAAAAATTTGGATAAAACATAAAATATAGCAGAAAATATTAACAGGAAATGTAACACGCTTTGGCATCTGAAGTTTTAAGACAGTTATGTAATTAAAGGTGCAACCACACAATTAGTGGTGTTGATGCCTGAGGTGGCCACCTGAAACAGAGACAAGACAAGAATAAGGGAATAAAGGTAGGTTTTATTTGAAGGGCCTTCAAAGGTACAGGCTGGGCAGTCAAAAGGCTACACCCAAGATGGAGCCTGGGTGATGGGTTCTTTCTACTTTTATAAGTTTGGCTCATTTGCCTATCAGGATTAATTCTCCAATTATAACCTCAGTTCATTATGTAATTACCCCACGTTTGCCCCCCTTCAGAGGCTTTTAGTTTACACATTTTAGGGCCTGGTGTCCTTGATGTGGAAACCTAGAGAGGTTTGTTATGTCTAACCAGCATGAGAGAACAGCAGCTAACAGGCCACAAGAAACTTCAGAGTTANTAACAGGTCACAAGAAACTTCAGAGTTACACACTACGCAGCACAGGACTTGAAAAATATAAAAGTTAAAACCTAAGGCATCAGTGTATTATTCCAAAAACTTGTAATAAAAGAGATGAATGATCTTGTACAGCTTACTGCCATTGCCAAGTGGAATAAGCTGAACTATAACAAACACTTCTGTGCTGAAATAATCAGACCTGTACTGATAATAGATATGCCACTTTCTATTGATAAAACTAATTTTAAAAAAAGATTTTTCTTGGAGTCACAAGATTCTTCAAAGCACAAAAGGCCAGGATCTCATGGTAGATGTTTCTGGTCAAAGCACCATTTCTTCTTTGATCTACAGATAACATTTGTCTCATGTTTGCATTGCCCAAGCCTTTTTTTGTTCCTCCTCCTTCCCTTTTTCTTGGGAAGGTAGGGATGGATTTTATTTTTTCAGAGAAACACAGCCACATCCCTGCTAAATCCCACTACAGGGTTATCCCAGATTTACATTTTTCCTTTCCTCTTCACCTCACACAGACCAGGGCTCTACATGGTACTTCCCCCCCTGCAAGCCTTGATGGGTGGTGACATGATTTAAATGCCACATTAATTAACAGATACCAGAGCTGGCACCCAATGAGATGCACAAGATTCATCAGGCCTGAAGAATTAGCTTCAGGTAAGAAAAAACTAAGGTTAGGTCCAGGCAGTGTCAGGAAACCTGCTCTACCGTGCCAGGAACTAAGAGCACACAGCCAAGTAGCACCACCTTCCAGCTGAGGGCATGTCAAGTTGGCTTGATCTGACTGCATGATGACGCTGACCACTGCTTCCTCTGTTATACTTTCTTCTTTGGTCATATTTCCAAAATATTTTCATAAATGCTAACTTAGACAGTCAGCCTTCATATTTAAAAAAAAAAAAAAAGTGAGACTGGATAACACTTGGCAGCAGGTACAGAAAATACTTCAGCAGCCCATAACAAGTTTTACACAAGGACGGCTTACCCTGGGTAAGGCTTAAACCCCAATTTTTTAAAAACCACCACCCCCCTTTAAGTTTGTGTACTGTTAACAGAGATTACCTCTTTTGAAAGATGAAAGAGCTTTGCTTTACAATCCCCAGTAGAATTTGAAACCTGTAAAATATAAACATACCAAAAAAAAGGCATAATGAAAGAATAAGCCCAAACCACAGACATGAAACTTTTCAGATTCTGTGATGATTAATAAAAGAAGGAATTTAAATGGCAAACCATTCTGAAAGTGTTAATGTAAAAAAAGCATTACAGTTTACTAGTAAAATTAGAACTTCAAACCAGCATGCACTTTACCTGTAAAGTCTCTATGGCACTACTGAGAGGTAGAGGACAAGGGATCGACCATTTTTTAATCATAACCTGCAGAGACAGCATATTTCATGTATGAATGATATCCTAAAAATCAGTTTTCAATTTAGATACACACAGCTGAAGTATCAGCCTGCTGGAACACACAGCAGGGAGCTACACCCCCAGTAAATTACCAGGCCTGCCTGGTAGACAGGCCACCAGAAGGAGACTTGACAGAAAAGCTTGTCAGTGCCATTCCACCCAGCTGCTCACCCTGCACAGCTGGCAGCCTTATGGCCCACGGATCTGGAGGTGGGGCACTGCAATGGGCTCTGACATGAGCTGAAATACAACCAGCGCTCCCCAGCCATTCTCCCTGGGCTCCACACCAAGGGCCTCCCGTCCGGAATTGCTGCTGTGTTAGCGATCCCAGGCTCGCGCCCGGAGCACACGAGCTCTTAACAGAGATAGAGCAGAGCCTAGGGCTAATCTTAAAAGGCAGAAACATATGGTTTGGACTAGAAAGCAAAGGAAAAACAATAAATGCAATTATTGTCCCAGAATGTCATTGGGCCTTCAGCTACACCCTGCTGGTTTAGGGACTGCCAAGTAACAGGGCTGAAAATCAAAGGAAATTAAAATAAGAAATGTTACCTCCTTTTTCAGGAGCCCAGTTTAAAGTGATAGTTGCATTGCTCTCCTCACCCTAATTAATTTCCTATTGTAGTTGCCTGGCTTTTAGAGGTTCTTCTTTTGAAGCCTAGAGCAAATAATTAAAAACTCAATTAAAGACTCAGATTCACGAGAAGAATAACATGGAAGGGAGCTCTTCTCCTGGCTCACAGAACTGTGTTTTGCCTGCTGCCAAGTGGTGTTTCCCAGAGGATTAGATGCTCCCTCTTTTCACCAGGACCAGGAGAGGCAAACAAATGTTACCTCTGGCCAAAACGTGGGGAAAGAAAACTGTGGGTACACAGCAGGCTGAGTGCATTGTGGCAGTGACATGTTTTAAACTGCACAAGAACAACTCAAGGCATGGAACTAGGTGGGAGCCTGCTCAACAGCAGCCTGCAAACACCAAACACTAAAATATAATTTGGGCCTGTGTTGTGTTTAAAGGCACCCAGACAGGGGAAGGCTTTGAACGCTCCAAAGTAGTCAGCTTTGGGGGAACTCTGTCTAAAACTGGAATAGGCTTCCTGAGCACTGGAAAGGGGCATGGAGCTGAAAGGCAAGGTTTGAGGCAAGTAAAATGTGCCTGGCAGTGGTGAGGGGAAGGTTTCCTGCAAGCGAAAGAGCAAAGATATATATAAACATTGCAGAGAGAGCACCAGACAAGCCAAACCTAAAAGGCTGGAGAACATTTTTCTAAAATAAATGTAACAGAGATTAAGAACAGACTGAAGTGGAAATAAAAGAAGACAAAATAAAATGCACTAGGCGCATTTAAAATTGTGCATTTATATTTGCCCACCTACTTAATTATTCAAATGTGTTTGGGTTTCCAATTGTAGTCTAATGAGGTTCCCCAACAGGAAAGGATTTTTAAGCTGGCAGCACAGCCCAGTTAGCTGAGCAGTCATGCAAGGCACCACAACCCTCCTCTAGAACTTTTAAGCCTTTTTCATAGAAACATTCTTTTGAGTATAACAAACATTTGGTTTTAAGTGAAAAAAACCTTAAAAATCAAGAGAGATTCTAGTGGAAAAAGGGTATTTCAAGCCCACACCAGAAACACTGCTAAAGAATAAAGTCAGAGGCTCAAAGTCTTCTAATATTCTCAGTGATTTTTTGTATCCTGCAGAGGGAAAACAGGAATCCCTTTATTCCAGCAGTATTGACAGCACTCAGCAAAGGGGGTGTCTGTGCATAACATCATTCATTATATATGGCAGGTTCCCAATCTGCAACATGTTTTGTTCTGGGAACATAAACAGGAGATTTAGAAAAACACCATCAGCAATCATTAACACCTTTGCTGAACAAGCTACCAATAATGCTGTCTCCAAACACACACAAAAAAATAAAAGTCTGTCTTTACGCTTCACCAATATTCAATACAGCAAGAGGGGAGGCCATAACAAAAAAAGTTTAACAATCACAATTTCTTTTCCCTGAGGATTCAAATCAGGGAAGCATTCAAAAATCAGAAACAAAAGTGCTCAGGACCTCACAGAATCTGGCTTTGAATCAATACTTATACATACTTGTTTTTCTCCTAGATCAGCTCATCTCAGTGTTTGCAATATTTTTGCAAGTGAAGACTAGAACCAGTTTATTGGCTTTAAAGGAAGAGATACTGAGGCACACAGAGGACATTCATGACCTGCCCAAGCCCCAGAGCAGAGCCCAGAACAAAGAACTCTCCAGCCCTTTGCTCAGTGCACTCCCTGACCAGACTGACCAAGACGTCTCTTTTCTGCAGGCTGCAGTAAAATTGTGGCTTGCTGGCAAAAAGCTGAACAGATGGTGTGCACTTGAAAAGGCACAGAATTACTGTATATGCAAAATATAATTATATCACTTCCATATGACTAACACAGTTCTCTTCTGGAACAAATTAAAACATATCTGCCACACAGAAATTAACAGTGTGCAAACTAAAACACCATTTCAACAGCACATATCACCCACTTCAAAGCAATTAGATATGAAAACTAAACCACATTTAATGCCTTTGACTTTCAGAGCCTGAACAAGTCAGAGGGAATATTCTGTCAAGAGTATTGGTTTTCTGGAAATATCCATAAAGGCTTTTAAAAATTTTGACCTCAGTTAGATTTATTGAGGCTGCTGCTTTGCCATTTAACAAGAAAGAGTAAGCACACACATTTAACCATTTCATTAAAAATCCAGCAGTCTGTACTCCTTCATTAGCACTTTCTACCCACTTCTTTGATAGAGAATCACAAACTAAAATCTAGTTTAACTCATGCTTACACATTCGCTTTTTCAGGGACTGAAGTTGTTTTCAAATGCATCCACCCATTACAGCAGCTTTCCTCAGAGATCCATACACATTCCCTTTGAAATCCAGGAGCTGAACTGGTTTTAAAACCCTTGCAACTTGCTTCAGCCAAAGGCCTATGTCAGCATTATAGTTAGAGCTTTTTCTTACGGTTTTTTTTTCCAATTTTTTTCTTTTAAAGACAAATTTTAGGAGAGAGGTCAAAAGTTAAGGTAATTTATAAATATTACAAATGAATTTCCATTAACTCTGGAGAGGCTGTGGCTGCTTCTCAATGTTCAGTTTAAGAAGAATACTTCCCAAGGTCCTACAAACACTGCAACTCTCCAGGGATACCCTAGGGAGATGTTTTGACAGCTTTGAAGTTTGGTTTTATCACATGGTTTAGTTCCTAATGGATTGCCTTGGTCTCCTGGATGGCATGTTTGTTCAACTTGCCTTCAACTCTGTTTATCCCTTTGTAAAACAGGTATTATATGCAAGTCAATGCAAGCCAGAATGACAGGGCAGAGGGGGAACATTTTTGCCAGGCTCCCAAATAAGATTCAAATAGATGACAAAGTGAGAGTTGCTCAGTTGTAGCACATATTACACATGTGCATTAACATACTTTTTTTCCTGCAAAAAGAAAAAAAGTGCAACTTAAAGGCATATTTTCTCTCTTAGATCTGCCTAGCAGGTCTCACTTTTGATATTTGGAAACATCTACCTCACAGGGGCCTTGAGAGGGTGAACATCAGGGTCAAAAACCCCCATATGGCTCAGAGAAAAGAACTTTTCCTTTCAGCTGGAAAGGAGAATAAGGTCATTGACGTATTAATGAATCTTGTAAACTGCCTTAATGAAGTTCTAGTTTTCTTTGCCTTTTTCTGAACTCTGTCACTCCATTATACATGTAAATTTAATTTATTTGGAGTATATTAAATTTTCTTCTGCACTAGTTGCAGTAAGTAATAGCTAGAAGTTAAGAAAACAGAATTCCATTCCTCTGCTAGTAGGGAAACAAAAATATATGTGCCAGCTCCCTTCACTGCACCATCAGCAAAAAAAAAAAAGAATTGTTATATTTACCAGCCCAAAATATAATTATTTCAAATCTTTTCACATGCTTGTAAGTTCATACCCATTTCCAAGCCTCAGCAAAACAAAAGTAATCTGTCCAAGCAAGCACATACTGAACTTAGGGAAATTCTAAATTTCACATAAAAAGTTAAGGGGGAGGGGAAGACAAATTAATTTCAAAACAGGCTTATGAAAACATTCAGACAATAAGGGAAAAAAAAAAGATAAGCTGTGCAGAGATTTTTAACTTACCACAAGAGTAAAGTACACCGTAAAGAAAAATGATAAACTACTTGTGTAGCCAAGAAAGCCTGTAAAATAACAGTAAAAATAAAAGAGAATTTATAAGGAAAGTGATCCTAATGTACAGCTAAAGCTTTACATTTTAGGCATGTTTTCTATTACAGTGCTTGGTATCTGGGGCTTAGGACTCAGAATAACAACATTCCAACTGCCTGTCACAGATCATTTATGTAGTTTTGTAGGGCAGAATTAGAACTGGCTTACCACTAATGGCATGCTGTAAGTAAATGCAGCTCTTTAATGTTCTGCTGTAAAGATTTTATTTTAGTATTGCAGACAAAATACTACTGCAACCCAAGTAATAGGTTAACTAGGCAGGGCTGGAAGGCAGAACACACTACAACAACTTAAGTAATCACCACCACCAGCAGCCCCTGGCCAGTTTAAATAAATAAATAACCCATTAAAGTTTTAAAGTCTTCAACTGTAATTGCTACTAAAGTAGAATAATATTCGCTTCTCTCCTTTAATTACTCACCAATTTTAGGAAGAAGGGCCAGAGGAAAAACAATGCAGACTGAAGCAAGCAGCAGCAGCAGTCTCCCATCAAGGTACCAAGACCTGTTGGAAAATCTATTTAGGATTGATACAAAGCTCAGGAGTCCTAAAAACATGTTCACTTTAGAACTGTGATCTTAGACAAAGCAACCACTAGGACAAGAAAAAAATAATTTCCTGTCTCAGAAGCTATTTACATGAAGTGGTACTCCTAGTTTCTCCACTGATATAAAACAGAGCTCCCAGATAATGAGGGGGCAGAGCATCATTCCATAAGAAACCAGCATTGCAGGCAATGTTCCACGGGCAAGTGTCTGCATGGCTGAGGGGTCTGATGTGTGCCAGTTTATTTCTCAGCAGCACAACATGCAAATCCCTGCCTTGATTCACAGGAACGGTCAGAGGGAAGGATATTTCATACTCTACAGATTTCCAGCAGAAGTACTTATATAGCACACTGGATGTATCTAAAACTGGATTACAATGAGCTGCATATTTACACACCTGAAGAAACAGCAACATTAATTCCCACTCATTGCTGAGCTTCCCTTCCTTGCATACATCCATGAAAGAAGTAAAGGACAGAAGGGATGGAAACTGTGCTGACGAAATCTGGTGTAATGTTTATACATAAAACCACACGTATAAAAAACACATTGTAGAGGCACATGAAGTCCTCATACATTTAAAATCTACTTGAAGCATCAAAATCCCATCTCTGAAGTGAGGAAAGCACAGATGGATAAGTTGTTAAGTAACAGAAACATCTTGAGGGTGGCTGCCCTGACTTGGCAATAACCACATCCTGTACTGATAAACATCTTGCACATCAGCCTCCAACTTTACCACCTATAAACACCTTGACTTTTGACCTTCCAGTTTATTTAGTCCAGGATATGGTTAGCACCTAATAAACAGGCAGCACCTCAAGTTATCATGAGGAAAGTACCATAACACCTGTGTTAAAGAAGAATTACCATACAGGTATATTAACTACTGCTATGCATCACGACAGCCATTTGCATCCCTTGCTTGAAAAAAAGATGTAATGTAAGTGAACAGTGACATTTCAAGGTTGAGGGCATCTTCACTGTATCAAACCCAAAGTAATCATTAGGTGACAATGTCTATATTACAAACAAGTAAAAATACATCATTCTTCAAAATGTGTATTATTAGCTACGTCTGCTATTGCTACAGTGAAGAAGCAACTTTGCAAAGATCAGCTTCTTGCTGTCGTATTTATTTTTCACATTGTTATCATTTAGCATTCATATATTTTTAAACTTCTTCTTTCTTTCCAGTCTGGTGGATGTTCAGATTAGGAGGAACAGCATCATGGCAGAGGACATAAGGATCATGCACTATGTGTAGATGTGAGACCTCTGTTCAAGTTTCCTGATTCTAAACGTGCAGCAAACCCACAGCTGCCACCGAGGTTCACAAGCTCAGCAGAACAAACAGAAAATTATTTTGGTTACTTTATGGTAAATGAAGAAACATTTGTGGGTAGGGGGGGTGGGGAACAGAGAGGAAAACAGCAGTGAGGAAATGAAGGAGAAAAAGTAATTTTGTGAATTGATTCACTTTGGAATACCAATTCTTATACTTAAAAAGACCTCAAAAAAACTGCATAGTGGACTGGTTATCAGAAAATGTGTCCATTTTGTCCTCAAAGTACTCTTGTAAAAATACACTTATTTTCCAAAGGCAGGATAAATGTTTTGATAGTGCCTTTAAAATCAATCTGATCTGTAAATTTAATCCTATGCGATAAAAGCATTCGAAATACAAAATACAGAATATAAATCCTTGACTCTGCTGAAAAAGCTTTGGCATGCAGATGTTTCTCCTCCCTCCCCCATATTTTAAGTAAAAGCAGACATTTATAAATCGCTTTAATTTCATTCCTGAATTCAACAGAACAAGATATTCATATGTTCTAAATTAGGATCTTACTCTCAGTCCATATCAATTATACAACACACAAGCAAGACAACTTAATTGCATCAATCACATCCTCTGACAGGGTCATTAAATGTTAACAGAGGGCTCACAAATTACAACTTTTTAACGCAATCCTCATTTGAAACTATGTTCATGTCATCAAAACTATGTGGAATTCTTGTTATGCAGACAGAAACATCTCCACTCAATATTAATAAATGTTCATATTGTATGGTTTTGTTTTTTAAAAAGACATGAGGATGTGTTAGACTGGCTCTGAGCCTTTCAAACACACGCACACCTGCTAACCTTTATCTATAAAAATAATTTAATGCACAAAACATTCTTTAAATGGGTTTCCCAAATGTACAGCTCTGGAGGGCTTATGCATATAAAATACTTTCACAGATAGTTTAACTGACACTTTTGATACATCCTAACTACAGTTAAGATAAATTCTGCAGCAAATGAAAGAGTATCAGATGCTATAATGACTTAAGAGAAACAGAACAGTTGTGCAACCACATCTGGAAACAAGTGGTCCAGGTAAAGAAGTTGAATCAAACTATTCAATATTTATGCCCTTTGCATAAATAAGTTGCTGCTTAGGCTTGGTATTTGAGTACCTATTTTTGATTAACAATTTCCTACAATTTAAAATGTCTGCTAGTAAAAATGTACACTTAGCATCTGCAAAAAAATACATAGAAACAAAAGATTATGATCTACCATGGCCATTACTATGGCAAAAGAAATTAAATATACATGTGGGCATGCATGTGTGCATATTCCTGGAATACTGCTTGACCACCGCGCTTGAACAATTTGCTTGCACAAATACTAGAGCAGGGAAATTGCGTTAAATAAACTTTGACTGAGACAAGAACTAAAATTAACAGAGGCAGAAACTGGATGAGACCAGGCTGCCAATCACCTAACCACTGGAGCTGTGGTTAGGATTCCTACGGACAGTCTCAGCTCTTTCTAAATGCAAAGCTGAACTTCATTCCCATGTCAAACTGTAATTTCAGCTAAGGAAGAAGCGTGGGTGTTGGCAGAGCTGACAGATCACTGAGGATTACAACGGCTCAGGTGATTTGTAATAAACACTTCAACACTGTAACCTGTCTGCGTGTTCACATCCAGGAGACCTGAGGTAGGACCTGGACAGACAAAGGTGTTGGGAGCATTATCCCACAGGCAGAGCCTTTTTCAGACAGAACAACCCTTTGAGCAGCACACGGGAGCTCCAGGTTCTGCCTACAAAGAGTTTTCTTAAGCTGTTTGTTTCAAAGTGTATCTTTGCTGAAAGAAAAGTCACTCTGCATAAACAGAGCTGACATAAAATTAAAACCAGTAGTCAGAGATGTTAGATGCTAAATTTGGGGCTGGACAAATTGGAATACAAGCAGCAGATACAGCAGCAGCTCAACACCACTGTATATGGAGAGTGAGGCTGAAGTATGAGCTTGAAGGAGAAGGTTACAGCACCCAAATGAAAAGCTGATGACTACCACAGCTGGAAGAGATACATTAGCAGACTAAAAATAACATATACACATAAAATGTAATAGTTTAGGAAAAAAAAAAAAACTGACAAAAAACCTTACTAAAACTGTGAGGGCCAGGAGGGCAGGAAGACAGAAAGCAAGATTACAGCTACAATTAATTCTTCAAACTCATTATAAAATCCAGAAGTTGTAAGTGATAAAACAGAATATCAACTGAAGTACCTTTTAACAAACTGATTTCCCACTTAAAGTTCACCCACAACATTCAGGAATAATATCACACAGCCTTCAGACAATTTCACCACATTTCAAATCCAGAGCAAGTTTTGAGCTGAAAACATCTGAGAATAGCAGTTTGGAAAAACAGCTGTAATGCAATCCAAGATACACTGTTACAAATGACAGCAGCACTGGAACAACTCAAACAAGATATTTCAGTGCTGAAGCTGCAGTGTTTGCCCTAGCACAGGCAAAGATTTCTTGCGACAGTTCTGAGGGAAATGTGAGGGACACACTCCTTACAAACAGCTTTACAGCTCAACTGCGAGAAATAACTTCTTTACTGGGAGCCAAGTTTAGGAATTATAAACCAAGTCTGGAAACCTGGCATTTTTCCCAAGACAAGTCCAATTACTAGAGCAAGACAACAAAATATTTCAATATAAATGCCTGCCATTTTTTGTACTGTGATTTTGAATTACATGAACTGATAACATGACAGCAGTGGAAATGTTTCTTATCCTCTCCCTCCAGTTACCTTCCTGCTTCCCCTTTTAAAACATTACAGAAGGGAGATTACTGCAGATGGAGTTTTGCCACTGACTTTAAGGTCGTCGGATGGGAAATCGCCATGAGGAAAGAATCACGCTCTGTGTGTGTGTGCTGCACAACTTGCACTTGCCAAATACATTTCATATTCCAACAGCTCATGTAAATGACTATTTATTTTCACATGTGAGATCAGAGAAGTGTCAGTACCCATGTCCTTCAGCAGTGCTGAACCCCTTTTTTCTTCAAGACAAACACAGAATGCACGAAGCATTTTTCCTTACCCGCTCTCGGCTCCACTCAAAAGCCCCGCAACAGCCCCAGGAAGTTCAGACTTCACAATTAACAGATAAGATGACATGGCTGCAAACAGAAGCAGGACAGATTTAGCAGAGGAACAGCAGCATCTCAGCCAGCAAGGCTGGACCGGCGTGGTTATGCCTGGAACATCTCAGCTCTGTGTGAGACACCCCGGCACCAGAACCAGAATTTATTTTCTAATATACTTCCTTTAAAAATAGCTGCAAGTATTGCACTGATGTCAGCTAATGCCTCCAAAGAGACTGTTACAATGTGAGCCTTGAAACAAGGAAAACATAATCCAAAGGACTAAAAGGCAAAATAATAAAATATACAGGCCTGCCCTTCTACCTGGGAATACAGACCTACAGGCTAGAGACAGACTACATGGCTGCAGCACTCCTCTTTCCTCTTTATGAGACATTATTCATGATGAGAGTAAATAATATTTGTTTCTCTCAATACAATAGTGTTTTTTAAAGACTCAGTTTTCATAGCTGTTCAATTGCTGTTGGACTAAATAAATATAAGAGAGAAATTCAAACACAAGAATAGGACTTGAAAGGTTTTTTTATATACTGCAAGGTTTGGTCCTCAGAGCTAAGACAATTATCAGTGACAGATCCCTGCTTCTCATGATAAATCCATCAGCAACAAGATCCCAACAATAATATCAAGTGCAGAACTGTACAGGAACTATGAAGCAGAAGAGAAATTACGAGCTACTCTTACAGGAGTGTTGACTTGAAATTAAGTGGTTTTAATTCTATTCAGCAGAAAACAACGATGCACGCATGGAAATCCAAAGGCTCCTTCACAGCGTCACTTTTCTCCTTCACTAAACTAAGTGATCAAAGGCATGAATGAGAGGGTTTTTAAATCCCAGTTTATACTAGTCTGATACCTTCACATGCTGTTCATGCCGCTTTTTTATGTAACCAGCAGAGAATTACTCAGAAAAATCAAGCTTTACAAACCGTTTCAACGAGCATCAAAGCCTACATGAAACTAATTTCCATCCTGCAGCAGCAAGTAATTTTAGTAACGTCATAAAAAAGTTTAGTTACATTCAATCCCTGACAAAAACTCATCTGTTCTATTCAAATTTTACTGTTCTGTATTTAGTAATTCTTTAAAATTTTACCACAGTAGATTTACTCATGCTTTAAAATTAAAACATGTATTTTGAAAAGGTAAAGCAACAAACTTTCATAAGATGCTATTTGAATAAGTTTGTGGTTTTTTTTTTTTTTTAAAGGAATACTATGACTCTTTAAAGAAAAGATGTGTGGACTCAGACACTGCTGAGCAGTTACTGTTAAATTTTGAAGAAAGGGTATGGTGGTCCCTATAAAGAAAGAGAATTCTGTTAACACAAAGTGACATCTACCTACCGCAAGGTTAAATTAAAACCATTTGGTAAGTCACTAAATAAGGAAATATTCACTTCTTCATCATTAAAAGCTCTGTTTTTTCCAATATTCATGTATATTTAGTGACATGCAGCTGTTGATTGTGTGTGCTGAGGTATTTATCTGCTGTCCTGATTTACTCTCCTACAACAGAATGCAGGTTCAACCAGGGAAAAATACAGCATGCAGATTTCTAAGTCACTAGAATTTGTAAGTAAATTAACCCAATTTTTCAGGCTAAGTTGCAGGCAGATGCATTATTTCACTCCAATTTTTAAGAAAACTAAGTGGGGGAGGAGGGAAAGGAAAATTCCTCTAAATTGCAATTCAACCTTATTTATCCATTAGCCTTCTCCCCTGTATGATACAATTCTTTATACACAAGCAAGTCAGAACTTTCATATATTTATGTCCTTCAGAAAGATTTTAAAACCAGTTCTTTTGCAGTCTCGACTGCAGAAACCTTCAAATTAATTTCCAGATCAGATTTCCTCCAATATGCAATCTGTCACTCTGCCCTTGCATTCCTATTAGCCTCTGGCTAATCACTTGATCACTTATCCTTTGTTGCTCACTCTTTGTTTTTGAGAGGAGTCCTATTTCACTGAATTCCACTCCTAAGGAGGGAGCCAGTCCTGCACCAAGAAACTTGTGCATGATGAACATTTGTATGCATCTTTCTTCCTTTCTCTGGGCATATGGAAAACAACCTCACATAGTAGGATTATGAAACCCCCTCCTCCCCCAATTTATATTCTCTTGTTTGTTCTACAAGATGAGTAATGAACAATAAATAATTTTATTTATATCCTGATTCTTAAACAAGACCTGAATTTTGTACATGAATCTGAGCAGGATGCCCACGCTTAATGAAGTTTAAAAAGCCAAATCCTGCTTTTAGTTCATTTGCAAACACAGTTTTAATTCTCCTCAGGAGAAACAACTCCTTGTAGCTTTACTTGGCATGAAGACACAGTGGTTAGTGTAACTCTGCAACACACTACAGAGCGAGCAAAGAACGTGGTTTGTTTGGTTGGTTTTTTAAAGATGAAACTGAAACAACAAAAACTAAAACAGTATGACAGTCTTTCTCTACTTGAGGAATCAAGAGCATAAAATATGATAGACAAAAAGTCACGTATTCTCTGCTCCAAATAACAATTTGTACCTCACTTCCCTGACGCCCCCTGCGACCGAAGCCACGTCAGGTTGTGTTGTACAAATTAAATGTCAGCTCTCCTTGGCAGCCTTAATGTGCAACGGAAGGAAGAGATTACACAGGCACGAGACTGAACTGTGACACAAGTGAACACAACAAAAAGCACACCCTTGTGCTCTGATTTACCCCACTGGGAAATACTGACACGGGACACCTATTCCAGCACTGAGGGAGACAGGTTTCCTGCAGAACAAATGGTGTGCAACGGCGCAGTCTGAGGCTGCAGCAATAGGGGGATGCCACAAGGGCTGAACAAGAACTACGTGAGCAACCTTCACATGGTCACTTCCTAATTTTCAGGTCCTGAATTTGCATGTATTATGCTACTTTTAGGTAATTTTCAGTATGCAGTAAGAGCTACCTGATGGAGAACTAAGCAGTTCTGAACTTCTCAACAGGCTTTGACACACCAGAACTCAGCACAAATCAGAATTATATTAATAGTTTATTATTCAGTAGACTTGCACTGTGTTGAAAGCAGCAAGAAATATGTCTCTTAAAATACCTATCACTTTGCCATGTTCTGAAAACTTGGTATTAGCTCTTTGACAGAAAAAATAAAAAGTTTATTAAAATATAAAATAGAGTACTTGCTTTACACTTCCATTACTACAGCCTGCAGTGCCACCATGAGCTGTGACTCTCTATAAATACACAGACCATGCACACAGTATTCAGAATGTCTTTGCTGTGTTACAATATTGTTTAACACTGAGCATATGTGCCCTTACCCAAAAAAACAGTTACTAGCGAAAAGGCTATGTTTTTTTAAGTAGTCCCCAAAATACCTCTTCTGAGGTAGCCCCATCTTAAAATATGTGGGTGGCTGTATGGTTAATAGCAAAAAAAGAGTGTAACTTCTTCTTATCCTACCCAAAAAGAGACCAAGCGCTTAAGTCCACAGCAATGAGGCCAGAGAATGTACAATAAACTTGCATGTATACACAGAATTTATGGTGATAAATCCCTTCAAATCAGTTCAGTGAAGGAACTGACTAAGTCTTCTGGTTAGTTTTTCCTCATCTGCCACTGCAGATCATCATATTAGAGCCCTATAAAGATGTCTTGCATTTTTAAGCACTGTGCAAAGATGGAAACAAGTTCCCCCCCAAACTTCCCACAGGAGAAGACAGGCTGGGTACTGTTTTTAATATTTCCTCTTAGTGGAAGCTTAAAAATAAATGTTGGGATAATTTATTTGGTTTTAAATGTAGATGTGGAATGGATGTGTGCAACAGAAGACATTATCCTTGTTAATATGGACAAATTCCAATAACTGAAACTTGTCAACTTCTTTGCTTTTCTTCCTATTATGGAGACTGATGAACTTCTGCTCTCCTGCTTCCCTTTTCCTTCTACCTTTAGCTTTTACCTGCATTAGCCTGGAACTTAACTATGGCAAGCTTAAAAAACACACAAAAAAACCTTCTTATTCTACATGGAACACACAGGCAGCAGATTTATTTTGACAAAACTTCATTAGTTTAATTTTATGTGTACATTTATGGTAAAAGAATAGAAGTTTCCTACACAGCTCATCATATATCCCATTCTCTAGTACATATCCCATTCTGCAGTACAGCTGCAGGTTGAGATATTTTTTTTCCTATTATTTAAAGCAAGCTTAATATTCTTTACAATATCAAACCTTCCCAGAACCATTCACTGCAATAGGAAAACACAGGAGCACGGGTCATCAATTGTTAAATTAGTACAGGAGCTGACAAACCTGCCCTTAATTAAGGCAGCTCTGCACTGGAAATCCTCACTTTGAATCAGTCAGGATAATTAGGCTTTCAGGTCAAAAAGTAAACCGCGCTGTGAAAACAAACATTCGAGTTTGTTTGAAAACAGAATTAGACTTCCCATACTTAAAGGAACCTCAGTAATTTCTTAAGGTATTAAGGATGCAGGTCTCAGCATGTAACAAGCTGTATTTTATTTTATTCCTCCATGACTTGCACCATTCATTTATTTTCAAAGTTTCTGGAATATTGTTCTTGCTGATTACACAAAGGTTATTCCCATCCATCCCCTCAGTCTGAAAAAATATTTGCTTTCTTTAAATTTGAAAACAAATTTTGCAAATACATTTAGAACTAAACTGCAGAATGAATATACTTGAGGGGGAAGAAAAAAAGAAAAACAAAAAAGAAAATAATTTGCAATTAAAAAATTCCCGATTAACTTTGATAAAAGTCTTTTTAGTCTCTGCACAGCATCTCTAAGCAGGCACTCAGAGAAAGCACACACGTATATATTTTCATAGGGGGAGGTAAGTTAAATATTTCATTGTTTACCTGGCAGAAAAACAAAGGGGAGGGGATGTAGAGAAGCAGGAGAAGGCTGGAGGTTCCCGAGGTGCCGGGCTGCCGGCAGCTCTCCCGGGAAGGCGGCCCAGGGTGTGCGGGGCCGGGCCAGGCCAGCAGAGGGTGGTACTGCTTTTTTTAAATATCTGCTTTCACAGTCGCTACGCCTCTCGATTGCCTTCGGCAAGCTTGAAAAATACGAAGCCCGGGATTATAAATACGTATTTAGGGTGTCTTACTCTCCCAGAAGGGTCTCTGTGTGTTGTCTGTAACCTTGACTGTATTAACAGGCCATAAAATCTACAGAGCAGCATCACCCATTGGAACGAATCCTGTCGCTTCCAGTCACTGCCCACAACATTCAGGGAGTGCTGAGGATAAAACAGTGCTCCAGGGATACAGAACGAGCTTCTTTCCTCATTACTGATTCTTAAAAAGAAGGAAAACCTGTACCTTTGAGGACATACTAACTGCAGAATATAGAAACAAAAAAAATCAAAAGCACCAGTTATAGGAATTACACTGAATTAAAGGGTATTTATATGAGAAAACAATTCTTTGTAAAATTAAGACAGCTGTCTGGAAAGCTTAGTTCCGAAGAGTGACTGCAGTGGCCACCTGGGTACAAGCCAAGCCAGCTTATCTGAAGAAACTGAAAAAAAAATTAACTATATTGCAAAAAATGCCTCACAGAGACCACCTAAGCTACATGGTGCTACCACAGGTTGTACTGCAGCACTTAATCCTACTGCTAAGAAATTTTAAATAATTCAACTCCTGTTCTCAGCAGTTTGGACTGATGTTTGTGTGCATCACAGCCACCAGGCCCTCAGGGCCCAGCCGTATCTCAGCCAGCAGTGACCTTTAGCTGATGGCAGCCCCAGCCCTGGGAAGCACGCTGGAAAACTCCGCATGCTTCCTGCTAGACCTCAGCGCTGGGGATTTGTTAGTGTTGGCAACAGGCTGAGAGCTGCTCTTGTGCAATACTTTGTTGTGTTTGTCTCCATTTTTCCACCAGCCTTGCTAAAAATCAGCCCTTCTCTAACTTTATTACACATGCTTTAGGAGTCCTAAAGATTTTTCTCTTGGGCACATGGCTGTGGACTGTCCTCCTTTCCAGTCACGTCCACAGAGGGGACAATTCTAGAAGGAGAAATTGCTGTCTTCCTGCCTTCCTTCTTCTTCCCCTGCTTCAGAAAGCACCTAGGAAGCTCACAGAACTTCCCTGGCAGGGGAGGAGGAAGGGCTGTGAGATTCCCAGCCGCAGCTCTGGCCCACTGTGCCTCATCCATCACTTCCTAGAAGCACAACACTATTAAACAATAGCAGGGAATCCATCCAACTCCAGTTGTTCCTGGGAAGGATGACATGAAGAGCCAGCAGAGCCATGGAACTCAGCATTTCTGATAGCAGCCTCCCCCTCTCCCTGTGTGCCTCCAAGCCTGCAACTCCCCAAAGGCCCTCTCCCTTCTTTGAGGGCACCTGACACGATCTGGGACCCTTCAAGATCCTCCTCTGCACAGCAGGTGAGAAATGGACGTGGGGAAGATCACTCCAGAGAAAGATGTGGGTGACAAGAAAGTGCTGGGAGGAGCAGATGAAGAAACTTCAACAGCCTGGGAGGTGCAATTTGACAGTTCCCTTTTTCATCACGTGCACTTTGCACCCACACACACCAACCCGCCCTGGCTGTTCACATTTGAAGGGCTGCTGGATTGGGTCAAAATACTGAGAAATGGAATGTAAAAATTAGTAGCACTGGCCATCCCATTCAACCCTTGGTTTTCCCTCACTAACAAGTACCTAGAACACACTGGGACAAGAAGTCAAGGACAAGAACACACTGATTATAAGGAAAGCAAGGCAAACGTTCTCCAAGTTTAGTCACTCTAAGCTCTACATATTCTATAAAGTCTTTTGAGTTATGCTATTAAAATTAATTTACATTTGGATATTGAAAAGCTAACTCACTATCCTAATGCATCCTTAGTTAATCTTGGTACTGTAATGGATTTTGGTATTTGATTTGTGTTACTTGGATTAATGAAATGCCTTCCAAGGGACAATTAAAAATTTGCAGGAAAAGTTGAACACTCATGTTAGAGATGCATGTTAAAATTCCAAACAATATACTGGAAATCCAATTTTTTTAACCTTTTAAGTTCCAAATTTGACCCATCAGTGCTTTCCTGCAGCTGTACAATTTTTTTTTTCCCTTGGGTATCTTGGTAATAGAAGTCAATTCCCCTATCCACACAAATCCCTAAGTGTATGCAATTAGAACGTCAAATTCAAATTTGCACATTAGGCTTTCTTTAAAAAAAAACACCAAAGATGACAAATTGGAAAGCATAACTATTAAAATGATTACTAAAATGCTCTCTCCACCACAAATTAATGTAAGTTACTTCTGCACTTAGACTATTTTTAGAAGAGACCAGAGCAAACTTTAAAAAAAGCCCAGACTAGATGCAGATAGTGACAATAACCCTGGTAAAGTTGCTTAATCACAAGCCATCTTTCATTATCTCATGCTCTCTAATCACTTCTGAAATCAAATACCGTATGATGCAACGTGCCCAGGTCTGATGATGGAAGAGGTAACAGAAAACAATTTTATTTTTAGCCTTACTCTGAAATCAAAGATGTTGACAGAGTCTGGATGTCTGCCCAACAGGCACCGTGTTACTGGTTGCTTCAGCCAGACAGAAAAACAAAAAGAAGGGAACATTACAAACCAGCACGACAGGCAGAGCCCAGGTTTTACACTTAATCCCAGCACAGATCCCATTCAGGACAAACTACACTCCACAGTTATACCACTCCCATTTAAAATCTGCAGAAGGACCAGAAAGACAAGAAAAATTCTTTTCTTTCCATGCAGTTCTTTAAGAGTCAAGGTTGTGTGAGAAGAACTCTTCATCTCTTATTTTTTTAGGAGCCTGTCAGCCTGCAGTACAGTCGTGCAGAGCTGGTTCCTGACACGGGGCTGGCTTGGACTGCAGCATCCAGCATGCACCAGTTTGGGGCTCTAGAGTTACTGGGCTGAATTTCATTAAGAATGGCACAGAGAAGGTTATTAACTGTGATGAGGAAGAAATGAGTCAGATTTCCTTTGACAACAGAGTCTTGTACATGATCCCAGAATCTCCAGAACCTGCTCTGTGTATCCCTCCTTCTCTTGTACTGTTTATTTAGAGGTCCACTCAACCAAGAAAGGAAATTAAAAGATTTGTTCATTGCTACAGAACATCCTCTAAAATCTGTATGAATAAATAGTCCTCCATCTTGGAACTGCTACGGTCACTCCTGCCTAAAATGAATGCTTGGATTTTTACAGCCATTTCAATTGGGCAACTTTTATTATATTGGAACTCAGCATAAGAAAATATTCCAAGTTTATCATGAAAGCACAGTTACTTGGTCTAGTTCTAGGTGTTTACACAGTGACAAAAACCAGCAATCATTGAACTGTCTGGACTTGACAGGTAATCTTAAAGGAAAGAAGAACAGCACTGGAATGCTGTTTCCTTCTGTTGATATATGTGATCACAGGTATCTTCTTGGTGGTAGGGAACAGGGAAGGGAGCTTTCAGATAATTCCCTCATTTAAAAGAAAGCATCCAAAACATTTACAACAAAAGGAAAAATAAAAATTGTTCTATTAGACTTAAAATTGTTCTGCCTACTTTCAGACAAATAATTTCTAAATACTTAAGTGACTGTCAAGTGTGTGAGCATACCTGAGTAATAAATACAAAAACAGGGAGTGTTAATTTATTATGCCATCCACCAAGGAAGACAAAACACGAACAGTGTAAGTGGACAGCCCACATGATGGAAGTCAGGAAGATACACAACTCCCCCCAAAAAACAAGTTATTGAGCTAACAAAAAGAAAGCTCCCATTAATGCAGAACATATGAAACATCACAGCTAAGTGAACACTCACTTGCTACACAAATCACTAAAATGCATAAGCAGGTTCCAACAGCACAACCCAAAACACATGGTCTGATAAAATGCAGCTACCAGATACAAATGTACAGAGCAGCAGAGAGGAGATGCTGCTTCCTGAGCCCCTTCCAATGAGCAGTGCAGCTCTGTAGGATGGGCTCCACATCCTGGGATGCAGCGACAGGCAGACAACCCAACCCCCAGAATTCCCCCATCTATCCCACAGCTACAGCCCTTCTGCTTAGCACAATCACAAAAGCCTTTCCCTTAAGTTTTCTGTCCTTTTAATCAGTTTCTTAAAAACACTTTAATTACTGCCTTTGGTGTTCGTGGAGCTTTGAAGCCTGTCACCCAGTTAATATTGAGCATATGAAGTCTCTTACCTCCAATATTCTGGATAATTATTGTAGTTGCAACAAGGACCTATAAAAAAATAGACTTCTTTAGAAAGGGTAGGGATAACTAAAATCATATTGTCTATAGCAGGCATAAACCACATGTGTATCATCTTAAACACACCAGATGTAGCAGAGATAACTACCCTGAAAGGACGGGAATCTTCTCCTTAATGAGGAGTTTAACACATAGAAACCAGCACAATCTAAAATGAACATGGAAGCAAATATTCTGCCTGAAAATCTCTCATTTTTATTCTGAGACAAAGCAAGAGTAATTATACAGTGAAACCTGTTCTGCAGAAGATAAGGTTTTTAAATCACTGAAAACATAAGTGCATTCTAACTGATATCACGTGAATACCAATTAAAATGGTAATTTACCTCTGAAAAGATAGAGAGCAGAGATTTGTAAAAGCTCAAGTGTACTTCCTTACTCCTGAATATTTTCAACTGTCAGGAATGTCATTGTTTTTTTTAAACTTGCAAGCCAGATAGACTTTTCTTTAGCACTTGTGATTATTCATACTGGACTGATAGGGAAGCAAAAATGATCACAGGCTATTAAAATATGTGTCTGAATCAAAAAAAATTAACTTCCAACTGAAAAAAGAAACCCTAGAAGTGGCTATAAAGTTTCTCCAATTTTTTCTTTTGAGTTCAGTTCTAAAACGCCACGATCATCAGGTTCAGTTTTCTTTCTACCCACTGCTCTTCTTGATATAGGACATGCCTAAATGAGTGCTGCCATTAAGAGAATTTGGAAAAAAATTAAGCTACAGTAATGAGTAGAAGTACAAATTTGTTTTTTTGAAAAAAATAATTTCAGATTTTAAATTAATTCAAAGTCAGTTCAAAAGTCACCAAGAGAAGGAATAAAAAAAAATGCTATCTTGGAATTTACCATAGATGGAAACAAATAGTTCACACCTTTGGAAAGGGAGAATCAGCAATCTTCCAACAGCAGAAAATTTCCATTCTTACAAATCTCAGAAAAATACATTTGAAAGGAAATCACCAGGTTGAGTAATTGCTCGACTTCAAGAGAAGTTAACCAGTAGTTTACTGTCAAACTATGCTGCCAGTTCAAGCAAGGTTCTATACTGGCCTGGCTGTATCATCCCCTACTGTGAGGGAGAAGTAAGTACTACTGCAGAGAAAAAAAGCAAAAAAAAAAGTCATCTGTGCCTGAGTGAAGTGAGAAGTGCTCAGGGACAGGTGAGAATTCAGAATGGTTGTGGTGAAGTAGGAAAGCCTAAACATCAACAAGATCAGTTAAAAGCAAGGCATTCAGGAAGCAGATCTCAAATACATGACTTAAGAGCTACTGGACTGCAAAGAGAAAACACTCTGAGATAACACAATCAGAAACAGCAAAGCTTGTTTTGCAGGCCAGTTCTAAGCAAAGTGTATAAATATCAAAGATGCTTCAAGAGACAAAGACAACTGTTCCAGAAAACATCAGTTCACCAGGAAAGCTTGGTGAACTTTGATTATTTTATCAAAAGAACAGCTTCCCACCCTAGAAATATTCCAGTGCTCTCCATGCACACTGAAAATAAAAGGCCAGGTAATTTTCAGCAGAGATTACTTAAATTGAAAATTATGAAAAAGTATATTAAGAAAAATTGAAAAAAAAAATACACATGTTGACCATGATGTGAAGCTGTGAAATCTCCTTCACTTAAGCTTTTAAATAACAGATTAGACAAATATCTGCCAAGAATGGTTTATGTGTGTTCAGCCCTGCTTCAGGGCAAAGGCAGAGTAAGTCACATTTTAATTTCTCCTTAGGCTCTACATTAATATGACTTTTTCAAGTAATGGCTTATGGTTAATGTGTACAGAACAACTCCTGTAAAAAATAACTGTATCGTATACCTCATTTTTATCAAGGTTTATTATCTCTTGAGGTTGATCACTTCTTGATTTGATCAATAAATATTGATCCTCAGACTACACTTATCTGCTTATTAATGCTAATGGAAGTCTTAAAAACACCTGATAGCTCACGTTTATTTCTCAGTGACATTAAGACATAAGAAATCAGACTTTAGCCTGTTAAGTCAAAGTAATTTTTAAAAATTTGCATTGTTTCAGTAAAACATTAGTATCACACTTGTGTGTGGTAAAAACCTGTTTTCAGAAGGCTGTAACTGGAACACAGAATATAGAATTCATAACATTAAATGTGCAGTATTCAGAGGCAGTGTTTCAGTACTTCCTGTGCACCCATTATTGCTGCACAACATCACTGTTAGGAAAAAGAGGTTCAGTACACACTACAAAAAATCACAGGTAACATTTTGATTACTCTTATGGCAGAAACGGTTAGTTTGATGGTGGCTTTACTTGGTTTCTTTTGTTTGTTGTTTCGATTTTTGGCGTTTTTTTAATCACGAGCTAAAACAAGTGAGAAACATTCATGTGAAGAGCTTATTAAACAAAAGGAAACAAATAACATGCATTAAATGTAGTCTTAATTGTTCCTATTGTGGAAATTATATGAAAAGCCATCCCTTATCTTAGATCCCTATTAAATGCTGAAACACCAACAGCAAATCAATCCCTTACCTGTCCCTCAATATTTTTACAACAGAGGTAGGACTGCATCAAATCTGAACCTTGAGCCAACCTGACAACTATGCCAGTGAGCAGATTTGTGCAGACAACCTAAAATGAACACTCTGACAGGAAAGAAACACAAAGTCTTGCATTTAAGGAATCTCAGTTTAACTGAAGTTGGGCTTCCACAGAGCAGACACACGAACTGAAACCGAGTGAAAAGCTTCAGGATGTAACAGATTTTTCAGCACACTACGGTGTCAGTAATTTCAGTACTTATTTCATTTATGTCTCTTTATTATGCAAAGAACATTTGCATATCAGAAGCATGAGACCAAGAAAAATAACAGAGGTAAAAATGAATACTCACCTTTCCAGTTGATCCAAATGCAAACAGGCCAAGGTCTTCATAAGATGTGACAGCTGTTGGTAAGGGAAAAAAAAAAGAGCTAAAATATCCCTAACTTGTAAATCTTGAAAGCTCTGGTTTTGGGCCTTTTTGCCCTTTTAAAATTGAAATATTCTTTTAATTCTGGGTTTTATTATAGCATTTTTTTATTTACAAAACAGCTTTTATATACACCTGTACTGCTGCTACAAAATACAGCTCTATGCTCAAACATTCAGAGATTCTTCAGAAACTCAATTTAATATTTGCAGTTGCAATATTTAAAATATAATAGTAATATACTAATGGCAAATTGCCTTCTCTCAAAGATTTTGTTGGTAGGTAAAAAATTATGAGATTAGCATCAACAATTAGACCTAAGATATTTCTGTATGTTATTCCTTAAAAGCAGTTTTTTTAAATTAAGATGACAAAAGAGGATACATTTTAATCTTTCTACAAATATAAACATCACTGTCTTTCCAGCTTTTAAGAACTAGGCCCCATCTATTTTCAAGAGAGCCAAAGGTAAACACCTTCTTTGGTTGAAATCTATTATTAAAAACCCAAAAGAAAACCCAAAGCAAAACAAAAATCCTGCCCTTACCTGTACCTGACTTACATAATTACATTAAAACAGCTTGTGGTTTCCTGTATAATTTTGCTGGGTTTTAGCTGAAGCTCACTTCTATTATTGCTGGTAACTCAAAACAATCCCTCCTCAGAGAGAAGGAAGTCATATTAAAGCCTTTCATTGTTACTCTGTATTTTGTTTTTAGAAACTCAAGAAGTATCAAAAAGATGGAAGTTTTCTGAGAAATACCAGTCACCTTCTTGGAATATAATAAAAGAGCTGTGAATGCCTCAGAGGGTAAAATTAATCTCAAAGCCACATAATTCTATTGTCATGACACTTGGTTCTCTTCTTGGTTCTGTCTGGTATCAAAACTGCTCCTGCTCCTGTCACATCTTAATTTAGGGCCCAGCCTTGCAAGCTGAGCTGCTGGGGCAGCCCTTCACACCTGAGTGAAGCCCCATTCACTGAATAAATTACACAAGACATGGCAGACACAGGCACCTCACAGAGATCAGATGACAGGACTGGAGCCTCAGACTTGCCCAAGCTTAGGTGGTTTTATTTCATTGAAGTTCTGCACACAATCAGATCAGTGCTCCAAAGGGGGAAAAAGAAAAACAAAACTAAACAAAAACCAAATCCCAAACCCAACAAAACTTCATTAATTTTCTCATATGATTTTCTCAAGGGCAATGTTTCCCATTCTGCTCTACTACAGACACCAGCACACTGTGACAATAGAAATGAAGTAACAAAATTAAATGAGCCAGAGTCAGTGCGCAGCATAAACCTCGACTATCTCTAAGAGACATAATTAAACAAAAAAGATGTCTTACTAGATATTATCCTGTATTTTTCTTAATTTCTAAAGCAGTTGATAACAAGAAAAAAAAAATTAGACAGCCATCTTCAATGGCATAAAAAGAAAATCAGTAAAATATTAAACATATTTAATAGCAAGTTGTTTTTACCACATGGTACAAATATACAGCACACATGTATGAGGCATTATCAGCAAAGAGAACAAAATTTTCCACACAATGCCAAAACAGCAATATGAAACCTTAGAATATTTGCTGTAGTACCTGTTTCTGTAATCAGTTTAGTCCTGTGAACACTGGGAAGCCCTATTACTTGATCACATTACTTCTGTAATTTCAAGAATATATGGAGCAAAACATTAAGCCAAATTTATATAAAGATAAATAAGTTCTGCCTGATTAGCTTAATTTTTATCCTGTTATTAACAGTCCATGGAAATTACCCTTTAAATGTGAAGGGAAACTGGCAAGTATACTACCAGCAATATTTGTGACTAACTCATAAAACGAAAAGAAAAAAACAGCCACAGAATTTCAAAGTGCATCCCACCTAAATTCCCAGTTCCTCTGCTTTACAGAGTAAGCTTAGCCTTTATCAGCCCAAAACAACACAGATCATACTGAACTAACATCAGGAGAAGCACTGACTAAACTAATCCCAGCCCAACACTTGACACTTGGGAATATTTTTTTTGCTAAACCTTTTGGTCTACACAAATCACTTGATTTTGTCAAAGTCCAGACCAACATAATTGAGTAACTGAAGACACTTCTTTATTTTTGAACTGCAACTAAAATGCCTGTGCTTAATAAATCCTGGCCTCTGTTTAAAATTGAGTTAGTATTAGAGCTTCCTTTTCAGGTGTTTTATAGGTCAGTTCTTTCCTAAATAAGAGTTCACAAACACTTTCAAAAGCTTCTCTTCACCACCCTTTGAATTTTTCTAGCTCGTTTTTAATACAAAAATACTAAGATTTTCTTCCAATTTGTTTTCATGGATTAAGTTTAATACTGTAACATTGTTTACAAATTAATATAGATTTTTCTAAAGAAGGAGTTTTAATTACCTACTTTCAAATCAAACACGTACAGAGATTTTTATTTTGTCAAGATACAACAGGTTGTATTTCCCACTTTTTAAAGACAGTGTTTCAAGGAAAAACTTGGAATGCTGTCTAACATTTAATTACTTCAATAGCTGACAGGAATTATAGGAAATATAATCGCAAATCTTGTTTTAAAAAATCAAAACACAAAAGGTCATAAACCCAGCAAATTTATCCAGACATAGTTCTGGTGCACGTCCTACCTGTCAGCATTAGGTGATAACTAATTATTAGTTTCAGACAAGAGAAATTCTTCATCCTGTCACTTCAGCTGTCTGCATTTCAAAAATGCTTCCTTGAGATGGACTGTTGCCTTTGGACAAGAACTGAGGAGTTAAACCCCCTTTTGCATATCAGGCCCCTGAGTTCATAACATCCAAACTCTTCTTACTTCAATAAACTTAAATCCTTAGTTCTACCCCTCATCATAATTCTTTTGCAAGCATCTCTTTAATTTTTTTTTACTAGACAACAGCTTAACACCACTTAGTGCCCATAAAATACAGAACGTTTCAGCCTGAAGTAAGAGGTTAAAAAGGCCATTAAAATTACCTCAAGTCTCCCCTTTTTTTTTGCTTCTCATGTATCTCTCTAGCTCCATGTTGCAGGTTCTGATTCCTTTCTAATAACCAGCACTCCAAAAGGAGAAAAAAATTACCAAAGACTTAATCCCAAATCATCAAGCAGCCAACAATATCATAAAAGTAACCCTACCTCTGAGGGGTGTTTTTTAAGAATGTATGAAGAAGATCACTCAACAGGTGGGGACAGGAGCAGCAGATCTAAGAACAATCAGGAAGCAATCATCTGAGAGACCAAAGGCAGCTAAAGAAAACAAAGCCAAGAAGGAAAGAAGCAGAAGCTTTCCCCCACCACCTTTGAAAAGAGAGGAAAACAGATGAGAGGGAAACAATAAGCAAGGAGACTTCCTGCTGTAACATGATCTTTGTGTACAAGAAGTCAAGGAACGATTCAGTTGTTTCAGTAACAATTAAAAGAAGCAGGAATTAAAACACGAGCAGATTTGACTGTAGATACTAGAATGTGCTGTTTGAACAGTCTCAAAGCAGTGCAAGTTGCAAGGACTGCAGCATAACTTCTCACTCAGCATCAAAAAAGCTCTGTAAGCTGCATCTATAAAGCACCACGTGAATAATGATAATCCAATATGATTAAAAAACCTGAAAGGTATCCATTTCAAACCATGGACAAAAATATAAGCACTGCTCCTAGGAGAATGAAAGGCTGCTATTTTATTGCTCTTAAGCATTCACTGAAAGCAAAAGCACACACTGAAGTAGTGAGGTTCAGCCAGCACCAAAATAATTTCGCTGCATAAACACAGAAATACAGGATCTCTCTGGAAAGAGAAGAGAGGCATTTGGAAAAAAAATTTTAAAAATCTAGAAACCAGTCAGTCTGGCATTGACTTTGCATACAAAGACTCAAAATCCTATTTTTAAATGGCTGATATTAATCGTTAAAAACTTTAAACATTTCAAGGTCAGTGAATCAGCCACCACTGCTAACACGCTGGTAACTGCAGTCTTTATACTGGGTCACGTCTCTGTGATAAAGCTGAGGAAATATTTCCAAGCTCACTGTTAGATAAATCGTTTTCACTTACCAGTCTGAGTGCACATACTGAGCAGAAGAAACACAGAGTAAGAAGCAAGGCTGGCAACAATCAGCAGCAAGATACTAAAAACCACAAAATATTCACAATTAAAGCACTTTTACAGAAAAATACACTTTCAAGCTTTCAGAATGCTACTTTTGCAAGAACTGAGCTACCACAAGACAAGATTTCCTCATTTTATGGCTTGTATCTGCTGACTATGGTGCACGTGGTCTCTGCTCTTCCCAATACTTGCCAAGTTGCCTTGACATGGATTACAAAATGGACATAACCATGGGAGTTTGTGTGCACATCTACACAAACACACAAACTCCAGTGAAGTGAAACCAATGCTTAGGAAATGGTCAAAGTGACAATTCCAGTGACTTTGGCCCCATTATCCACAGATTAGCATCTGCAACAAGCAGAAGTGCAAACAAAAGGACAAACTGGTTCACAGTTTCCAGCAATGTACCCATCCTATTCCACAAGGCCCATTCGTGGAACTAAAGGAAATAACGGTTTTGAAAGGAAAATATCAATCTCTCAGGAGTAATGGCCAAGAAATTGCCACCCTGTGGCAATTTAATGCAACATCTGGGCAGGACTTATGTTAGGCCAGATCTGAATGACTAAATCAAAAAGGGGAAGATCTTAATCAACAATTCTGAAAATCACAAGCTATTTATTTCTTCCTCAGATTTGCACAGGAGTCTTAGTAATCAAGTTTTGTTCCATTTACAACTGCAAGCAGAGTTTAAAAATGAGTATATGTAAAAACTGAAAACTTACCTAAACCCCAGGATCCCTGTATTGGCCATGGCATAGGATAAGCCAAGTATCCCACTGCCCATGATTGCATTCATTAAGTTAAACACTGAGAAAGCAAAGGAAGAACCACGACTTGAAGAACTCTGTGAAAAGGATAGAAAAAAAAAGTACAATTAGCGGAAGAGGTGTTTTGATCTTTCCTACAATGAAATTCAAGGGAAGGGCAACAGTCAACTTTTCCTTCTTTAATCTAAAATCTCATTTCTCATTCTAAAACCAGGCAAACCCTTGTGCACACGCAACAACACGATGCCGCCCCGTAAGCATCTCAGGACGCCCACAGCCTTCGAGCACACTGAAAGCAGAGCGCCAAACGAGCACAGCAAGATTTACGGCTCGGAGCAGGCTCTCCCTGCGTGCTCGCAACAGGGCGAGGGCACATGGCAGCACTTCCAAGCGCTCAGCAAGCAGGGAATCAAAGGGATCAGAGCACCGCTGGGACCAGAGGCTCATTCACCCCCCTCCAGGTGACTCCCTCCTCCCCGGTGCTGTCACCCCGGAGCCGCCCCCCACAGTCCCGTCCCGCCCGACTTTTGAGCCCGCGCTCCCCGCCCGGGCCGCGCTCCCCGAGCTTCTCCTCAGCACCCAGCGCAGCCCCCTCAGGGCGCTCCCTCCCCGCTGCCCCTCACACGCACGCTGCTCGGCGGCGGCGGCAGCAGCGGGGCGGTC
>VZRQ01009876.1:1426287-1552536 GCA_013397975.1 Machaerirhynchus nigripectus
AGTGCCGGGGGCGGAGCCGAATGGGGGCGCGGCCACTTGTGGGCGGGGACCCCCGGTGGGGGGGGAGCCATTGCACCTCGTGCCCGCCCCTCTGAGGGGCATTCGGGGGGCGGGGCCACTTGGGGCGGGGCCACCGCTCCGGCCCCNGAAAGGATGGTGTGTCTCCATAGGCGCCTTGGGACGGTGGTTGCCCTGGTCTCCAGCCAGATCCAGCGCTGGGGGCGGCTTTGTCTTGTGGCCTTAATCCAGTACCGAGAAGCGACAGGATGAGGGGACATGGCCTCAAGACGCGCCAGGGGAGGCTTAGTTTGGGCATTAGGAAGAATTTCTTCACAGAAAGCGTGATCAGACACTGGAACGATGTTCAGGAAAGTGGTGGAGTCACTGGCCTGGATGTGTTTAAGGAAAGATTGGGCGAGGCACCGGTGCCGTGGTGCCATTCGGTCACAATTCGACTCGCCGATCCCAGGGGTCTTTTCCAATCTAATCGAGTCTCTGATTCCGAGAACCACGCCACCCGTTTCCATCCCCAGGAAAATGCCCCAGGAAAAGCACGGGGATGCTCAGGCCTCTGGCTGAGGGATTTCTCCTGTGCAGCAGACGTGAGGAATGCAGTGCGTCTTTCTGAAGGAGGCGTGCTCTGCCAAAACCCTGGCTTAGGGAAGGGGGCTGCCTGGGAGATGCAGGGAGTCCCAGCGAGGAGCTGGGATTTGACAGGGAGGGGGGATGGCAGTGGGACCCGCTTTGCCAGGGTTTGGGCACAGGTTTGTGAGGGAGAGAACACACAGCCTGTTGTTAGCCTGGAGAGGGGCAGGGCTGAGGGAGGCAGGCAAGAGAACCAATTTCCTTTCACAGCCTCTCTCTCAAAACAAGCTTCCCAAAAAGTCAGGAGAAATGCCAGCCTCCAGCACCACCTAAACCATTGGTTCCTGCCTTGGAGCAGCCAGTGCCAAGGCAGAGAACTGGGCCCTTTTGGTCTGTCTCCAGTGCAGGAAACCATTTAGAGAGGTGTAAAACCCCCTTTCAAGTTCCCATCCCGTGGATGAACCGGGGCTCAGTGGCAGGAGCAGACATTACTAATGCTCCTCTGGACCTTCTGGGGAACATTGCATTTAATGAATGGCCTTTCTGGCATGCACCTCATGGTGCAAAGATCTTACAGAGCTTGTAACCCCTTACACTGGGGCATGGGAGGCAGAAATCACCGAAGAGTGATCATGACCACTGCTGCTGATAATTGTTTTCTAGCAACCACTGCTTGGTCATGAATTTTACCGGACACAGGAGGGATCCAACAGTAGGATCAAGACAGTAGAAATCTTTCCATTTGGCTTACTGGGATTAATATCACATTTATTAGAACAAAGAGAGGTCATTGTTTTTTGGCAGGAGGGGATTATCTCGCCATTTGAAGTCAGTTAATGTTTGAGTCTAAAAGTAAATTAGCAAAATGACAGAAATTTGCAGTATATATTTCATAATAAAGAGCTTTACTAAACTATTGTGGATTGTTCGGTACAGATGGAAATTCTGGTTTTAAGAGAACAGCAAATCCATGTGATTTGCAGCCTTTTAAATGGAATGATTACATAATGTCTATAAAATGAATAATTCCTCTTCTAGGACTTTGTGGAGATTGGGATACCGTGCCAGACTACTGAAAACTAATCATTTCAGGACAGCTGCATCAAATACATCATTTCCAGCAGTTTGGATGCTATTGGCACAACATTCTGGCAGAATACCTGGGCTCTTTGTAGTAGTTAAAAAAAATACTTTCTTCACAATGCCTGAAACCGTGGAGGATAAAACTAATCCAGAACTGTATTTGCCACATCCTGGAGTGCGTGGGATGACACTGCTCAACAGAGAGGCTTTCAAAAGGACAGTGGTTGTTCCAGCTCTTAAAGTCAAGAAAGAAATTGTGAGTAGTGTGCTGAAGTCCCTAAAACAATCAGTACTGCAGCGTCCCGGCCTCAAGCGGGTGGTGGAGGATCCAGAGGATGAGGAAAGTAGGTTTGTTATCCTGGATCCTCATAAAATACCGGAATTCTCATTAGGAGAGTCAGAGCAACAGGTCCTGAAACAGCTCAGTGTCCATCCTGAGGTGTCCAAGTACCATCTGGAGCTGACTTATGAGAATTTCAAGTCGGAGGAGATCCTGCGAGCTGTCCTTCCCGAAGGTCAAGAGGTCACCTCTGGATTCAGCCGTATTGGCCACATTGCTCATTTGAATCTCAGGGATCACCAGCTGCCCTACAGACACTTGATTGGTAGGTGAAACAGCACCTCTCAGAAAGGTGTTTGTGTCATTTGTGTATTGTCAGTAAGATATGTACTGAGGGGCACAGTTCTCTCGCAGTGTGGTGCTCTCACCTGGGCCAGGGGGAAGTGTGTGCCTTAGAAAGGTCACAGCTGCAGCTGGGTCATTAGAGGGAGGTTGTTCCAACACACTTACTTTTGGTAATTTAGCTGTAAACAGCAGGTTTGTTGTGGCTGTTGTAGAACATTAAAAGGTCCTGGTCCCTTGATGAGCATTATCTCTTACTTTCTCTTTCAGGCCAGGTTATAATGGACAAGAATCCGGGAATCACCTGTGTAGTGAATAAAACCAGTATTATCGACAGCACTTACAGGAATTTTGAAATGGAAGTGCTTGCTGGAGAGAACAACCTGGTGACCAAGGTACAGGCCTTTCCCCCTGGTATTTTAAATTTAATGTGCTAAAACCCAAAGGCATCTTTTGGAGAGATGTGATGCAGGGATGCTGCTGAGACCATTCCTTTGCACAGTGCCCTTCCTGACACCTGTCTGAGCCTAAGGGTTGGCTGTTACTTCTGCATTCCTTTCCTTGGCAGATCCTGGTCTGCCAAGAGCAAATTCAGCCGTAGGAATCAGGAAGACATGTATTCTTCCAAGTTCACAGCCTAGATGTAATGATGTGGATTTGATGTAAGAAAATGCAGTTTCCTAATTTCACCAAGCCTTGTACAGTGGCTGGTACAGAAAGTAAGAATGTGGTTTTCAATCTCACCAACTTTGCAACTTAGGCAACATTTTGCCTTTGCCTTTTTCCTTTCCTGTCAGCAGCAAGACAAACCTCCTGTCTCCTCTGCTCTGACATTTATCAGGTGTAATCGCTGTGTAACTGCCAAGTGTTCTTCACATAGGGTTTCTTGTCTGTAGCTGGAAACTTGGCCACTGCTTCCACAAAAATATTTTCTCTTATCTGTTAGCAGCTTTATACTTTCAAGAGAGAAAACATGAGATTACCAAATAAAAAGGTTGAATAGCTTGGTGGAACATCCTGTTCTTGCAGAGAGAAGGCAGTTGGATTGTCAAGGCAGCAGTGACAACTGAATATTATGCAGATGGTGTCACCACACACCTGGCACACCATGGAGCTGCATCCAGGAGTGCAGAGACACTTCAGGATGTTTCTTGCTTGTGGTGATGTGGATCCCAAGTTACTGTACTTTGGAATCAGACAATTCCACGTGCTGGTGCAAAGAGAGTATTATCTTGCATCCCATTCTCATCTGAATAAATACTGTTCCTTTCAGGTCTGTTCTTAAGATAGTAGTCATCCCAAAGCTTGGGTTTGGATCAGTTTCCAGACTCTGTCACCTTGGGAGATGAAATACAGTATTTTTCAAGCTGCAGAACTGGCTCCCAGTGGCTTTGAATTTGGCTGACAGTTCCCATTCTTGGGCCTATCATTCTCAGACGCTTATTTACTGTGTGCACTCCACAAAGGAGGGCTTAGGGCATCCTTCCAAGGTCTGCTTTCAATAAAGGAGTTGTCAGCCATCCACAAAGCTCTTGAAAACCCTCAGGTTTTTTTAGGGTCATTTTAAGTTGCTGCTTTATTTCCACCTAGTAATTGAAACCTGCATAAAGCCAGCCATTGGGATTGACACTGGGGACATGGCTGTTTGTGATGAGTTGATCTGTTGATTTAAGATCTGTTTATTTGATTGCTTAGTTGATCTGTTTATTTAAGATTCATGAGTGCTACCAGTGGGACAGTGCTGATGTACATGTTACCTTTAGATAAGGCACCTTGGTTTTTAGCCGTCTTAATTACTGATAATGCTTAAATCTGCTTTGAACACAGAGGCTTAAGCAAATGTTTTGGACTTTCAGGTCAAAGAAAATAACACTGCCTATGAACTGGACTTTTCCAAAGTCTACTGGAACCCGCGCCTGTCCACGGAGCACGGCCGCATAGTGGAGCTGCTGAAGCCTGGTGATGTCCTGTTCGACGTCTTCGCTGGCATCGGACCTTTCGCCATCCCTGCGGCCAGGAGGAAGTGCCGCGTGTTCGCCAACGACCTCAACCCCGACTCCTACGCCTGGCTGCTGCACAACTGCAAGCTCAACAAAGTGGACACCAAGGTAAAAGCGTTCAACATGGATGGCAGGGACTTCCTGCGGGGGCCGGTGAGGGAGGAGCTCAGCAAAGAGCTCCCGCTCCTGACAGAAGGACAGAAAACCGCTTTCCACATAGTGATGAATTTGCCAGCTCTGGCTGTGGAGTTTCTGGACGTTTTCAGGCATCTCTTGGTCGGGGAGCCCTGCAGCCCTGCTGGCCTTCCCACTGTGCACTGCTACGGGTTCTCCAAACACAGCAACCCCACCAGAGACATTCAGGAGCGAGCGGAAGCTTCACTGGGAACCTCCTTGGCTGGACGCTGTTCCACCTTCCTGGTCAGGAACGTGGCGCCCAACAAGGAGATGCTGTGCCTCAGTTTCCAGATCCCAGCGGACGTGCTCTACAAGAGGCCCTGCCCTGATGAAGGTAAGGAACAGGGCTCCCATGAGGCAGTGGGATTTCAGGCTGCACCTTGTGCTGCCTCAGGCTGGCCCCACCTGGTCAGCCCCATGGGCCACTCCAGGCGTGTGACAGCGGTGTGGATGTGGCGCTGAGCGCAGAGGTGGCCGGCAGGACCGAGCGCCTGCACGTGTGCAGCAGCTGCAGGGCTTCCTCGCTCCTGGTAACAGCAGCCTGCTCCTCTGATCCCAGCATGAGCCTCCCCAGAAAAATGGTGGACTGGACAGGATCACCCCACAGGCCATAAACCAGACCTTTATGCCTCAGGCTGTGCACTGGGGGAGGATGGGGACTCAGTGATCCTTGTGGGCCCTTCCAGTGCAGGATATTCAGTGGCTCTGTGATCTAATGCCAAGCACACGTCTTCTGTTAGCTCAGTACTTCAGAACGGGAGCTCCATTTTTGCCCAGATCAGTGCACCTCCAAGGGACTGGTCCCACCTCTGACCTTCTCCTTATGCCTACACGGACTCAGGTCTGGAGTCACCACATCAGCACAGTCAGGTTCTGTACCTGATTCAGTATAATTGAGACATAGATACCCTTAGAGATCCTCAGTGCTGAATTTGGTTCTTTTGTGGGGGATTTTTTTGTTTATAATTGTTCATTTGTTCTTGAAGTACTTGTATAAACTGGTTGGTTTCAGTGATCTTGGGCTTTGCAGTACATGACAAAGCGGGCAGAGGGAGGCTCTCAGTCTGCAGTAACATGAACTGGAGGAAAGGAGGTTTTTTTAAAGCTTTAATGCCATGAAACTTACTTTTATGCTGTTGTTGGGTAGCCCTGAAATGTAGGTCAAAATACTCCTCCTTACAGGTTTTTTGAAAGACTTTTTTGGCATTCCATAAAGACCCCCCATTATTGCTGTAACATTTTCATTTGTGACTGTTAATCCTGATTTTAACTCTCATCTCTTCCTGTGAAATCCCTTAACAGAGCTCCCTGTTCCAGAGCTTGTGGTTAGGTCAGTCTGTTTACTGTACATTAAATAACTTACTTTTTCTAACCTTTTCCAGCAAAACCAGCCTCGAAACGTCTGTGCACCAGCCAAGATTCTTCTGAAGAGAAGTTACTGAGTTGAAGACCAGAGCTATGGTGACTACCTTAGTTTGTGTAAAGGATATTTAGGGTGTCTCTCTTTTACCCCTTGAGTTATTGGGAGCAGACCTGTGTTCCCATCGAGTTGCAGCTTTCCTTTGGGAGCCTTGCTTCCTGCAGTCACCTTTTCTTCTTATTGTGGGATCAACTGAAATTGTTGTTACTACAAAAAATTAAAACTTAGCTCTTTTATAATAAATGTGTTTTGGTACTTCCCTGCTCTCCACTGTTCCACACCCTGTGCTAATTCGGGGGCACGGCCTGGGGTAGTTTTCTGCTGTGGCATTTTGATAATGTGGAAGTTGTGGGGAGAAGAGATTTTTATGTCTTGTCGGGTCTAGGAAGGTGAATTATATAACCCCTGCCTTGGATTCTCCCTGACAGATGTTTTGGGTTCAGGATATTGGATTATGGTTAGCAGATGCACAAACAGCTCTTGTGTAAGCAAGGTAACCTTTCAAAAGCTTAATGTGAGATACCAAGAGCCCAATATCCTGAGGTTTTGAGTAAAAAATGCTTTTTAACACCAAGATTTAGTTAGGGATTAGTTGACTCCTAACTTTGTGTTTGCCCATGGTTAGAGCCAGAAAGACTTTAATGCCTTTTGCTCATTTACAGATGAAATTCGTGCTTGCATTGCAGTTCCAGCCTGAAACCAGCACCTGAAAAACAGTTCTGTCCTCCCGAGACCGTGTCCTCCCGTGGCTTTTGTGCCTCTGCCCTCTCCCAGCTCTCCCCACCTCTGCCTGCTCCCCTGCTGTAGTCCCTGGATGATCTTTCTGGCTGGCTGCTTGTATTCTGCCGGGATTTGAAAAGCCTCTGCCTTTGATTTCCTTTTCTTACCCATCCAAACTATTGTTGGGCAATATCAACCACAAATAGTTTATTTGGCCAGAGAACTCGACTCGCCCTCTCAGTTTCAGATATTTTCCCTCAGCCCAAACTCCAAGCTCACGCCCAGCAACCAGATGTCTGTCACCCTCCCGGCCCTGCTGCTGTGGCTCCAGCCCTGAGCCTGCAGCCCACTGGATGTTTGGTTCTCACCCAAACACCGCCAAGGGCCACGGATTTGTTTTGCTCGTGGCTCCGTGTGACGGCCTTTCCTTCCCTTGGCTGCACAGCTGGTGTTTGGAGCAAGCCCTCGCAGCCTGGTTCCTGCAGGATCACATTTATCAATCCCCAGGGAGACCACTGTGACTCACCCGGGTCCTGATTGCTCCGTCACTTGCACTGCAGCCCGAGCGTTCCTGCACAGGCCTTCGACACCGAGTCCCCGCGGCTCCGACTGGGCGTGCTCTGCTCCCAGGCACTGCTGCGCTGGGATCCTGCCCCGGCCTCGCCGCTGCTCTGCTGCCTGGCACGCTTCCTGACACCACTGCTGCTCTCCAGCTGCTGCCCTCTGGCTTTCCATAAACACCTCAAAGTGGCTCCTGCTCTTCGGGGCCCTCCACAAACACTGCCGGAGCGATAAGGCCCTCCACCACCCTGGAATGGTGATCCCGCCCTGGGATCTCTGCCTGACACAGACTGCAGGTCCCTGTGATTCCACATTGCCTCGCAGCCCGAATTTAGGGCTTGGCACCACTGCACCGACAGGAACCAGGCTTTGATCATCATTTCTGGGTCAAGCCTATAAAATACCTAACTCTGATTTTAACTAAAGCATCCCAGGGCAGGGAAGGATTTGAGCTGGTAAAAGTTTTGTTCCCTTAAGGACTGAATGCCACTGTTATTCCAGCAGCGTAACTTTAGATGCCACTTCAGCAGATACGTCACTACACTCATAACCAGGGGCTTTCCAGCTTTCTGTGCAGTTGCCAGTTCTGTCTACAAGAAATGAAATAATAAATAATAGCCAAGCTACACAAAAGTTAATAAGTGTATTGAAATTATAAATATTAACATGCATATGCAGTTCTGCATTCCTTAGGGCATGACCTGGGGCTTTACAAAGTGAATATAAACAGATCATGGGTGAGGTGCATCTTTGCCAGTCTGGGTGAGCCTGGGAGAGGGGAGAGATGAAAAGGGGGAGAGGAGGGGAGGATCTGATCTGTTCCTCACCTCTCCCTTCTGCAACATTCCTTGTCAGCAGCTGTTCTGGGCACAACCAACAGGATTTCAAAGGGCAATGGAAATGTTGCCACCTCCCCTCATTTTCTTTAATAAGAAAGCACCAAGTCTGGAATAGATCTCATTCTCCTCTTTATTACAGCATAGAAAAAATACATCCATCTAGTGCACTCCTCAGAGCAGGATTCACCAGCTAGAAGCAGGTGGCCTATAAAATGTGGTCCAAGGTCGCTGTCCTGAGCAGCTTCCCACCTCCTGCAGTTTATACAGCTCATGGCAAAGTCCATCCTGCCACGGGAACCCCACCTCTGCTGCAGCTGGTCAATGTTCCGTTACAAGGCACGGGGAAGGAGTACAAAAGTAGCAGATCAAGTGGCAGGGATCATCCCCAAAGCCAAGGGATGTTTGCACCTAAAGAAGCTCCTGAGTTTTTGACAGAAAAGATGCAAATTGAGCTACACAGGAAAAAACAAACATACAAAAGCAAAACAAACAAACAAACCCCACAGGGAAAAGGGAACCCCACAATTTTGACTACTTCAGTGACTTCACCCTGTATCAAGGCTTCTTTGCTTCTAGAGCACCTCAGCTGAAAGACTTGGAGCTAAAGATTTGTTTTCCAGGCAAAGGTAGGAACCGAGTGACACACGGAGGAAGGATCCCACACAAGAGTTGTGTCAGCGTATTTCCAGAGTTTCTCATCTCATCCAGCTGGCAGGAGGAAAAACCCACTTGTCTAAACTGGGGAAACTAGTTTTATGGGAAGAAAATGTAGGCTTGAATATTGACACTAAATGTTATAATCAAAATGGCATTTAAATGCTTGTGCAAATAAAACCCTGCAATAAGAGTAAAACCACAAACTTTAATAAAGTCTGGCTTTATTTTAAAAAAATTTACAAGTGTATTTCTTTAAGCCTCAAACATACACAGCTGAGTTATTCACATCTTCCATTAGATGTGGCTTATTGCTTCAGCCTCCCTCAGCAAAGTGCCACATGACTAACGAGTTTCCCCCTCCGCAAGAATGTATCTACCATTTTACAAAGCCCTGGTGCAGACGGGGTTTGTTTTTTCCCTTTAACACTTAAACACAGCTGGTTTCGCACCAGAGGAGCTCACAGAGCAGTGAGCGCAGCCCGGCCGGGGCGCATGGCAGCGATCCTGCCCCACCTTTGCTGGCTTGGGTCGCTCCTCGCCCCGCTGGGTGTCCCTTGGTCACAGGCTGGTGCTCCCTGGCTAGCTGGGGTGCCAGAAGAGCCCGCTGAAAGCGTCCTGCAGGGCGCGGTGACAAGCCAGGGAGGACGCGTAGCCCCCAGCCAGGTCCTGCGGAGAGGCGGCTCGAACGTGGGTGAGGTACCTGCAGCAGAGAGCAGCGTTATTTCAGAGCAGAGGAAACACATCAAACACCCTGCAGTTCACAGGACAGCGAGGTCAAGGCTGCTTTTGGAGAAAGCAAGGAGATGGAGCTGCCCACTGCCCGCTGAACACATCAGGATAAAATTCCTTGAGTTAAAGCAATGATGCACTTTCAGCCAGGCTGCCCCAACCAGCGCTCTGGGACAGCAGGAGGTGGCAGAGGGTTAAGGGCACCCAGAGGTTTGTGTTCCCTGTGCTTGCCCTGGGGGATGGTTCATTTCCCCACTCCCATAGGTCCTGCCAAGACAAGGACACCACCAGAAGCTTTCCTGCACTCCCACAGGAACAAGAGGGTTTCAGCTCTGCCACTGAATGCCAGACACTCCCCCAAGCCAACTGTGCCGGTTGCACTGAGGACCACAGGGCTGAGGCTTACCTGTGCCTGGAGCCCACTGACCCTGGGAATTAGATCTGTGGGAGGCTGCCACCACCTTGGCTAAAGAAGGCTCTAAACTTCCCCACTCATTAAGCATCATCACCCACTTGCAGAGCTATCTAATTCTACCCCAAACCTTCCAGACTCTTGAGTTGACATGGAAACACGAGTTGACATGGAAACACAAACACGCTGCCTGTGCTGGCACTGCCACTCTTGGCTCCCCTTGGCTCCTTCCAAGGGCTCCACCCCAGCCACACATGCCGACAGCTCCTGTTAAAGGATGGCTTCATTCCACACTGTAACCCTACAGCTCTTGCACCCAACAAGACGGGTACAAGACAGATTCTCCAACAGTTCTGCACCCAAACCCCATCAAACAGACGGATCCACAGCCCCACAGGACCAGCACGATGACCATCCCCAATCCTGACCACCAGACACAACCCCATAAACAAGAAGTGCTTTCCACAGGGGCCGCGCTTCAGCCGCTGTTTTGATTCCTCACTTGGTACATGTTGCTCCTGGGAAGGTTGAGTCATTCCACCTCTGGCTTGGCAACCCAAGCATAAACTTGCAAAACGCACACAGCCTTTTATAATGTTATCCCGAGAAACCTAAAACAGCTGCACTTTTGGCAGGAAAATACAGGACCACCAGTAAAATATCCAAAACAGTTGCATCTTTTAATTTATGACTGTACACTGTTTCCATAAAGACTATATAAAACAGGTCAGATTTTATAGGTAAGACATAATAAACAGTCATACCCATTGATGTCATAAAAACATAGAAAAAGAGATTACTGAGAAATGATTAATTACAGTTTTAAAAACTGTATTTCTTGCACCTAATAACCACAATGCACAGACATGAGCAATGTTTCTGAGGCATTCTTGGTGAGATGCTGAAGCTGAGACTGAATTTACCTCCTGTGACTGAATAGAGGTGTTTTGTACCAAGCCATGACAGTCTCGCCCTCACTGCCAGATACTGGTTCCCATCAGCACAGACACAGGCAGGAGAGCACAAAATAATAATAAAATAAACCCTTTTAATAGTGCTCAGTCCAACAGAATCCACAAACACAGCAAAAAAGCTGGTCCCATCTCTTAATTTGCAAGGGGAGGTGGTCTGCAAAAAGCTCCTGGTTTGTGGCAGAACACATAATATGGGTTTTAATTTTTTTTTAACATTCTTGTTACTTGTCCCTTAATATTTTAAGAGGAAGATCTCATCCTTCCCAAAGGACTTTTAAAACTGCTGTGGGAAACAGGAGCTCCTTTCCCCAGCCAGGAACGATGGGCACTGACAACAACAAATAATTTCCTTCAAAACGCTGGTATGAAACTACCTCTACCCTCCAAACCAGAGAGTCTTATAAAAATCAATTCCCATCTTGGATTTCACTTCTATCATATTTATTTCATTGCACAACTTCATCCTCCCCTCATGCATGAAACAGTCCAGTGAAAACGGGATTATTTTACATTTCAATATTAACAAAGGTCGGTTGTGTCTTTCTCATTACTTTTCTTATCTTCTCTTACTTATATATCACTGAAAGGAGAAAAACAGAGTCTATTGTTTCCCTTTTTCTAGGACATCTGAAATTGGAGCGTCAGTTTCATAAGACAACCTGACTTCCAGCCACTGCAGCACTTGTAGTTAATTGGGAGGCAATCTCTGAAGCAATACAGAATCGTTGCCAAAAAGGCTCCCATCGACTTTTACTGCACAACCTGCCCTAATTCTCCTTACTCCTGTGAAACAAGCACGGCCTGCTGCTGGCTGTCAAGTGAGGTCTTTATTTTCTTGTTAAGTATCTGAACTTACTGCTCTTGACCCATTTAATTACTGTGGTACACCAGGCAATTGCAAAGAATCTGCCACGCTGAAGCCACACAATGAGAAGCGAATGTTTTGCCGGCTTTGCCGCACCGGTCCCCATCTGTGCTGCCTGATTCCAGCCACCCCTCCACAGGAGAATCTCTCTGAACTGGATTCCTGGGGTTTCTGGCAGAGGTCAGCACATCTTTTCATGTACACCTTTACAACAGCAGCAGGAAGAAGCGCTTGCCAAGTTTTATTTCCAAAAAGCCGAGCTCCGTTAGGTCTTGGGACCTGGAGGTAATTGCTCTCACTAGTTAGCAAATTCCAGCACACTGGGTCTGTTTTTCATAGGTTTATTTTAAGTACCTGTAAATCTTATAAGCAGAAACCAGGAAAAAGAGGTTTGCTTTTTCTGGTGCACAGTTTTTTAATGTAACTTGTTTTTACTGAGGGCAGACTAAACTCTGAAGTTAAAAAAAGCCTGCACTATTATTTTTGAGCAGGGCTAAAGGGCTGTGTGTTCCCTGCCCCACCATTTCACACCTCCCATTCCCAGCAATGCCTATGCTCTGCTTCAGGCTCTGCCCAAACAAGCCCCTTTCCTTGGCTGCAGCCTTTGGATGTTGATCTTCCCCGTTAACCTTTCACATCAGGTAAAACACGTCGTATTTTGTTCTTCATGAGCCTTGGGGGGCTCATTCCTGACCTCAGTTTCTCATCACCATGGAGGGGGTGGGAGGGGGGAAAAAAAAAAAATAAAGCCTCCTGTTATGAAGGAAAGAGGTGTAATTCACACTCAGTGTGAAGGCTCAGAACCAAGCTGGTCACTCCTGGGAGGGGTTTTTCTTCATGTTTTCTCTTTTCCCAAGGCTGTGTCACAATTACCTCACCAGGAGTGGCCAGGACTGTGGAGAGCGACGTGGGCTCAGCGTGGCAGTGGCTGTGACCCCCTGTGCCTTCCCAGCACAGCCCAGGAGCCCCAAACCCCTGGCACTGCTGCTGCTGAGAGCCAGAGGATCCAACAGCAGCTCAGCAACACCCAGGGCCACTGGCAAACATCCTCTCACTGCTCAGCAGGGTGGTCTTGCTTCAGAGAAGTTTGGGAATGATGTTGGAAACAATCAGAGAGGATGGAGAAATGGCACAATCAAACCTGGCTACAATAAACACCAACCAAAAAGCAAACAAACTGAAAATCCCCCACCTAAACGAACAAAAAGAACCAAACATCCAACCAACAAGCCCAAACCACCCCATAGTATGTCCCTTCACCCACCCAACTGAAAGTACCAGTGCTAGGGATTATTTCACACTATCTTCCCTGCTACCCAAGATAAATACACTCCTCCCAGGGGTGTTTCTGCAGATGCACCACTTGGAGGTACATATGGAATACCTGTGTATTTGGCATACAGATTTTTTTTACCTATCCGGTATTTTATGGGAGTGAAGAAAAGAAAAATCATTCACAACTTGTCTGATGGGCAAAAAAAAAGAAATCATTTAATTCTATCCCACAGAACAGATTTAGTGCTCATCTGATTATCTGCAGTATCCAAGACAGAAAGTAATGGGGCAGATACTAGATCTGGGAAATTTTCCAGACTCATCATTTAAATAATAAATAGTGGTTGCATATAGCAAGCAGAATACTCCGGTCTGGAAAACTGTGTGAAGCATCAGCAAGGCAGTGGCACAGGCTGCTGCATTCCTGAGCCTTTCTGGAGACAGCATTTTCATTAGATTTACCAAGCCCTAGGATGAGCTATTGCTGTGTTACTCAGAGTGAGCTTGCAGAGACTGGGTCTCATCAGAGGAGAGAGGCACGTACGGAACTGGACTGTGTCTGGCCTGGCCTCTGCTGAGGAACGTGTGGCCTGGGTTACTCTCTAGTCCCTCAGCAGGTACAAACTGAGCTCCTCTGCTCAGCTCTGTTTTCCTTTGAACCTGTCAGCTCTACCACAGTCGGTCCGTGCAGCCAAACAATTTGTTTATAAAATGAATCGAGTTCATTGCTGTTCTCCATTAAATAGCCCCAGGAAATGCATTTGGGAACAGGCCTTCACTGGGTATAATTCAAATATGATGTGGTTCTCCCTCTCTCAGAGACTTACATGGTTAAGGCAGGGCAAAAACACAAGGCACAAAGCTGGTACTCAAAGAAATCCAGAACAGCAATTCATCCTTCCAGGGAGTAGCTACAAACCTGATCCTCAAATTAAAAAAAAAACAAACAAACCAGTCTTTCATGCATTTTAGCAGACACTATTTGGGCACTGTGATTGTATTTAGATGTTAACAAACCCACCAGCTATGACTGGTGTCAGAAATTCCTGCTGAACGCCAGCCAACACAGCCTGTTCCAACCCAGAATTCAAGTTTAACACAGCCACGAGCTCAGCAAGGGCTCCTCACGAGCCCAACCCAATCCCTCCTTGCCCGAGGCCACACTGCCAGCCCTGAGGGCAGCCAGGCACCTGCCACCAGCCACTCCTCTCCTCCACCCTTCAGACCACACAGACAAAATGGGAGAAAATCTATTCAAGAGCTGCAGCTGCTGAAGGAGCTCTGTTACTTGTTTGGGAGTTTTTTCAGTGCTTCTCTGTACACAATTGCAGCAGTCAGTGTGGATGTGAAAACAGGGCTAAGCACGACGAGGTCCAAATACGACAGAACCCAGAGAGATAAAGAATGCATTTTCACCCACATTATGGCACCTTATGGACTGAACACAGCCCACAGTGCAGGGGTGCAAGGAAAAGTCATTCTAAATACCACAACACAGTCTTGGCTACTAAGAAGTCCTGCCAAAGACAAGTGATCCAGCACAGACACCACCCCTGCAGCCCCAGCAATCCCACCTGCAGACAGCAGTGCTGCGCACATTCAGCTTAGTAAGCCAGGCTCTTCTGTTATTATTAATAACCCTGTTTAGCTGTGCTGCTTTCTGAGGGCTTAGTGAGCAGAAATCGCTCGCTGAGGTGTCAGATGAATGCCAGACCCTTTTCCATGCCACAAACTTGCTCAGCCCATTTCACTCAGCCCATTTCACTCAGCCATGCCCCAGGAACCTGCCGCAGAGCCATCCCTTACTCATCGCAATTCCGCTTTCCAGTAAGGAAAAGTTACTGCCTTCATCTTGCAATAAATTCTGCAAAAGCAGATGCCTTCTGACTCTAATGGACCTCTTTTTGTTACAGTTAAGGATTAAGAAAAAAACATAATCGAGAGTTTGAGCTCCTAGAACTTTTATTTCTCCACTTTAGGTTTTCTAAGTGAAGAACTCTGGTCTACCAGAAATAAACTTTCCCAGTAGAAAAGACAGGAAATGCCCCAGCCCAGCAAATCAATAGAAGAAATAAAGGACTCCGAGTGATTCTTTTTAGCCTCCTCCATCTGCTTTTCCTAAATAGCAATTTGTTTCAAACACAGTCAGAGTGTCTTAGGGCAGAAGTGTGTGTCAACTGCGTGTGGTGCAACAAAGTACTTCGAAATTAAAACAAAACGGGTCTGCCACAGCACACCTTAACTAGGATGGAAAAGCACAGAGCTCTGCTACCAGACACTGAAAGAGGCAAAAAAAAAGCCTTGAAAACTGATACTAGCTACAAAACAGCTGTCACTGATAAAGCCAGTTCTTCAGGCTTTAGAGGTAGAAATTACTGATGAGTTATTCCCCCCTCTTTTCCTCCATCCTCTTCTCCCTTATACAAAGGGCAAACACTTTGGATCCTGGAAGCCCAAAGCCACCGGTGTCCTGCTGCAGCAGTGAGCCAGCAGCACCCTGGGGCTCAGTGCTTCCTCCCAGTCAGCTACTGCAGTGACCAGTAAAGGAATCTCTGAGGGTTTAACAGAAAAACTAAAGTATTTTTATTTGATGTTTCACATAAACTGTTTCCTCTTTAATGGTGAAACACATACGTGACCTGTAAGACATATCTGATGACCCATCTCAGAGAGTTAATTACAGATTAATTGTGAACTCGTGAGTGCAGTCGTGAACCCTGGAGTAGAAAAACCTTTAAATGCAAAGACACACAGTCACAGAAGCCCCCCTTGGGGTGGGGAAAAGAACAGAATCAGATTTTCCCATGCTACTTTCCCTGAAAGCTTCCTCTTTTTGTGATGAAATCCAGAGTCCAGAGACCAAACATTCCCACTGAAAAGCTAATATACAGGGGAGTGGAATGGGGGGAAATTTCCCAATGACAGCTACCTCAAAACACACTTCAGTGCTCCTCATAAAAACCCCAACTCTTCTACTGGCAAAAAAAGAATTTTAAAGCAAGAGAAGTTTTAGAGAGCACCTGGTTCTCCAGCATTGCAATTCTACTGCTGCCCTGTTTTTTAAATAGATGTGAGACCAGACTCAGGTACTTGCATTTACTTAACACATAAACATTTGTTTTTGGAGTAACTGAGAAGCCAGTGCTGTTGCCTTGAGGTAAGATGAAAAGCTACAGAGAAATTGAGATCAAAGGAAAAGGAGAAATGCCTTCTGCCCCCCAGAAACTGATATAATTTTAAAAGAAGTGGATGTTTTAAAGTGTAAAGACAGGAAACTAACGATGAAAAAGGTTTTATAGAATAAAGGAAGCTTTGTACTCCTCTGCCCTGATATGCATTTTGCACATTTCCTCTGCTGCAGGCTGGAGGCAGCCCTGGGATGGGACCTGCAGGCACTGCCAAAAAAATTAGGTTTGGACAACTCCAGTCCCACTGCAGGGCCCTACCCAAGAAGGCGCCACCTTGATACAACTATTTAATGTAGAAAAGTCTATGAACTCCAAGTACAATGGACTACAGGCTTTGAGACTGTCAATTTATAGCCCTGTAGACTGTAGATATAAAAACTACTTTGAAATGGGACATAAACCCCTTAAATGTGGCAAGCTGATCTACTCCCATCTTCGAAGGGAACTGTAAATCCAATTACACCTGGAGATGTTACAAATGTTAACAAGTTAAATAAACCTCCTCTTTTCACTGAGGAGTTACCCAAGCTAGAGGTTCACATTCAACAAGAATTCCCATGTGTGATTCCAGTGCATGTTTGAGAAACACGTTTTGCCCCCCACATGAGCCCACAATTCACAGTGGGTGTCTGCATATTCCTTCTGATAATAATCAAATACTACATTTAATCATCTTCTCTTAACATCTGATCAGGCAGCATCACTTCAGACAAGGTATAACAGCTCCAACCTTAGAAAATGGGAATACCAGTGCAAGAGAACAGCCACTGCTGTCTTTGGAGCACTCAGTGATTCTGAGCTAACGTGGGAAATCTTGAACACAGTTTCAAAAGTTAAAGTGATGACAGAGGTCATCTTGTTTTGTTGGGCTTTTTTTCAGTTGAAAAGAAAAACAAACAGCCCTGGAGCTGCTAAAGTACATCACAAGCCCACTAAGGAACGCTTAGAGAAAGGAGGCATATCCTCAGCTGGCCAAAGGCAACAGGGGTTATAGGTTTCTGTTGCAGGGCAGATTCAAGACAATGATTATCTGAAAGTTCTCCTCATTTTAGCACACGACTGCCTGTTTTAACATAAAAACAGGAAATGGAAAGCAGAACCTGCAAACACACAAATCCTTTGCAAGCCAAGGAAAACTAAAGGCTTTGCAAGTTCTTTTTGGTCAACTCTATAAAGGATATTTTATACAAATTCTATGCTGACTTCTCTTTCTTTGGTTGTTTGGGGGGATTCCTCACATCTCACTTTCCTCCCAGTAAAATACTGAGTTGTTTGGATGGCTCCATACATGTCAGAGAAAAGCCATCACCGGCTGTGCTGTGTGAACAGTTTGCTTCTTGTTGCTCACAGTGCATCTCCACACCACACATTCCTGCCAGCTCCAAAACAGGCACAGGCACTACCGTTCGGATGAACTTTTTTTTCCTGCAAGGATTTCTGCTTCGAGACTCTTTCCCAAAGAGCTGCTTGGATTCCTTACCCCCGTGCACTTAGCTGTAACAAGAGGTTAGTGTTTATTTCTAGAAGCCTTGCTCACAGGAAGCCTTCCTTCAGCACAAGTGACTTCCGTAACTCCAGAGGGGCTGGGAGCGCTCTTGGATGAGCGGGGGCACCTGGTCCCCCATTTGTCATCTTCCTGAGGTCACCCGCCAGCTGTCTGTCCTCTCAACACCCGGCCTCAGCACCGTGCTCAAGGCATTCTCCCTCGCTCGGGTTTCCAGGCCTGGACTTCCAGATACAGTAAATCAATCAGCCCCCACAGAAAGTGCTCAAACAACTGCAAGGGAAGCATTTTAACACCCTCGAGCGGCCTCGCCGCGCACAAGGACACTGCAGCGCCCGCTGGAGCCCGGCACGGCGCTGCTCCGCAGGACGGGGGTGGATCACACTCGGGAGCGCTGCAGAACTGCAGCTACATTTACTCTGTGACTAAATCAGGCTCCGCTCGTACTTGACCCCGCGAAGAATGTCATTGAACACAAGGGCCTTTTCTCAGCTGTGATACTGGATTTTTCTTTTCCTTTTCAAAGGCTAAAACAACCATTAAGGCACCATTTCTGTAACTGCAAAGCAGCTCGCTTTTTAGCGTGTTGTGGAAATGTTTCGGCATACACTGATCTCCAAAGTCTTCATCTTTCCCTCTGTCCTCCAACTCCACTCTTCCTCCCACACACTGTGTTTAGGACAAAGGGCACCAGAAGAACATGGATGTGTTTAAGTAATTATTATAACTCTGAGGAAGTTAACCACTCTTTTGTAACTTTCTACCTAAGTCAAGACTGTTTTCATAGGCTTATCTTTTTTATGTAAGGAGAGGGCAAGCTCAGTTTTAAAGACACCACTTTGTCTTTCACCAGGGCTGGGGGAACCCTTCCCTGGGCTGGACTCTGGGAATACAGAATCCCTTCTGCAGGCAAGAAGGGAGAACACAGCTTTTATTCTGAAAGACAGTTCTTCCGGACACACAAACTCTTCCTTCAGGATAAAAATTCCCTCCTGTTCCTCCCACTCTGCCTTTTCCTCCATGTTCTGCACAGCCCACTGAGCACCACAAATCCCCCAGTGCACGGCCAAAGATCCATATTGATGAACTGGGGCTTTGGGAGAGCTACATGAAAGAGATTCCTCCAGCACCAGCTTCCATGGAAATTATGCATCTGTGAGGCAAAGGGAGCCCTTTCTGAACAGAGCACTCAGTCAGGAACACCTACAGAAGGAGGATGGAGATGCACAGACACTTTTTCCCCTCCTTTTTAGTACATTTTGCTTGATGCACAGTTCTGAGGGAACAGAACACGAGGACAGTCGTGATTGTATCATAGAATGATTTGGGATGGAAGGGACATGAAAGATCATCTAATTTCAACCCCCCTGCCATGGACAGGGATGCCACCCACCAGCTCAGCTCACAGCTGCAGAGTCCAGGACGGCTCCAAGCAGACAGGAGGTATTTTAGCCCCAGGAACTCTGGTAAGGACCTTGATTTCAGGCCCAAGGCTGGAAAATGAAGTGACCAGAATGCTTTTAAAGTTTTTCTTGCATTGAAGGACTTGCTTTAGTCCTAATAGGGAAGGACAGAGCCCCTGGGTGACTCATGTATCAGGCACGACCACAGGCTTTGCCCCCAAATCACTGCTGATGGGAAAAAAATCAACTGAACACAGAAAAAGCTGGTTATAACCCCAGCTTTGAAGTACAGTTTCCCCAGTCGGGAATCAGTTCTGTTTTCACTGTGACACAGCATCCTCTGTTCTGAATGAGTACCAACAAATTCACATCATATGGCAATTCCAGTTTAATGTGACTCAAACAAAACAGCACAAGAATTTCTAGAGGGTTTTAAGCCATAAGTAAGCTGCCAAACCTAACAATTATCTCAAACGAATAACTACGAACTCTTAGTTATTCATTTCAGCTAATAGGAACCCAAAGCTATTTTCTTTAGGCAGAATATGAAAAGTGTAACTGTTGAAAGCAAACATTACAGTTTGAATGACAGTATTTAAAGAAGATGAGATTGTTCAGGTTAAAAGAAGGTGAAGTCCAGGTCACCTTCTCTTGCAGCTGACTTATGCTCTAATGCATGAAAGCCCCTCGGCCGCCTCAGGTTCTGGTTGCTGCTGGTCAGGTCAGCATTTCAGGCTGATGTTGAGGATCAGGTTTACAGCTCTCAGCCATGCTGGCGTTTGCTCCTCAGGAAGGCCTGGGAGAGGTGGGAGGGAGCAAAGAGGGCAGGAGCTCGGAGTGAGGCTTCTCCTCAAAACCACGGATGGGTTGAAGGACGAGAAGCCTCTGCCCCAGCCAGGTGCAGCCTTTGGGCTGAGCTCTCAAACCCTGACTGCAAAGGAGCTGCACAGCCCCGCTCTGGCACAGGGCACTCACAGCTCCCACAGGTGGGGGAGGAGGGAAAACAGTTGCCCTGTTCTCCTGAAAATACTTTTTACAGGGGAATGAAGGAAAAACCCCACTCCTTCAATCCTAGGCAATTTCCTTCTATCTGTCAGCATATGGTAGGAGCTATTATTATTTGGCTTAAATATAAAGCATCATTAAGACTATTTTTCTATTTTAACAGCTTGACAATTCTATTGTGAAATCTGGGTGAAATTCTCTGGATTTTATTGTCTTTCTCTATTGTGCCCTGGTGGAATTTCTAGAGGGGGAAATGTAGTGATGATAGGGGATCTTCATTTTAGTCTTCTAAAAAGACAGTGAGTTAAGTGCCTAAATTGAATCATTCTTTATATGATTTCTGTTGAATTAATTTTAATTTTCTGCTGCTTTCAATCTAATCCAATATCCTGAAACAGCAGAAGCACAGGTATCAAACAGGAGTGTGCTGAGTTAGGCAGAATCCCTTAGTTCTATCAGGAAGAGAAAATACCAACAGAGTTGTTACAGAGCTGTGACATCCACAACTGCTGAAATTCTCCATGGATTGTTAACAACTCAACTCAACTTGCAAACTGCATCCCCAAAATCTGTCTCCAAAGACATTGTGCCTACCGACCGAACTGATTCCGAAACTGGTGCAGAAAGTGCCTTTTGAAACATTCACAGAGAGTGCCCAGAAATTAGTGGGGATTTCCTAATAAAAATTACATTTAATAAATGTTCCTGCTGAGGAGAGCTCCCAGCAACACTAGGTGGCAGAAGGCTCTGTCACATTGAAGACACCTGCAGACAGATATATTCACAGAATACTTGAGCTTGACTTTAGAAAAGCTAAGGGGAAAACAGCTGAAAGCAAAAAAGTTCTAAGATCCCATCTTCCATCCACTCTTCCAGTTCTAATTCCGGCTCTGATATCCCTAGTACACATTGTTTCACCATTTAAACTATCCCAGAATGTGAATACACCTTCTAAACCTGAACCTTCAATCACATCTTACTCAATTCAGATGAAATTCTGTATGTGACAGGTGATTCTATTAAGCTTCTACTTAATTAAAAGAGAAATTCACTGTTTAAAGAAATAAATGGCCACTAGGACAAGTATACAATAAAAACATACACTCTGAGCTACCTTGAAGCAAACTTGAAACCCAGCCTGGAGTGCTCTTTGCTACTTCTGCAGCTGAAAGAAAATCAACAACCTACAAACAAACTCTTTCAAATCTGCTCAAGACTCAATGTGGAAAAGATTTGCTAAAATGGCAGCTGCTCCCTGGTGGAGATGCATTTTCAGGAATACTTTTGTAATTACATATACAAACTGCTTGTTTCTAGTTTTACAGATTTAACCCTTTAAAAAACATCTATGCTCCATTTTCCTTTATTCTGGCCACTCTATTTTCAACTCCTCTAAGTTTCCCTCTCATCCTGTAGAAATCAAATACAGCAGGAAACAAAGAGGTGTCCCTGCCCTGGCGATGTTAGGAGGAAGCTGCAAACACGGAGAGGGAAAGCGAAAGCCAAGCACAGGCTAGGTGCTGCAAAACAAAAGGCAGCAGGGGGACAGTGACACTCTATTTCCACAGACATGTGAGTTTGAGCTGACAGCAAACACTTCTCCCAGATGCCCGTGGCTGCACTGCCCTTGCACTGGCCAAGCAGTAGCACCCCAGACTTCCAGCACTTGAGGGGTGCTTCCCCAAGCGCAGCTGGTGCCAGAGCGGAGCTCAGTGCATCGTGGAGGGTTATTTTGCACCTCTAGCCACGGAGGCTGTTTGTGTTTAAATATAGTATGTTTTATCATTCACAGTTGTCAGCAGTGGAAATTGTCATCTAAGCAGGAAAAGATGCTGTTGAAGAAACAGGAGGGGTCGGTTGGTTAGAAAGTAAAAATTAATTTTGGCCGTGACAACCCTTCTCACTGCCCATTTGGAGGGGAAGGGATCACGCCACCCGTGGCAAATTGCTGCCTGAGAGTCAGAAAAATCAATAGTAGGTAGGAAAGCCAACTTGCCAAGGCTACAACCACTGCCAGCAGATTATTAATGCATCTGTCTGCATTCTTTAATGTTTCCTAAGAAGCAACTATGTTAACTGAAAAGGTGCGACATGTCACCAGCCCTTCTCTTCTCTCCTCTTCATTTTCTCTCTATATTAAAACCTTGGCTACCAAAGAAAACAATCATGTTTCACCTCATCTTTTCCCAGCTTTTCTGAAGTTCAGTTCCTGCTCTAGAGCAATATATACAGTCTAAGTACTACCCCTGACAAGCTGTTTGACAGCCCTAAGTTGCACATCTATTTTACTCCCAGAGCTTTGGAGTTGGTAGGGCTTAGATGGGAAATGGAGGCCAATTAAAATAAACACAGACAATATCAATGAATTCTTCAGAAAGGCACAAGACAAGCAAAATGAAACACTACTGGCTTTTGCCCACAGTTAGAATTCAGCCCATCTCGCAGGCTGAACGCTCTGGCTGAGGTCCAGAAAGACACTTAAGCACATGTCTTATTTTAAGCATGTGAGCAGCCTCATTGATTTTTCACTCATGCCAGGAAGAATATTCAATGCGCTTAAAGTTAAGCACATTGTTAAGTGCCTTCCTGGATCAAGGCCAGGCTATTTAGCCCTTGCAAGAGTTAGTCTAGAGAATATTTACCATTATTTTAACTTCTCAAGACTTTCTCTGAGATAAAGTTTTATGGTGTATGAAAATATTTCATTCATACAAGCAGTGACTGGCTCACAGCAACCTTCAGGGACCAAGTACTCTTCCCCTTCCCACATCTTCTAAAGCAGTAACTGGAAGGATTAAAGACACATAAGCAAATATACCGATAGAGAAAATTAGTTTTGAAAGGGAAGCCAGCAGCCTTACTGATCTAGAGAGCAAAATGAGACCCACAGTGAAAAGCTGACAGACATATTAATTTTCAGTGAAAACTAATAAAGTCATTTGCCAATGTCCCATTCCAATACCAAGTCCTGTGCAGGAACTTTGAAAGGCAAGATAAATGTTGACTGAAATTAATTATCACAATAAGCACACGTTCAATTCCATTTCTCCTTCTTCCTTTTACATCAAGTTAAATACAAAATTCAAGGAAAGGCCTGTTAGTGCCTCCTCAAGATGACCTCACCACATCAGAGCACTTTAGAGATCAAAGGCACAACAAACACTTCGCTCTTTGCTACAACAAAGTGATGCCATTTGCTATGTTTGCTACAGACAATTGGATTTTTATCTGGTTGGGATTATCCAAGCTCAGTATCATACCCTGAGTAAGAGCTAGAGAAGGGTGTTTAACAGTACAGCTAAGGAAAGCTGGGCTGGGTCGGACTCACGCTCCCTCCACCCCAGCCAGCCCTCTCCAGGAACACAAAAGGGAGTGCACGAGAGCCTGACCATTCCAGTGGGACCAGCAGGACACTGACAATTTGCTCCTCTTTTATGACCAAATGTACCCCTTTACTTCAGTATTTGTTTCTTCCTGGAGAGTTTAGACTCAGTGGTGAAAGTACACAATTGACAGGGGGAGACATGAACAGAAAGGTAGTTTAGCACTCAACCACCTCTGAAATCTCAGGGTGACACAGCTGTATCACTCGTGTCTCACACCAATGCAGCTCCACTGATTTCATGCTACCAAGACCACACCTGATGGCAACTTCAGCCTCAGCATCCAACACACCACTTTAGAAACTGGTGGAGCAACCTCTGAGACGTCTGGAAAAAGGAATTAAGATGACAAAGGCAGTCTGCCAACAAAAAAGACACTTCCTACTGGATTCTGCTCTAGATGTCCTCAATTTGAAATAAATAACTATCTTCATTTTAGTATCTTTTACATATCTTGTTGCTGACAGTATTTGATGACATTTTCTCAGCTTGCCATGCAATCAGAGCAGAAGGACAGTGACACTGAGAAGTTTGAGGCTGGAAGGAATGCAAGGGAGACCACTTGGTCCAGCCTCCCTGCTTAGCAGGGTCAGCTCAGGCAGGTTGCTCAGGGCTGTATCCAGTCAAATTGTAGTATCTCCAAGGAGGAACATGCCACAAACTATCAAACACTGTCCCAGTGTTTGACCTCCCTTGCAGTAAATGAATTCTGGTGGAATGCCATGTATTTCCATTTGTGTCCATGACATCTTGTCCTCTCAGTGGGAACTGCCGAGGAGAGTCTGGTTCTGTCCCCTTCTCTCCCTGCCCTCCATCAGGTATTTGCACACATTGATAAGACCCTTCCAAGCCTTCCCTTCTCCAGATGGAAGAGTTCCCTCAGTTTGGCCTCACACAACAGGTACCCCAATCCCTACTCACTCCAGTGTGCCCTTGTCTCTGGCACGAGGGATGCCAGGGGAGGAGGTGTCCCTCACCAGTGTTGAGCAGAGGGGAAGCATCACCACCTCCCTCGACCTGCTGGTGACACTGCCTGGCACAGCCCAGGAAGCTGGTGGCTTTTCTTCCCCACAAAGACAGGCTCCAGGCCCTTCTCCAGGGAGCTGCTTTCCCAGCAGGTCAGCCCCCAGCCCGTGCTGGCACACGGAGCTATCCCAGCCCAGGTGCAGCACCCTGCATTTCTCTTTGCTGGACACACAAGACTGCTGTGACACCATTTCTCCAGCCTGCCGAGGTCCCTCCGAAGGGCAGCACAACCATCTGGTGCACGAGCTGCTCCTCTGGGCTTTGCAAACCTGCAAACCTGCTGAGGGAGCACTCCTTCCACAGCCAGGCAGGGAAGAAGAGGGTAGGCAGTGCTGGTCCCTGTATTGAACCCCTGGGATGTACCACTGAGTCCTGCTTTGCTTTGAAATCCACACATTAACAGGTATGTTAACAACACTAGATTGTATTGGTTTAACCAGTTCCCATTTTTAAATTTAGATGGTTAAATGAGTGCAATATTTTAATATATGAAAGAATTGAGTCTGTTTCTGAACAGTATCTGCTGGTTCAACTTGTCCTTGAAAGTGAACTTCCTTCAAGAAAACTTCGAAAATCATTTATGACTTTAGAGGGAGAGACAGACTTCTCTTTTTGAGCTGCTTTAGTATGTAACTAACCCAAATGGTGGATTTTCCTAAGACATCATTTCTGCAGACAAAATTGCCCCTTCACTTGAAAAATCCAGAGCAACAAGAAAGCTGTATTCCAGAACTGGGATTACAGCCAGTTTATGATGGATAAACATTGAATGCTTATGGCATAATTATAATGTCACAGCATTTGCTGCCAGAATTACAAGAAATATTCTTAAAATTATGCCCTAAATAGAATGGTGTTTAGTTTAGCTAAACTGAAAGCACGCTCCAAGAAATGTGAAAAAACAAACATCATGATTCCAAATCTCAATTATGCATACTAAGGGCTTGTTTTAATAAAAGTATATTTAGTGGCTGAATAAAGTTTCTCAAAAACTAATTTTAAAGATAATGAATTCCCGATGTCCAAAAAAGTGTCACATGCAATTTCATCACTGACTCATGTAAACTAACCTCAAATTAAACCAAATGCAACTGTGATCAATATTGTGTCAATCTGAAAGTATCTGGGGTTTAAGGCAACAAAACCAGATGCAAGGATGAGTAAAAATTTGGAACCCGCAAACAAAACGGAGTTCTTGGCTACTGAAAGGTCTGGAACAGTTACACTGGCAGGGAGAAGCCAAAAGAATGAGAAGTTTTGACAGCATTGCCACATTCAGCAGGAAGAGAGTCAAGTGCAGGAGGAATAAAAGGGAGATAGTTTGCTAGCACTGCATGTTATTTAACTTTTCTCTTTTAAAGATGGCATCCTCCACTTGAGGCAGGGACTGTTCCACATGCCTCTGAACTGCTGTACAGTGTCTAGGGATGGACTTGCAATTATGTTCCTAGGCACTTTTGTAAGGCAAAACCCAGCAGTAAACAAGCAAAAAACCCAACCACATAAAATGTAAACACTGTCAGATTTACCAACATATTCTTGAAAAAGCTGTAACCGTTACTGAACAGTGAGACGCAAGAAGGCCAGTTATATATAGTAGATTTGGGCCACAAAACAAAAGGACATTTGAACTGATTCTACCTTCACTGTGAAACAAAACTGGAGGGTTGTCCATGACCTGCCCACCAAAGCTCTGCCGTCCATCACAACCTCACAAGAATGTGACAGAGAATAAAAAGTTGCCTACATCAATCCCTTTTTATTTTTTATTTATCATCTCTTGTCAGTAACACTTATCATGAGTTGCAGTGGAAAAACCCATGAACTAAAAACAAAAATGGGGCTGAGAAGGGAAAAGGTGTGAGAGTGGAGAAAAGGGGAGTGTTATGTCTCTAGACAATAACCCCTACCATGACAGCCTCGCTGGCTCCTTCTCCACTGACAGGAAATTTCTGTAAAAGAATCATGTGGTGCTGGAACACAGAACTGCAGAGGTTCATATATGAGACAGGCTATAGGTCTGACACAGGACCAGCGAACGAAGTCAAAAGCCCGGTCCTCTCCTCTGCCTTCCAAATACTAAAATCTTAGAATGTGACAGAAACCTGTTGACTCTGACAGCATTTAAATTATGCCAAGATGAAGCCAAAGAAGCAGAACACCTAACACTGGCAGAAAAATAAGAAGCCCAGGACTTCCCTGCTTCACAGGGTCTCCTGAAAGTTTTTATCTTCACAAAACCAGGCAGAAAATCCTAGAGGACCACAGAGGGGCAATGGATTTATGAGGTCTGAGAATCCTCAAACAAAGAGGTAGTTGAGCTAGTTGATTTTATTATTTCCATCCCTGAAAGCTTAAATAATAAAAAAGTTTAAAATAAAAATAAAGCAAAGCAAGCACCTACTAGAAAAGCAGTGTCAGTACTGTCCTTCAGGCATGTTTCCCTCCACACCTCTGGAAAGTTGTCTGGCATTTGCCATAATTGGGAAGAAGAATTTTCTCCCCTGGCAAAGTCAATTAACTTCACTGTATTTGTATCATCTGTCAGAGCTGAATCTGCTCCTTTCTTCAAGTCTGACACAAGCTCCTACACCTACTTGACAGATCAAACAGCTTATACAGAAATTACTGTGCTTTAAAGGGAAGTTCCATGGCTACATCAAGTCAAAAGCTGCAAGACAAGAGGTGAGTGATTATTCTATTAGTATACACTCCCCTGGAATATTAAAATACAACCTAACTATGTACTGAAGTTTAACCTCTTTCATGCAATTTGCTATTTCATTATGAAACTCCTTTAGTCTTCAATCATCAGAAACATCTGTAGAAAATTAAAGTACATACTTTTTTCTGCTCTGTGTTCTTGAACTGCTTAATTTCTCATATTATTAAGATAGATAAGCTCCTTGCTGTAACAAGAAATGTAGAAGCACTGTGGGCCACTGCTTTAAGCTGCCATAAACAGGTATATGCAAGTTTATGCATTGAGTGTTATAACCAAGCTTTTTATCGTAAGCCTACCTAAAATATTAGTGCTCTGTGAAACAGCATTCAATGTGATGTCACTAGACTACATGCCATGCCTCTCTTTGTCATCATAAGTCAACTGCCAGATCTCATCACATTTTATGGTCATTATAACTCGGGCTCAAACCCATTTCCCATTAGCTCCAATTTAATGTTTGCTGTACATCAATGTATAAACCTCCTGATTAAAGGCAGCAGAGGAGAGAAGGGTAACACACACACAGCGTGCTTAATGCAGTTCTCCAGTTTAAACATGAACACAAAGCAGCATGGTGGGTAATGCAGGAATGAAAAGACTTCTCTATTGAAATGCATTTTCTCGTGAACGACTGTTAAAAGCAGCTAGACCAGTAATGCAGCTCTCCCAGGTGGCAGCCAGGAACTGGGAGCACTCACTGGATGCATAACTGGGAAACAATGTCAGGGTCTCTGTGGACCCACACTCCACAGATTTTAAGTCCCTGAGCAGCACTGAAGAGCACATCACAGAAGAAAAAGTCACTTCTATTTTACAGCCCTATTCTGAAGTAAAACACCGAAGGCACTCGGACATTCTGTTCAGAAAGGGGGTTTGGTCCAATAAAACCTCTTTCCTACCATAATCAAGCTGATGTTTGTATTGAGCTGGTGGAGCAGTGCATCACATCTGACAGGCTGCTGATGTGATTGAAGGGCAGAGAGCACAGGACTGTATTGATCTCTCAGCAGCAGGGCCAGCACTCCACAGAGCTCACTCTGAAGTAGCCCCACACAAATATTGCATTATCTGCCTCACGAGCGCTGTGCAGGTTTTCAAAGACTTAAATAACAGTATGGCACATAAATCTACTAAAGGCTAACCTGATGCCCTTTGTGAGTGAGAACTTCTTGTACTACAAAGGTTCTATCAGTTGGAGCCATGGAAGAGCAAAAACCCCAGGAGAAGCAGAGCTGGCTCTTCCCAGACCACCTCTGCAACTCCAACACAGGCTGGAGCACACGTGAGCCTGGGCAGCCCTAGAAGCCATCTCAAATATAGCCACACACACTTCACCATGAGTTTTGTATGATTTTCCTATAACTCTTCATGGAAGTTAAATCTGTATCAATGCAAACTCCTCATTTTTTGTACAGAAACCGTTCAATTTTTCAGGAAAATAATCTGGTAATATTTCCAGAGGAATCCTATGGGTCTTCTTCCTGAGTTAGCTATCCTTCTGCATCAGAACTATCACCCCTGAATCCCCCTAGAGTACAAAAGTTCCCACTATATGCTCTGTCCATTTAATGCACTGCCACTGAAAATATTCTACCCTGACCTATGGATTTGTTTAAACCAATATTGATCTCAAATTTCTTTACCGCAACAATTAAAATTGCTTCATCCCACGAGCTAACACACCCCTCAGTGACACACCCCAATGAAAGCTCAAGCTCACCTTTAGCTTTACAACAAAAGCAGGCAGTAATTTATTCTTCTTAAGCACCATATTCAAATTAGTTTTCATAGGTGCTATGCAAAAAAAAAAAATTTTACACATTATTTAAACTGATAGATCTTGAGAACTAAGTGTAAATGGGGATTCATCATCCAAAGAGGTATTTTCCCTGCAGGGATCTCATTTTATCCTAGTGATACTCAACAACTTTCACCTACAATTTGAAAGAAAATATTAAAGTCACCCACTGCAGAATGCACATCTGTCAAAAAATCTGAGGGGGCTGGGAAAACAGATAAATGATTCAGGCTAATCTGTAGCACTTACTAACGTGGACTTTTTCCAGCTAGAGATGGCTTAATGGCAAAGGTCACACAGCCAGGAGCTAAGAACAGGTCACACAAACACAGCACCACAAATTCATTAATACTGGAAACAACATAGATAATGGTGGCTGACTTACAAAACCTGAGCTCTGGTTTCTTCTGGAGGTAAGGAGGTGGGTACAGGCACAAAGCAGTATCGAGCAGGGGAGTTCAGAATTCACCCTGGTTTTCTGCAGTGAGTTCTCTGAGTGTTACCTTCTCTTTTCTGGGCCAAAACACTGAGCTTCAGCTGCACTTGCTGAAAAAAATCACTGCATCGCCAGACCTACAGAACACCTAATAATACAACAGCAATAACAGCAAGGAGTTATCACATTGCAAATGTAAAATGCTCCATCACAGTATCTGCACACACACAGAGGCATGCACAAACATATCTATCAATAAAATAATTCCAGCAGAAATGACAGCTTTCCTGGGTGCACAGATCATCCCCTCAAAGCAGTTATTCCTGGTGCCCTAAATCCTCCCTTCTGCTTGGAAGAATTAATGGTACCACTGCGGTTTCTTCACTACTTTGGCTGGAAGCAGAGTTTTGGGGAACTCTCATCCTCCCCTGTATCTACCCTCACCATGTGGCAGCTATTCTTCTGGGAGCACCCAAACCTTTTATCAGAGGAAAAGAAAATTTTTTTGAAAGAGCTCATTAAGAAAGAATTTAATGATTGAGTTTATGTGTAGGCTGGAGAAAAGGAGAAGGGAATCAAGGAACATGCATGCTTATTTAGATGTTGCTTTGCTATTCAAGAAATTCTGCTAAATTTAGCATGTCTTCTGAATGTTTTTTGTTTAGTTTTTTGGTGGGTATTTTTTATATCTACATCAGAAATAATTTAAAGCCTCTCCTTTATTTGTATTTCTTGCTTTTCCTATGGTTTTTGCTTTCTCAAGGAAACTGGCAGCTGAAATGGTGTTCTAAAAACAAGTCACAAACATTTAGCAGTGTTGCCATTTCAAACACCGGGCTCAGCTGAAACTGCCATGTGGTAAGACGATGCTGTTTCAGCTGCTGGAGCCCTCAAAGGACAAAAAAATGCTGAATAAAACCAAAATATAAGTCATGAGTCAACAAAAACTCTGGGATTTGTTGCAAATAACATCCTTCAAAGCAGCCCAAAATAGAGGATGCGTTGCTCTTTGCAGACACCAGGAGCCCATACTGTCACCTCCACGCAGCCACTCCAGTTTACATGGCTCTCTCTACTGCAAGTGGCAAGTGCTTCCCAGAACCTAATGCTGATATTTCAAATCAGGTATTTCCATTTTTCACGTAATTAACCAAAGCACCAATGGGAGAAAGAAAAAAAAGGAAACAATGCACATGTGCGTGAGAAAGGTGTGAAATGGACCCACACGTGAGCATTGAAACCTCATCTACTGGCTAGCCCCATTCATAAAGTCTTTTTCTAAGGGGATAAAAATAGCATTAAAAGAAAATACATTGATTTTCTTTTCTTTTTCTGGTCTTCAATTCCCAGGGCAGACAGCCTGTAAAACCTGCTGCTGTAGTACATATGGGCAGCTGATCTGAGCAGAGAGCTCCAGGCAAGTTTTCAGCATTTGTTTTGAAATACAGGAAAATCAACCAGCAGCCAACAGCTCCCAGAAAAGCCAAATACCTACGAACTCGGGGATGTAGAGCCTGCAGCACCAGCACTGGGCTCCACTGCCTACCCTCTGTCCTGCAGGTAGCTGCATTCCTTCGCTCCGTTTGCAAACATCCCTGAGCCATGTGAGCACACTCCTGTGAGCACACACGGTTCATCCACTGTGTTGCAAAAGAAAGCAGCATCCACCCAGACTGCCCAAGGGCAGGAACATTAAAGGCACTTCTGTAAGGTCTAATCCTGTTCCCACTGAAGCCACTACAAATTCCTCTGCCAGGGCCGGGAGCAGAACTGGACCTAAGTGGAGCTTTTATTTATTTTTAAACCTACTATCCTCAGCACCCAAACAAGTTCAATGGGAATTTTTCAGAATAGTGTTTTGACACTTGAGCCAAAAACAAATCAGGGAACATGTCAACTTCCTACAGCTCTTTGGAGAAGGCAGGGAAGGAGGCTGGAGGTGTTAACTTTGAGAACTCATGAAAATGGTGAGGAGGGAGCTGCACTGAGCTATCCTTGCTGTCATCTCCAGGGTCTGACACTGTCAATTGCTTAGGTGTTTGTAGAATTGGACAACACCAGTTTTGTATGTTCTTCTGCTAGTCCGAGCTTTTCCTAGCACGTTTAAGGCCTGGATAAATTGAGTAAATACAGCAGACCTAAAAAAAATCTATAGATCATTTCTGGGTGAGTAAAAGAGAGAGAGAAGTAATAAATGCAAAATACAAAAATACCAACTTCAGTGACTGCTCTTAGACAAAAGCCAAAAGATCAAGAAGGATCCTATGGCCTGGACTGCTCAGGGCAAGGGACTGCTCAGTCACAGCAGGCTCCTGAAAGCAAACTCCTCATTGCACTCACACCTTCACAACAATACTTGCCTTGCTCCTGGCGAGAAAAAGAGCAGGATGCACCTACATCATGGAACAAGGGGAAAAATAAAAAGGCAAGATATGGTTTCCATATTTCAGATTGTTCGCAGACTCTGTATCTGTGGGACTTCTCATTCCAAAATTAACTGCGTGCTGAAGAGAGTCTGGAACAGCAGAGCCTTTATGCTTCCAAGTTTTGAGATGGCCTCAGAGTGCAAAATCTCTTCTCTCTCATTTCTGGAATAGTTTTTGACAATTAGTAAAATCAATGACCACAGAGCAAGAAGTCTGCCCAATCCATCAGGGCCTAGATGTGAAAAGAGGGGGAAGAGAGAGAGAACCTTCTAATGACAGGAAAGGGAGAAGAGGTGTAGATTTTTTTTGGCTTTATTCAGGAGCATTTCCTCATGAATTCTGGAAGAGAGTCAGGGAATAAAGATAGCAGCCAGCACTCACCTCCTGCATTTTTTAAGGGAGAACTAGACAAATGCAGCAGTAGCAAATAAAGGAAACCATAAGTAACCTTCTCTGTGCAAGGCAGACACTACCCCAGTAGAGAGAGTTGGCACAAAACCAAGGCATAGAGGCTGCTTGGTAAATTCTCAATAAATATTAAAAACACAAGTATGCTGATATCTGCATTTTTTCCAAAGTTGATGGAAAAATTAAAGCATGGGTCGATGCTCCTGAGAACAGAGGAGTCAGTAAGATTCCCAGGTTTAGGGGAAAGAACAAAGAGATGGAGAAACTATTATCTTGAATCTCAATTAATGTCAACAGATTCCGGAGACGAGAGAAAAGCGCCTGCACTGGAGCCAGGCCCACAGCATCTTTTCCATCTTTCCAGAAAGGCTCACCCAGCTCTCAGAAGTGAGAGAGCAGAGGTGCCTGGAATCCAGTCTAGTGGAATAATGCCAGCAAGACATGGGACCTCCTCTTTCTACAGGTTTCACCCTCTTCTCTCTCCTCATCACAGGTATATCCATTGTAAATACCGAGTCTATAAGGACAGAGGAGAAGGAAAGAAAAGAGACTGCTTTGTTTCCCACAGAAGGCAGTCCTTATGCTCTGTGGTTATATACATATATAATTTTTCTATGTATATATATTCCTCTGCAGAGGAATAGTGGAAACCAGGTGCACAACCACCACCAGGTATCAGTAGGGTGTTAAGAACATGAAGCATTTGCTCACCTTAAGCATTATCTTAGAAGAAAAACCATCAGAACAACAGCTGACTGAATCTCTAAGCAAAAAAAGCTATACCTGCAACAAATCTGGACTGATGGGTCATTAAAAGCAGTGACTAAAATACCTTTTTATTTATTTAATTTTTTAAAAAAATATTTAAAATATAGAAAAAACACAACCACTTTCAGGACAAAATTGACCAAGCATGTACCAAGTGTATTACATCAACCTTCATAATAAATACAACCTGCTAATATTTTCAACACTGTATTTGTTCTTGCACACTTTTGAATTACTCCAACACTATTTTAAACAAATCCTTTCACTGCAGAAAACGTCAATGTATCAAAACTGTTTTTTAAACTAATGAGTTTCCTTTTTTGCAAAGCAATTACTTTAAGTACTGAAAAGGTTTCCATGGCACCCTCCACTTTCAACTGACAAATATCAGCAATAGCTGGATTTAAAACAAACAAACTGAAACCCCCAAATCAGCAGCATTTGACTTAAGGAAAAACATTAAATGTTTTTAAGCAGAAGCATTGAAAAACTTATTCTTACTGAAAGAAAAAAGTATGTACGCACACCTGCTTTTCTATCAATCTAAGCAGGAAACCATTTCACTGCTGCATCATAAGTAGAAGAAAAGTGCTTATTAAAACATTAATCACAGTCCATTATATTCTGACTCCATGCCAGAAGTTCCCATTACATCACTGAAAATATCTATTAACCAAAACCTGATTCTGACAAGTTACAGAAGTGTAGTGTTTAGGATTTAGTAATGTAAAAGTCAGTTTTAGAAGAACAGTTACACAATTGATTTTGCAGTGGCAAGCAACTATAATTAATTGTTTTTGTGACATTTATTACTGCAGTGGGGTTGATTTAACTGGTGTTTCTACTGTAAAATTATTAAAAAATTATTTCAAACTTCATCTAGTTTTATTAAACACATTTATTGTGAAGGTATTTAATACCCGGGGCTGGCTAAACAATTTTAAAACGTGCTGGATATACCATACATGTAAAACTGTATTGTCTTGTGTAAATATGGGCCTTGTTTAGAACCACGTCTCACAGGAAATTATGCCAAATGAAAACCATCTCCCCTTCTCCTCTCCCACTGAAAAGGATTTATGTTTTTACATTTAATACCAGTTAAAGAAACAAAAATATGGTGGCGTTACCTTCAAGCCTGAGCAATAGCTCAGCTGTGAAGTCCCATTATGTTCAAACCTCTGCTTTGTTATTAGAAACACAGCTTAACTCAAATGCTTCGATTTGGAAGAGGGAGAAATGAACAACTCACTTCTTTCTGGAAGCCTGGCACTACATGTCTTGTTTACCTAGAACAGTTTTCAACTAACTACTAGCAAGGCTTTAAAACCAAAGCCATGAAATTGGTTCCTAAGCGTGTGTACATAATCTCCAGCCAACCATTTTAATTGTGGGTACTTTCCTCAAATCCCTATAAGCAGCACCACCAACAAAAAACATTCAAAAATAGCTATAATGCATGATAGGAAACACATTATGTTTTTTGCCCCCTTGACCCAACATGGATGAGTCTCTAACTACAAAAGGCACCTAGGATAATAACCTATAACCTGTCCTTGGACATCTTCCCATTTTCAAAGATCCAAAGAGCTTCAGTCAAGATAGTTTCAGGGTCCCCCCTCTTCACACCCAACCACTCCTTTCCATGCAGCAACTCTGGTCTCAGTTACCCTAAAATCTCTGCTGCTCCACCAGGCGTGATGGCCATCGGGGACAGATGCACAAACTGCTGGAATGGAAGGAGCCAGAAACTCCAGTTCCTATGGGTGTGGAAGACTTGGATGTTTTGGTTTGGGTTTGTTTTTTTTTAAAGGAAACTGGGAAAAATGTAGAAGTGAACACACATGTGATGGGATACCATTAACTCTTAAGAAAAGTTCTCTGGTTCCACTTTTCCCTCCAGTGTGATCTAATCTAAGGGACCACAGGGTCAGTATCAAAATAAGAAAACAGAGACTAGCAGCCCAACCCTTAAAAATCTTGTCATCCATCACTATCAGGAGTGAGAGCAGTTACATACATAGGATGAAATTTATCAATGGAATTAGTGACTTTGGCAAGTGACACGCTCCTCCAGGAGGAGATCCCTCACTCCTACCACTAAGCAGTCTTTGGAGAAGCTTTAAACATTATAGACTCCTTCAACAAAGCCATCTGAAGGGGGTTAAAGAATCACAAACCACTGCTTCAAAAGCTGCAGAAAGCTTCTAGCAAGACAACATCCCCCCATGCTTCCCTCTGTCATTTAAGGAAACTCATAACTTACCTTTTCAGCCATTTGATACCTGAACAAAGTTTTCATTCAGAAGGCTGCTTTACAACTGTATTTATCAGTGTCCGAGTCAAGATGATGCATAATTTCTGGCTTTATTTTCCTCTTTAGGAGTCTATATTGCTGGCTGTCTCTGGCTAAATATTTTCATTTTACATATCCCCCCCTTCTTACAACACCTGTATTGAAGGGCTCCAAAAGCCTCTCTCTCCTTCTTTTCACATTTCCTTTTCAAATTTTTATTGCAACGAATTTTTACAAATGCTTCAGAAGGCAAATTCAAAGAGGGTGCTCATCATCTGCATCTGAGACTAAATAGTTTAAGATTAGTGCATCCAAATAGACCCTTCAGGAGAACATGCCAGGGCTTTCTTAGACTGCCCCAGAGCAAGTCCTTGTCAGAGCAACTCCTGACAGCCAAGCACAGAGCAGGGGCAGTGCCCAGATGCTGATGAAGAGGAGGAGCTCAGCAATGGGCTTCCATGAGCTCCCACACTCTCCATCAGACAGACTTTGCCCCCCATGACTAAGGTGTTCCTGCCTCTGTACTCTGGCATACACTGGGCATAAAGAAAGCTTTCAGGGGCTCTGTCCCAGGAAGAACTACAAAAGCTGGAGGACACTGAGGCCCTGCTGTTGTTGAAGTGAGAGATAATCAGGACAGATCCCTCCTGCACGTGCAAAACGTATTGTTTTTCTTGTGGCAATCACACAATTCCCAATGCAATTATCCACCTGGCTGAGGAGCCAGGGAAAGACTTAAAAAGGGCAACCTGATGGAGTGCAGGAGAAGCAAAGAAGGAAACATGTAGAGAAAAAGAAAATAACTCAGCACAAAAACCACTGATCTCAAATTTACCACAATTTCAGAGATGCAACAAAAGCCCTAAAATTAACTTCTACCAAAAATACAGCAGCTAAGGAGGAAAATCTGTGGACATATAAAGTCACAAGAGAACCAGACATCAATAGCAGTATCAGTGCAGGGCATGGAGGGAAGGATGAAAGCAAAGAAGGGCTTTCAATAACAGATAAGAACTGTCACAGACAATCAGGTCTTTTTAAGTGGCTGGTAGTAACAAGGCTTTGATTTGCTGAGACACAAAGAGCACAGAAAATAGGGCATTTGGCCCTCACAATTGCTGGATGCCTCCTGACACATTATAATCCACCAGCAGACAGCTTTGCCTGACACCTTTCAGCTGCCCACTCAGCAGCACTACCTCCCCACCTGCAGTGACAACTCAGGGTTTGCCTCCTACAAATTCTCAATAATAAAGCCAGTATTACCATCCTGATTTTTTTGAAGTAATTTTAAATATTTACTGCTTGATCCCACAACACAGTTTGCAGACAAATTTCTGTTCCGTTAAGGCTACGAAATTCTTTTTCCTCTTCATATTGTAAGTATTTTAATAAATGCATGATTTAGGATTCAACGAGCCCACACTACAGAAAGACTATTCTGGAATAAATGGTATAATTACATTTCCTACAGCGACCTTGTAATCTCCCGAGTATTTACTCTAGACTAAACAGCCTTACTCAGCTGCCCTGTGTCTGATTGTCGATGAAAGAAGCTTGTTTGACAACTGCTTCGAGCAGAAACATATTTTTTCCATGATTACATGAAAAAGTAAAAAAACATTACCAGACCAGTATTCTGAGCACAGAGACTCGTGTTAGATCGATGAGTTAATTTTGAAGCCAAAGGCCAACAACAACAATCACCATGGACATTCTGCTGTCACGGCCAGCTTTTGAGGTTAATTCAGTGGTACACCCACAGCTACAGCCAGCTTTACATATAAGAAACTGCGTGGTATATGCAGGCTTCCTTCTTTGTTTCTTTATGTATTTTCCATATTCTCTGCTTTTATAAGCCTCCTGAGACCTTTTACAGTTACAGAACCCACACTATACCCACAGGTGGGCAGGCAGGAAGCAAAACTCTCCATTTCATAAGCAGTCCACTTTTAATATATTCAATTGCTAATGACCTTGACAGAAGAGCTTCATGCAAAACACCATATTCTACGGGGTGTCGTTTGAAATGTTCATAGACTTTTTTGCCAGAAAGCTGATTTCTTAAACAGTAAGATTTCAGACCTACTGAAGGCTGCACTCCTTTATTTCCATTCAGCTGGAAAAATTGGTGCTAATCTACCTCCCCTATATTAAATTTGCGTCCTTCCAAAATCCTAGATTTAAGCCTGTAGGATTTCTGTGGAACGCTAAAGCAATACCAGACAGTTTCTATATCAAACCAGATTAAGATGGTTTACAGGCAGTTCTGTTGCCTTGTTCCCTCCTGTCTTGAAAGAGACAGCACACTTGGCCATATTCACTATTCCAAAAAAAGGGCACCCACACAGTACTTGTTCTGCCATTCACAGGTTTATATCCAATTATTCATGATAAAATGAACCAAAAAGAAAAGGCTGTATAGAAATGTAGCTGAGTCTTTAAAGCAATAATCACTCCCTACTGTGGTACTCAGACACGAAAGAACCACGCAGACACCGTTCTGTCAGGATAGGAGCCAGGGCCAAAAGAGAGAGCAAGAAGGGCCAAAAAGAAGGAAGAATAGGGAAGAAGAAGGCCCAGCTCTTCATTTTGTCAGTTATATATCTTTTTAGAGACAACCATGGATTGGAGGATGGGATTACCACCTCTCCATGACACTGGTCAGACCAAAAGTCTATCATAATTCTCCGCCTAACAAAAAGAATGATAATAAGAGATACTGGTAGGTAAACATGCCTGATGTTTACAGTAAAGTGCCTGAGAAATTCTACTACAGGAATGAAAACACAGAAAGACTGCAAAACTCAGGGCGACACCCTACCTGCCAATTCTCATTCATTAGGTACCCAATGCTTTGCAGCACTTAGTTAGAAATCTCTCTGCTGAGGATCAGGCCCTGCAACAGGAGACTGGGAAATTCAGACCATATGCCTTGGTAGCCAAGAGAATTCCTGCAAGGAGTGCAGCCCTCTGTGTGCCCTCCAAAGCAAGACAAGCTTTCCTTGCTCTTACTCAATCTTTTGACTCTGACTACTGAGCTTATTGAGAGACTAGATTCCATTAAAAGTAGCAGAATGAATTCAGTGTTCAAAACCAATGGGCCAAAGCAGATCAAATCAGCCCTCCATTTGCGGCTTTTCTCCTTTTCCAAGATTCAAGAAATATCTGCATACCCCAGTGACAGAGCAGATGTGAAAAATCACCTGCTATGACTTTTAAAGCCCAGCGGTCCTGTCACCCATTCAAAATCAATTCTCAGTTATTTCACTGTCTTGAACCCTACACAGACACTGACAGGGTTCTAGCAGAAGCTAATCCAGCCAAAGACCAGCTCAGCTATGCTGTAAGAATAGTTTGGAGACCATCCTGACTATTGCCTCACTTAAAAAAAAAATCACAATGACTGACAGCAAAGAAGTTACACGAGTCATTTCTAGATTAAGTGCCAGAACTGTACATGTGTTTCAAATTACACTGCAACACTGTACAACAAAGTAATATGCAGAAATTTTCCACTTGAAGTGAAGGTTAAAAATTAAACACTAACAAAGCTCTAACAGATATGAAACCTAACCTCATCTTAATGTGAAATTAAAAATGCCTGAGCTGTCCTACACTAGGAAAAAAGGAATGAATCAATCCAGTTGTTTGCAAGAAAAAGCACAATGGGCTAAAACATGTTCATCGTACACACAGATTTTCACAGCACTCCCACTCTGCTTCGGTACTTAGCCCCTCAACTCTTAAAATGACATTATGTTTAGATTTAACTTTTAATTTATCAAAGTATATTACCTATCCTCATTAGATTAGTGTTCACTATTGAACTTCATTTTCTGCATCTTATTTAAACAAAACACTAACTGGGGTGCTCCTAACAATGCTGTTATACATGAAAACAAGTCAATAGATCAAAGGGAAGTCACATTTTTCTCTAAAGACAAGATTTTTGGAGCAAACCTGATTTTTTATATACATACATATATATATATATATATATTCAGGTTGGATCTCTCCAAAGCCAAGTAGTCAAACACAGTTTTATTTTAAGCAGCCCAGGCTTGCCTTGATTACAAGGTCTGCTGCAAATAGAAATTTTTAACCTGACTTGTAAATTACCTCAATTTTATGAGAAAGGTGAGGATACGACTGGCAGTGTGCTGAGTATGATCCACTCTGGACTACAAGAGACTGTTTCTAAACTTTTGAGTCATGAAGTTCAAGTATCTTTACCCAAAATGTTAATCACATAAGCAGATTTTCAATTTATAGTCAGTTTTTAAGTAGCTTGTGTATGGCTCCTCACAGCTGTAAAACTTGGTGGCCACTGAGTGGCTGCTCCTGTTAGACAGACAGACTTATAATTACTGCCAAGAATGTCTTTACATTCTTGAGGACCTCCAAAAAAACCTCATTTGGATCCTCAGGGGCTTTTTTTGTTTTGTTTTTTCTTTAGAATCAAAACTACATATCAAACATACATTTTTAATGCAACACATCACTTTGCATCCCCATCCCAGGGTTATTCTTTCACTACTTGGCATGTCAGTTTGTTATAGTTCTCATTCCTTTTGTTTTCCAGTAAGAAAAATGCAGACCTCCAACCACACAAATTCAGCACGCTCAGCGAAAACATCAGGAAGAAAAAAAAAAAAATTTAAATAAAGAGAGACAGGCCTTTTTTGCCCATCTAAGAAAACCTCCAACAATGTAACGGCAGCAAGTGCCCAAGCATCCGGGTGCTCCTCGTGTTCTCCTGCAGCCACACACCTCTGCTCCCCAAAAGGCAATTCAACACATTTGCACCTATTTGAACCAAAAGGTGACACTTCCCACTTCAGCTAAGCTATACCAAACTAATAATTTGTGGTGACAGCTGTGCCCTTGACAAGACAAGGATCTCTCTCTCCAAATACATCCATAGGTTGCCCTCAGCTCCGTGCAGAAACCATTTCCCAATGCACGTCCCTGAACAGTTCAGTAATTTAGAGCAGTGACAAAGGCACACGGACCCAGGGCTGTTAGTCATCGTGCAGGGACAGGCAGCTGCAGAAGCTGCCCCCAGGATGGGCACGTTCCAGTGATCCAAGACCCCACTTTCCTCCAAGGGCAGCACCACATGTTTGGGAGATGCTCTCACACATCCTCGCCCCTTTTCCAAGTCACGTTTCCATCTGACAGCTGAGACAGGCATGAGCTGGTCCTCGAGTCTGAACAACCAAAGTGACCTTTATGGGGGGCTGAAGGACACAAACTCCTACACATTATACAAATCATTTGTGTTGTGGGGGAAAAAAAATCTAAATCTTCATTATTCTCAGATTTCCAATACCCTAACAAAAAAGTGCATAAGGATGTTAATGCTTCTCTGCAGTACTTAAGAAAAAAAAAAGAAAATTTACATCCCTGGGGGAAATTGAAAACAAATTTGTAAGAACAATTTGAACATAAATTTCCTTTTTTTGCAAAATATGCAAACTCCACGCAGAAGAGCAGTGGAAAAATGCAAAGTCAAGTTTATGGTCTGCTCATGAAGTTTTCTGAAAAGCCTAATAAGCAAATAATACAAGTCATCTTAAAAAGCATTTTTTTTAAATTATAAAAGATTCCTTACAAATGTTCTACATGATCCCTTAAGGATTTACCCTTTTTCTTGCTCTTTGCTAAAACCTTTTTGCCAGCTGTGTCCTTCATTACAGCAATTCACTAAGAAAAACAAAAAAATTCTGAAACCAAAAGCAAGTCTTGCAGAAGGTAAGAGGTTAAGGAATATTCCAAAAACTCTTTCTACTGAGTGTTTTGAAGATAAAAAACTGTATTTAAAAAAAAAGAAGTCAATAAATTATGCTACCTGAAGTGGATTCTAAGTCAGCAGGTTGACAGTATCTTTGCAATAATTTTGGCTCCAGAAACTCAGATAACAGCCTGTACATTTCAGGGAACTATTTAGCAGCAATAAATAGCCAGACTGCAAAGTTATTAACAGGAAAATGAAAAGAGGGAGACACTAAAAAAAAAAAAAATTAAATACATTTAGAATCATAAAATGGTTTGGGTTGGAAGGGACCTTAAAGACCATCTAGTTCCAACCCCCCTGCTATGGGTAGGGATGCCACCCACTAGGCCAGGTGGCTCAAAGCCCCGTCCAGCTCGGCCTTTTATAAGTGCAAATGAATAGGAAACTAAAAATCTTTAGCTGGAGAGGTTTGCATTGTGCCCAGCTCTTCTGCCTCACCCAGGCAGCTGTACACAGCTGCCTGAAAAGCCCCAAAGCAGGGACAGAGGCACATTAGTTAAGCATTCATCATCAACAGGAAATGCGCATGAGTTCATATAAACACAGAAACACAAATATATAAACCAACAGCCCTGCACGGTTTAAGGTATTTCAGACACCCCATGGAATAGGGTTAGAGCTGTACTGGCTGGGAACCCGCAGCACTGATGTATTTATTTTGGAATGGCAAACAGCCTCGGGACTCAGAAGAACTCTTCTGGTGGGCACCACCAACCCACCCACCCACGAGCCTCCCCTTGCTGCCGCAGCCACCACGCACCCCTCAACTCCTTCATCACCTCCAGAGCCAAGCCCAGCAAGCCTGGATGCTCCTGCTCGCAGGAGGAAAATGACACATTTAAAAGTGTCTCCAAGAAAAGACTGTGGCATTGTTTGCAAACCCTCCTCTGAACACACTCCCACATGGACGCTGCAACACAACTGCGGGATTTAAAGGATTTTGTTCTGCCAAGTGCTGGGCTGCCTCAGAACTGGTGCCATTAAATGCAATGGCACAGATGACAGTGTTCCTGATGGATTTGGACACCAGCATTCATGGGGCACAGGCAGAGGGAATCCTCCCTGCACAAGTCATCTTTTTCTTGTTTGTCATGAGGCTGAGGGGGCCTCCAAGCTCCCCTCACACTGGAGGTCCCCCACAGCTGTGCTCCATCCAAACAGGTGGCGAAGGCTGAACCAGGCTCTGCCCAAGTTTAAACTGCTAATTAATACTTAGTTGCAGAAGCTTAATACCAGATAATAAAAATTACAGGCATCAGGAGGACACAGAAACAGTAAAAATGGAGACAGCCTCAGTTCCAGACAGCCTTCAGTTTTCTGAAGCACCATTAGGTTGCTTATTTACCTTAGTCAATCTACCTCTGTCATTTCCTGGATGAGATGCGACTTCTCCCATGCCAGTGAACTAGATGGGATTCCTGTTTGGATTTCAGTGGTCCCTGAAACTGCACACTAAATTGCCTCAACTTTGTTCAGTACTTAGTGGCTTCAGTTTTCCCAGATTGCACAGCCAAACGTAAACTGTTATTTTTTGAACTCTTTCTTGCCTTGCCAGCCTGCCACGTTCTGCCATGCAGTTTCCCAGGCACTGGAAGCGCTGATGACCTTGAGAGTCAGGCCATGATGAGCTGGGTGACACTCCCCCAGTAGCTACACGTTTTCAGGTGGCATTTCAGCTACGAACACGTCTCTAGAGAGGACACACATCACTTTTGGACTTCCTAACCTCCCTTACCCAGGCACAGAAGGCTCCCAAACTCCCTTCCGAACATGGCTGCACACCATGATGCTGCCAAGCTGCTGGACCAGCCCTGCATTATATTTTTTGACAAAGTTAAGCTCTGTGCTTCATTTCTCACAAACACAGTTTGACTGTAGACAGCAGCCGACAAGTAAATCTACCCTTTTCCATGGCAAACAGCCCAACTTTAATATTTTTACTGGCTTACAGCTGGGTAAATTAAGCCCCAGATTTTTATTTATTTATTTTTTAATACCGTGCAACTGAAAATGAACAGCTACTTCACTACGACTGCCAAGGACAACCTTAAAAACACTAATGCAATCCAGTCCAGCTCTCAATAGATCTATAAAGGCAAGAGGACCAAAAATTTCAGCTTATCCACCCAAACAAAATGTTGGTTGGGCAGGAAGTCTACTATTTTGTTAAGATCCTTAAAAAAACAAAAAGAAAAAAAAAAAAAAAAAGAAAAAAGATCCCTGGCAATCTGAAGATGGTAACAATCCCAGCTATAATGCCATGAAATGGGAATTAAAATGCACTGATTTACTTACCCCAGCCTTCCCAGCATTTCAGGCTCTGGAACTTGTGGTCCATATGTCTCCACTTGCAGAGGCTGATATTCATACAAAGTTTCTTCTAACTTTTGAATGGGAGCTAATGAAATATGCTGACCCTGTTGAGAAAAAAAAAAAGTTTAAAATTTCTACAGATTGGGTCAAGGTTTTGTTTTTACTTTTTTATATGCAATATAAGAACAAGCATTAACTTAGTCCAGACAAACACCATCCCATTAAGAACATACTGTTCACTACACTGCTCCATGATTTACATTTTTTACTGGGACCTGCAGATTAGAAGTGATGTTTCATTAGCTATAATTGTTTGGACAAGAAGGAAGGGGGGAAGCTTTATTCAGGGCAAGTTTACCATTAGAGATTACAGCTGCTTCCAGTGTCACTAGCAAAATTATTATTAGGCACAAATTTCATTTATCTGAAGTACTATCAAACAAATGTCTCTGAGCAACCCTACTTGATTCTGTAATCAATGATTTCCTGAAAGCCCTAATTTCTAAGGGAAGCCACTTTCCTTTCTCTCCACAGGCTTTGTAAGCTCCCATACATAATGGCTCTCAAGACAGACTTTTATAGAGCAATACAATTAATTCATTCAGCAAATTCCCATTTGTTTCATAACCAAAAATACAGAAACACACAAACATTAAGCTTTCATTCCAGATGGTACTTTTGCAAGACCTTCAGAGCACTGAGAAATAGCGAGACATTTCCACACCCCTCCCCTCCAAGTCCCTATCACTCGGAGCTCTCACAAAACAGGAGACTTGGGGCTGGGAAGGAGGGGGTGAGGAGGATATGAGATAGAGACAAAGTTAACAGATGTTGCTGCGTGACATTCTACACTGATTTGTTGATCTTTCACACAGTTTCAATTTTCTACTGTATTCTATGGTGCTCACAAAAATTAGCAGCAGCAGCAAAAAGACAGAGCATCGTGAGCTGCCCCAAAACAGCCTGGCTTTCCCTGTAGAAATCGAGCTTCCCATCTGCAGAATGCAGGAATTTAGCAAAGCAGTAGTATTGTTTTTGTAGACATTTTGTCTGAAACAGGAGATGGGAAGCTTTCCTCGGTGTAATGCCGTGTATAACCCTGGCTCCCACTGGTGATCACTTACTGAGCTGAGCTTCCCTGGGGCCACTCCTGTGAGCATCTACTCCCTCAAGTGGAAAATACAGGCTCCTAATGTGGGACACTGGGTTAAAATTAACTAAAGAGGGGAATGAAAAAGTCTGTAGAAGGGGAAAGCTGTTAATTAAATTTGTGGTTGAAGATAGTGACCTTTCTGAATTTGGAGCAGAGATATTTTTGTTTAGGGAGTTGCAGAAAATAGCTAAGAAAACTGAAGACATAAGTCCTTGAGGAGCGTTATCGTGGATCTACGCCGATCTCTACGAAAATATCAGCAGCTCAAGTTTTCCATTGAAACAGCCCTGTGTGTGTGATGAAAACAGATAGTTTTAGGTTTTTTCTGCACTGCCTGGGGGACTGGAGAGGCTGCTGCTAACACTGGTATGGGGACAGTGTCCTGGAGATGAGATGTGAAGGAAGTTCTCCAGTCAGCCATGCACCACTCCAACTCTCATGGTCAGCACATTTATTTATGTGCTACAAACTATTACTGCAACATTAAAAGAACGTTATCACACATTTTAAAAAAGAGTAGGAAAAGAAAGGTTAAAAATTCAGCTTTAACCCCGCTTCATGATATTTTAGGACATAAATGCAGGGGTTTCTATTTTCCTAGAAGTTGTCAATTTAAAATCTATTCAAGTTTATTAAAATACAGTACTTTGTAACTACATGCATGTGGGTCTCTTACACCAACTGCAAAAGGTTAATGTTTAAATAAGACTTGTATATTTGAATTTTAGCAGCATCTTTGTCTCTAACCAAACCAAATGGAAAGTCATACCAATGTTTTACATGTGTACAACCTCATCTGGTGAGTGAAGAGTCTCATTCTTCCCAAATCCAAATTTTGTTCCAACCATAGAAAAGGAATTCCAGTTTTGGGCAAAGATCAAAACCATGGTAAATATTTTGGGAAATTACTTGTGTGTGGAAAAAGGGAGAATCTCAGATTGCAGGTGTCCCATCCCCTCAGGACACCACCAGAACAGCTGCTCACTGTCAGCAGAGTTGCCACTGGTGCCTTCCTGATACTTTGCTAATGAGAGTGACTTCTGCCAGCAAGAGACAAGGGAAGGCTCCCAACACATGGACTGGGCTCACCATTGGCCTCCTTCCCCACCACCATTTATGCTGCTACAGATGTCCACCTCTGGGAGCTCCTGGGAGGATGGAGTGAAAATGTTTCGTCTTCCCCTCTTTGTGGGGTTCCCAAGGTGCTTGAGGTCACAGGGGATCATGATGGTCATTATCTCTCAGATGACCAAACAGTAACTGTAAGGGAGCTGCCCATGAATGGTGGGAAGTCTGACTGGTCTGCACACCAGGGGCATGGGGGGAACAGAGGTCAAGGGGAAGGACCTCTCTGTGAGGTGTGGAATTGCACCACCAACTCACTGTGGTGGCCTGGAGAGCAGAAGGAAGTCAGAAGAGGAGCTGCATTATAGAAACTGTCCACCCTTGAGCTGGTCTGACCTCATGTACAGCACAGGCCAGGACATTCTGTGCTCCTGTATGAAGCCCAAGGACTGGCAGTTCAGCCAAAACACCTTCTTTTGAAAGGCATCCAATCTAGACTTACAGATTTCAGATCATAAAGGTCCAGGCACATCCGCTAGGTAAGTTGCTGCAACAGTTAATCACCTTCACCATTAAATACTGGCAACTCATTTCTGGTTCATCAGATTGACTCTCTCCTATGTCCTTCTCACCTCTCTCATGGACCAAGGTGCAAGTATTAGAACCAGGACGTAATTTTGCATGGCAAAACAACTGCACTGGTTTGTGTGCAGCCAGCAGATCTGCACCTCAAGGAGATTATGCAGCTATATGAGATAGCTCATTTGGTTTTGTTTCGCAAAATCACAACTTTAGCTGATGGGCTTTTGCAATGTAGATTACATTCCACTTAGCAATGGGTAAAAAGCCCCACCATCAGCTGTTGTTCCTGCCCTATAGCTGTCCAGCCTTTGGGCTCCTGAGCTCACAGACTTCCAAACTGTTTAGCCCTGCACAGGTTAGTGAGGTCCCAGAACTGGGTATGGCACAGACTGGTGCAAAAGGCTGGGATGCAAACCAAAACCATTGCCTTTCCTACTTCCACAGATGCTGGGATAAGCTGACTCACAAAAAACCCTGTTGAAGTTAAAAGTTTGACCACTATTATCTCAGTTAAAAGCCATTTGACCAGAAGCATCCCACTTTTGTCTCTCTGTCCCAAGTGGTCCCTAACCACTTCATAACAGACTGGTATAAAAGGAGAAGCTGCTGTGTAACTTTAGAGACACCACAACAGACAGTAACTGTTACTTCAGACTTACACAGCACTTTTACAGATCCAAAACCCATTTCTAATCTATGAGGTAAGACTTTTAAATTTCCTGTATTCCACCTAGACAGTCAGCCTTACCTCTTTCCAGCATTAGGAGGCATTTATCAGCATGCTGAAACCAAAATGAAAGCAGTGGGGCCAAGGTCCTCCTTCTGCATTGCTTTCTCCTGACAAACCTAAAATCTGATGTGGTCACGGGTAAGTATTTCTAATTCCCCTTGGATGCTGTAATGTTTGTGTAAAAGAAGCTGACAGCATCCAAATGAAGACAGAAAAGGCTTCCAAGAACACAGACAACACTTTTTCCTGCCTCCTCTCCCTCCCACCCCAATCTTCACGGCACACGAGTGTTTTCCCTGGGATTATTTTAGGCACCGGAGCTGTCTATTACATATTGGAATGTATGGAACCACAAAACATGCTGCTAATTAGAAGGAAGGCATTTGCTTATCCTTAGGACTTTGTTTATATAAAAGCTTGCACAGCAATAGATTTGTGAGCAACTGACATTCTATTCATGTGCTGTATGGGTTCAGATGAGACATAGAGGATTAAATTGGGAGGGGAGTTGAATAATGTCTTTGTATTAGAAGTAAAATTGACTGGCTGATACATAGTTTGAGACAACTCTCAGCTGAAAAAGAAACAAAAGCAGTGGCCAGTTTTGGTTTCAGATTGTGATACAACACGGCATTAATAAAAGAAAAGCCATGGATTACATTCAAAGAACTGCCCCTGCACTAACAAGGAGCTTACTTTAAACACAAACAACACTCTGTCAGGAAGAGTCACGGCTATTAGAACATCAAAGTTACAGTGTATCAGTGCACCTTTCACACAGGTTTGGGGAGGGACTCTTGGCAGATGTATCAGTATTTGCCTGCTAGCAGAAAGAGGTTATTTTAGCACAGAGTACAGAAAATATCAGCCCAAGTTGCAGCGTTCACACTTCTTCCAATCCTGCCCTCTTCTCCCTATCCCTGCCTCCAAAATGATATTATTGCCTTCCTTCACCTCCTTCCCTCAGCAGCAAAAAGAAACAACTGACAGCCTTTCCAGAAATCTTTCAAGTGCTGAGGAGGAGGAGGAGAAAGGAGACTGACACCAAAAATGCACTAGTAGGGGAAAGAGGAGGAACAGCTATGCCACAAAAACATCCCGAGGCAAGAGACAGAAGCCAGAGACTGGGGTCAGTAAAACTTGTCCAGACAAGGCAAGTTTCTGTACTAGCAGCAGCTGGACTAGTTGCTGGAGCCAATCTTCTTGCTTTTTTAATTTCTCTCTGCTTAGGAACTTACTCAGCTCTGCTATCACCCCACTTCCACAGCACACGTCAGAGAACAGAAATAGCGACATTTGCTACATCTCATTAAGTCAGTTTGCAGCAATGTTATTTTTATTTAACCCTTTTCACTGTCAGGTCACTCTCCTGAGCCTGGCGAAAGGAGACGGGGAGGAACCAAGGGCTGTGGGATGCCAGGACATGATGCTGCTAAAACACATCCCCAGCACTGCTTCCATGGTACATGGCAGGACAAAGAGGTTAACAAAGACCCTTTTAAACACACCATCATCTGAGCGTGCAATTATCCAAATGCTTTCAAGTGAACATTAAAACAAAACTATAAATTCCTTGAATTTTTCAGTATAAGCAGTCTTAGGAAACTATTTTACTGTTAAGCTTGTAGCAGAATTCAGGTTTTGGAAAGATTTCATGTTAACACAATTTCTTTCAGATATTAATGCAAATATCTTTGGCAATGTGGTGTGAGCCAGAAGCTGGGTTGTTGTGGGTTTATTTTCCCCCTCCAGTTTCCACCCTCTCAATTGACTATTGACAAATTCATGTCAGCAATGCCAAAGTGGCTTTCTGATTCTGATTAACTACTTTGACTACAGTAATACTCAGGAAAAGGAGAATGAAACTGATAGATTTCGAGGGCTCAGTTAATATTATTTTAACCTTTACCCCCTCTGTCTTCCACAGCCTTTTTAAATAAACACAAAGTATGTCAAACTAAAATGTATAATTCTATTCCTTGGCCTAAAATTCCTGTGCCAGTGAAGCTTTTTCAAAGACTTAAACATCTGAAACCAACTGTTCTCTCCTCTGCTCTTGAAAAATCAACAATAAATCTAATTTATTTACTTGATCATGAGAAGTGATATGAGGGTATCTCAGAAGCGAAACTGAAAGAGAACAAATGATCTGACAGAAAGCAACAGAACCAACATTACGATTTTCTGTTGATCTCAAAACCAAAATCTGACCACAAATAGCAAGATCAGAGATACAAGATCGTCCCCCCCCTTCTCAGTGTGGTAGATGATTTCAGATGCCTAATAACAATCTCAATAAATTTAGACCTTTTTTTTTCCCTCCACAGTAACTTAATTTGATTTTCAAATGCCAAAACAGATTTAAAAGATGTTCCTTCTTTAGGAATGACAGAAATAAGCCAAGAGATCAACAACACTGAAGAAGCTATTAACAAAGACAGTAAGATATGTGTGATTTGTTACACAAACAGGTACCTGGGAAATTAACTACAGAGTAACATGGGTTAAATCACACCATCAGTTCTACTTGCCTCCAAAATTTCCCTTTACAACTTTCTGACACAAGTAATTACCTGACCAGACTTATCTTTAAGCTCCTGCCAAAAAGCCCCATTTCTCTAATCTCCCAGAAGAAAGCCTGTGTCCATCTAACAAGCCGAAATACAATTCTGCTGGGTCAGAGCCAGAGCAGGATTTAGTGCCTGCTCTCTTCACAGAAAAGCCCGGTGCCCTTTCCTCACGGCCCTGGATCGCAGCGCCTGCCTGGGACTGTCCTCTCCAGCACTGCCTGCTGAAGCCCAGGCAGGATTCAGGGCATAGTCTGGATGTCTGCTGCAACAAGTCACTCTCATGTTTTCAGCGGAGACCCCAGAGTTCTGGCAGGAACTGCCAAGCTTTCCTCAAAATCCTCGCCACTGTTCAAAGGACAGCCCAGTACACAAGACAGCATTATTTCGGGGAATGAAGAATTAAAACACAACTTCATTTTCATGTCACTAATAAGCCCACAGGTCACACTCCTGGTTTTCTGCACTGGTTTCTCAAACTTGCTCCCAACTCTGTTTCAGCTCCTAAGCACTAACTCAACTGTGCATGCCACTGTGCCGAATGCGGCTCAACTGCTTCTGCTCCTTTTGCTCTGTCCCCAGGGCCTCTACCCTGCACACGGGGCCAGTTCAGCCACTTTCAGCTCAACTGAAGAGCCATGCCATGAGCTGGGTGCTGGGGGGCATTTGGACACCCTGGGAATGCCAGTTGCATTTGAAAACCTCATTATCAGCTCACACAATTTTTTTCCTACAGTGGCTTTCACAGGGCTCAACACAGCCCTTCTCAGGGTTCAGCTGCAGGTTCTTCCCATTTTCAGAGAAACATTTCATTACAGGTGACTTAAAGTCCATGTTCTGTTAGGTTTGTTTCACCAGTCCTCAGTGCGCTATGTTGGTAATACAGCATTAAGCAGAACTAAACAAACTTTTGTTGCATCTCTACCATCAGACTTCTGGAGCCTTGGTCATTTTGGTTTGGCTAACAACAAAGCACAGTATCAACTATCAACAATAGCCAGGCTAATTACAGGATTTAAGGCTTTAATATAACATTGTTTTAAATACACACATTAAGGGCCTAATTTTTCAAGGGACATGAAGCAGAAATAAATGACAAATGCCACTTTGTGTGTCACGAAGCAGAACATTAAGAGAGGGACAGACACAGCACTGGAGGTCAGAGCACAAGGCATCGCTCACTGAACAGCACCAACTGCCTGAGTCTCCACAGGTGAATCTACTGGTGCTCCTACTTTGCTGAAGTAAAGCTGTGTGTTACACTGATATGATCCCTCTATTATGCAAGAAAATTATCGAGGATTTCCTGGAGAACAGTGGAACCTGTAGAAACCAGCTGCTGTGCTGGAAGAACAGCAGCTCATAAAGAATCATACATCACTGCACTCCACTATCTGCTCCTTCCTGGGATCCTCTAAAGCAGCTTTCCCCCATCCAAACAGCCACAGCTCCACAATATCGTGTTTGAGGAATGCAAACTCTGATGGATGATTTAAAAAGAAAGACTGCTTAAAATAACAAAGCCAAACAGAAAGCTGATCTCAAGACTGTAGAAGATGAGAACTCTGTGTGTGCATGTATGGAAGTCAGAGATATATTCCCTGTTTTACCGAGCATCCAGCCTAGACCCAGATAAATATTGATAAAGATGCAGAACATCACATTCAGTATGGCTTATGTCTGCCTGATAAAGGGAAGAAATAAAGTGAGATTCCTTGAATAGCCAGATTTTAAGGAGGGACTGCTAAAGGTTGATGATAGTCTGGCAAGAGAAAGGAAGGAAGTTTTTAATAGCAACAGAGACAAAAAAAAAAAAGGAATAAAATATTAAGAAAAGGACAATAAAGGCAGATGAAAGGAAAAGCATGAATAGAATAGAAAAACAGGAAGGGTGAATTATTAGAAACAGGCAAAAACATAAAAAGAAGGAATTTAGAAAAACTGGAGTCTAAAGTTTATAAACTAAGAAAGTATCAGAAGTTAGCAGTACGTGATACATCTTCACAGTACTTGTGGGCTGTATTTACTACCATTATTTACTAACATTTTAAATGAAAACTGAAACCTGTTAGCAATATATTTAGAAATTATTACTTAATATAGGTGAAAGTAGTTTATTTCTAGCCTTTTTTCATTTGCATACAGAGCACACAAGTAAACATGAACCAAATATTCCAGGACAGGAGGGGGACCCACTGCAAACATAACACACACTTCATGGCACTACTTTGAAAATGCACATTAATTCTCTCAAACTAAACAAAAAAAAACACTCTGGGGTGGAAGAAACTGCATTTTTAATCTGCACAAAATATACTCTTTTGTCCTTCCAGAGAGGTTTAGTTTCTCTCCATGCAAGTTTCCATCTACGTTTTAAGTGGGCATAACAAAACAATGCTTAAATCTGAACCACAGACACACGACAGCTTTCCAAGTTGTGTGTACTTACTTCCCGTGGCACCTGAATTTCATCAGTCCTTTGGACAGGATTCACAAAACTTCACAGGATCAAGAAGCCTATTTGTAAGCCTTGTCTGATCCTGAGAGAGCTGCAAAAAGTCCTCCCACGAACTACCATGGCCTGCTGCATTGCCCTGGTTTCAGTGGCTGCAGCTTCCTAACTCCTTGAAACACAACCAGAAATAGCTAAGGCATCTTTAACGCATAGAAAAAGGAATGGTTCCTGCCTTGAAAAATCTACAGTCTCGGAGGAAATAGAAGCTGGCAGCAAAAAAAGCAATAAAATCACATGGCAATTTCACTCAGTCCCTGAAAAATCCTATTTATCTGTTTGCAAAATAAAAAGATGCCTCATCTGTTTTATCTTGTTCACTGGTTCCTTTGTGAACCCTTTTGCTAAAACACTTGTATTCAAATAAAAAAAAGCAAGTGCTGCCACGGACTCTGAAAGAGGAGACTGCTGTGAAAGCAACTACAGCACAAACATTGCATTTTGAGCAAGTTGGAGAGGCTGCCTGAGTATTTCCTGCTATAGGCTTACAACAGACAGTTTTGCCTTAAAAACAACACTTCCATTGTACAAGGGAAGATTGCTGTACACTCTGGCACAAGTACTGGATGAAGCCACATCAGCAGAGTGCCCTGACATTTAACAAATAACACCCAAGCCAGGGAAAGCCATCGCTCAAAGGCAGCGTGCTGGAGATCAGGGATTGCACTGACATCCTATGCCATGGCCACTGGCTGCTGCTTGGGAAACAACACAAGCTGCAATCCCAGAGAGAGGAAGCCCCAAGAACAAGCATTAAGAACATTTGTTAATCAAAGGACTAATCACATAGTAAGGTCTTCATTTCTTTGCATTTCACATATTATTTCCAATCAGTAAAATATGTACCAGGCTCTCCACAGACGATGCAAATGCTTTACCCTGGCTCAGGGCAGCTGCTGCTCTGAAAAACAAACCAACATAAGCTGATCATTTGAATCCCCTTAAAACTCTTAGTATTGGACTAAATAAAGCACAGTAGAGCTTACTTACTATACAAGCCATGCCGAAAATCTCTGTGCACTTAAAAACTATAATTTAATTAACTTTACCTGTAAGTTTGGGGAGGGAAGAGTGCACAACGGGGGGATGAAAAGAAAATGAAATATAAACTCCTTTTCTCCTAAACTCTGAAAATAGTTCAGGGTCCAAATCCCTACACAAGAAGTAATAAAAATAGTTTGGTTTCTGGTAGCAATAACAAAAATGAGGGCAAGATTAATTCTTACACTTTTATGACAAACAATCTAAAGCAGATGTTTGAGAATAAAAGCGAGACGTCAAAGTAGTTAAAAAGTGCTTTTCAAACCCAAACACAACAAGACAACTTACAGCTTTATGTGCTTATATAAAACTCTAAATCATCTCAGTCAGCTTCCACCCTTCACCCTTCTCTAGACTACGAAGCTTCACAATTACCCAAAACAATATTCAAGTTATATTCAAGTCTAAACCACCACAGATCAGTGTCTTCTGAACAGAAGCATGTGCAAGTGAGCTTTGCTGGTTAGAGATCAGCTCCTGAATCTGAGGCCTTATGAAGAGATATAGGTTTCCATGGTTTGAATATCCAGGTTCTCTGTAATAAAGTCCCTGTCTTCAAGAGAGAGCACACTTTAAAGGTATCTAAAAAAAGTTCAGACTGTATTTACATTTCCGCAAGAAAACTGCAGTTTTGAGACAGAGATCAAACTTCACATTCTAAGGTCAAAATCAACATAAGCATTCCTCAGATTTAGACTTCAAATGGATATTTGAAGTTATCCACAATTTCTTGTTTGCGAGTTCAAAGAATTGCTGATCATAAAGCAAATTTGAAGATATTAAATCTTTCAAGTACAGATTTCATAAAAGACGATGTGTGTATGCAGGAGAATTCAGTCCCTCCACACGTAACACAGCAGAAGCCTGTGGAAGGCAACCCTAAGCACACCCTTTTCCAATGAAACTGCTCTTTATTGTCAACACTGTGTTAACTTAAAACACCATCACTTAGATGTGCTTTCCAAAAGGCCTCAAGCAGGACGATACTGATTTAAATAAAGAAAATTAGGCAATTTTTTGCACTCGAGCTTCCCACACGACGAGGATTTGCCAAGCCTTTCCAGCCTAATCAGCACTACAATCACCCCGGTACAGAAAGAGACTGACTCAGCGCGCACAAACACTTCCAGACTCACCAGCAAGAGCTGATTTTTGGCTGACCACAGCAAACTGCCTCCTAAGCCGGCCAGCCCCAGTGTCCATCTACCTGGAAGCCATCCATCCAGCCACACTGGGCTACTGTGCATCTGCATGGCCGCTCCACTTCATTACATGAAACACAAACCATGGCAGTAACTGATACCGTATCACTCAAGTCAATGGGAGCAAATCAGAAACTCTACACTACGTATGAATAATAATAGGTTTTTGTGTTTCCTTTCCCAAGTGCTGACAGTTTGGAAGGTTATTCTCCCCACCACCACCATGGCTGGACTATAACCACATCAATTTCAACGTGCCAAGGTAAGCTGTTCAAGAAGCTTTCACGGCACATTTGGCTTAATAATCCAGGTGGGCTTTTGGGGTTTTGCTTTCAATTGTCCAATATTTGACAAGAAAAAGAAAATTAAGTTTAAGATGTATAACTCTCTGGAAAATGGTATGTTCAGCAAAAGATGGCAAGCTTTTAAAAAAGCTTTAACAAACAAATTTTAAAACACCCTTTAAATCACCAGCAGCCTAAATACCTTGGCCCTAGCTCTGGACATCAACTTTTATCAATTGGTAGTTGACTGAGAAAACCATGTTTTCTCCTTCAGTTTCACATTAATTTCAGGGCACAGTTAAACCATGACACTTCATCAACTTTTTTTCCCCCCCCATCTCCTGTTCACAGCCTTTTCTGTGTTGGCTGAAACATTTATTGCCAGGACAGGGAGCACTGACCGAGAGACCTACAAGGAACAAAAGCCTGCCAGAGCCTAAAGCAGCTCACCTTATGAAATCACCTAACCCCCAGCTCAGCTACTCCAGCAGCTGCACTGGTCTGTTCCAGGGCATTGGCACAAGTAGGGAGCTGCAGTGACTGTTTGCTATCAAGTCAAGGAAATTCAGACTTTGTTTAACCTTTTCTGTCTCAGATTTAGACCAATACTATGAGGCAACCCTGAAGTGCTACAAAAAGCATTCTATAATTCATACAATAGTTGAGTCACAGCAAACCAGCAGCCTGGCCAGGATAATGCTTCACTGGATGTACCTACATTTGCTTCTGTAAAGGGTTACAGTTTGCTTTTAATTATTCATAATGTTCTGCAATGTACTTGGATGTGTATACTGTACATACACACAGCAGTTTGAATAAAATAAACACACCTCAGTAATTAGCTGATTGCAGTGCTCAAATAGTGCAGTTTTTAATGAGATGCTCTTTGTGTGCGTGGAGGTTTCTGTTCCACGTGTGTACACACAGATACACCCAGACGCAAATAATCCAGGGCATGAGCTAAACAGTTTTAAACAGAGACTATCATAGAATGTTTGCACAACCCTGTAATGCCCCAATCATGTGCACATTTGCACACGGGAATTATTTAGAGGCACGTCAAGCTAACAAATTTATTTGCCCTCAGAAAATTTTATCATACACTTACCTGGGGCTTAGACCCAGACTCAGCAACACTGATTCAGCTTAGAAAACTACCCAGCTCTGAGCACAGAAAGAGCCTCACAAAGTCAAAGGCGCAGTCGCATTCCGATTACTTCGCCTGGATCGTGGCCTACAAGTCCAGTCCAACAAAGCCAAGCAAGCCTAAACCTGATGGCGTAAACTGAGCCCATCCGCTGCGCTGCAATTACCTATGGCAATAAACACCACGCTCTAGGAAGCAGAGGCTTGCACAAACAGGCCTCCAGAGGAGCAACCAGCAGCCTCACAACTCCAGTCTCCACTCCTTGTCCTTGCATGGACTGTTCCAACAGCTTGGAAGCCGAGCAGGTTGTACCCAGGTTATCAGACACCAACGTGTGCCATTGCTGGGGCCACAGATGGGCACTAGGGACTGAACTGCAACCAGGACAAGTCACAGAGCTGAGTTAAGCCAAGAGGAATACATGCTTGCTTCGTTTCAAAGCACATGCATGCTTAAGGGTTTTCTGGGTCAAAGCCAGGGTGATCCATATCTTATGAGATCAAGCACCTCCACCAGGTTTGTATCAAAAATTTCTATGACTATTTCAGTGATATCATTAGCCCAAAAGGGCAGACTTGAGCTCAATACTCAAGGTAAGTGCAGCCAGATGAATTTTACCAGGCTAATCCACATGCCTGAGCCATTTCCAAAGCAAAAACCTAACAGTATTGGTGTGAGTTTTCTTACCAATTTAAATGGATGTTTGACCTCTCTAAAGGAAGGTGGGCATCAGAAGACTGATACACTATTATTAAGATAGATTTTAAGAAGTGTATCTGGCTTCCAAGTTATATCTCAAGTTTAGTTATTTATTATATAAATCATCCTAATTTCATTACCTGGGCCCCACTCCCATGGCCCAAACAAGTTGAGATAGTAGTCCCACTAGGGACTGTACATAATGGGGTCCATTACTCAAACCAAATAGATCAAATCTCTTTAGAAAGCTAACTGAGAGACAAAGTTTCCAAATTTCTCTAATCATGCATTTTAAACTTTAAAAGGAAGAGAGTAAGCAATTATAAATCATGCAGACACACATACTTTAAAATGTGGACCAGAATTCTAAGAAGCAGCTTACTGCAATAGCCATTGAATTGTCCATAGTCACTTCAGTGTCTTCTTAGAATAATTCTTATCTTAGCATTTCACATTTGTCTTCCTAGTTAAAAAGAACTGTAAAATGCACTGCAGACAAACCACAATTCCTGTAAACTGATGTTCAGAGGCATCACTTTATTCATGGGCTGCACCTCATCTTACCAAAACAATACAAGAAAGCTTCCTTTCTTTCCAAATGCACACCAGATTTCTCTAATCTGCGCATTTACCAAACTGCATAAACAGAGAACCGGTGGTTTGATGCAATCAGCACAGTGCCATTTAAAGCACAGCACATCACAGCACCCTTAAGTCTTTTTGGAAATACCTCTGCTGCTCAGCAGCACCAGCTTTCCACCAGTTGCTGCTCCACATGCTATTGCCAATCAGCTGCATTTGCTGTAGCGCATTCCAAAGTTTACTAATTAATCTCTGCACTAAACCCCACTGATGGCCGGTTGCCATTTGAAATGATCATCATCTTTTATTTAAAGACATAGCGACCATATGGCCAAACTCAGACCTTATTTGTAAAAAGGAGGTGTGCCAAATTTCAGGTAATTAAATCCAATATCGCTGTGGGTTTTTTTTTAAACTGGACAGAGGCAATTATTAACAGTTTGAGGGTGTTTATATGAGACACACTCAGTTATTTCAATGTTAATTGTCAGGAAATGGGCACACTCTTGCTTTCTGAGCTCAGAGCCACATTCAGCAGAGGGTACGAGATGCAAACTACTGGAAAAGAGACCGTTTATGTCTTGCAAAACAGCCTACAAGCTTTGAAGCCGTGTGTTTTAAGGATTCCAGCTTATTGCTACATTTCAGATGAGGTTTTAAACAGTGATTTCAGGCGGTCCAACCTCTCACACCATTGTTCCAGGCTGCTCCCATTCAGCGGGGCATACTGGCTCCGTGACCTTCACAATGACCTCTACAAAAGCAGTTGTGCATTTTACTGTGGTGTAAATCCTCACAGACAAGTCGAACCTGTTCTTTTTGGCATCCAGCCCTTCAGATGAATACCCTGTGGAGATTTATTATGAAAGGGGAATGAAGGGGCATTATTGCACAACATTCATCCCTCACATACAGCTAAGTTCCATCTCTTACAACTTCTGAAGACTTTTAAATAAACAGATCATCTTAATTACACAAATCCTTCTTGCTCCTCACCAATTTTCTGTAATTAAAATTTGCTGTTGTTTACAAAAAGGTAGACATGCCCAGGAAAAAGCATGTGTGTGAAGGTGTTTTACATTATTATTAATAAGTAATATTCATACTTCCTGTTACTATACACAAGGGATTAGTGTTTCCTAGCACACCATTCACTTACAACACTGAAGTATTATTCCACATTGTAGCAACACACATTGCCCTAAAAGGGTCCATTAATTATTTTTTTAATGCCATGAAGTTGCTGCAGGATATTAGACTGTCTCCATAAGAAATACACTCCTGTGGTAAAATGATGGATGATGAAGTTTGCAGGTTTTTAATTAGATTCAGAGCAGTAAGAATTAAAAAAGTTATTCTCCATGGCCTTAGCTTAATACTTTGTGTGACCTTATGCAAATAATTAAAAAAAGATTCAAGATTCCATTAATCAGAAAATACAAAAGCATTTAAGAATAATGAAAGAGGTAGATTTTATAACTTCAGTGAGTCTGCCAAAGTGGTCAGAGCAGTAATCCTGTCATTCACATCATCCACATTCCTTCAGGTTTTCCAACTGATCCTTCAGCAAAACATGCCCTGTTAGGGAAGGTGGGGAAACCATAACAAAAAACCACCCCACCTAAGCTGCACTGATATTCCAATCCAAAAATCATGTTCCAACTAGCTGTAGTCGCTTGGTATTAACCGGAACTGAAGCATTTTGACTGAAGCACACATTCCCTGATCCAAATCTTGGAGTTCCCCTCAAAAGCTCCCTCCCCCCAGTGTCAGCTGTCATGGACAATTGACAATGCACACACACATACCTCCCACTGCAGAAGGAAAGGCCTGCTGTGTGTGTCTCTCCCTGTCACCCACAGGCCAAGTCAGGTAGGGGTTCTCTCTCCCCTTCCTAAAAGTGTCAGCTGCCCATTCCTTGCCTTTCCTGCTTCCTTTGCTGCCAGCAAAAATCAAAGACAACAGTATGCACAATAGCAAAAACTTCCCTGTGCAAAAGATAAAAGAAAACACAGTCTCCTCCCACCTTTTCCAGGTCCCAACAGCACTTTCACAGCTCCAGAGCTGCAGGCAGAAGTTTCTCCAAACAGAACATGCAGCAGTGGGTTTTACTGTCTAAATTCGCTTCCCCCCTGGAGATCCAACTCTGCCACCTCCAGCACAGCCCACTCCTTCTTTCCTAAGCCTGAGGCTACCAGTAAGAAGGAGCAGAGATGGACTGGAGACAATAGAAGGTGAACTATCGTGGTCATAGAGTGCTTTTAACAACAAAGATAAAGTATCTGCAGTTCTAAAGGAGATTTCTTCCTACGGTAGAAATTTCACGTTTTGAAAAACTGCAGTTACTATGTACTTTGCCTTTTCATAAATAAACCAAATAAAAACTAAACTGCAGCTACATTTATGTTTTGGTCTTCATGACAAACAACCCTGGTCCTATCAATATTTTATTCAGGATTCTTAAAAAAAAATTTAAAATTCCAAAGATTTTTCAATTAGATTATAAGAGAGACAATGCCAAAGTCATACCTGGCACCTACAGCTCAAATTGCTTACCATTTAGAAGTTAAATGGGTACAACACTCTTAAAGAATATTTCTATTACTTTAAAAGTGACACATCTGTTTAATTTTGTATTTCAAATTCATTTAACTAACCAGCCACAAAACAGGTTAAAAATCAGCACAAAGCAAATGCTGTACACAACACTATCCATGAAACTAAACTGACACAACATTAAGATTTAATATAAATTGCACCTTAAGGATTGGGATGGGGGTTTTTTACCCCATATTCCAAAAGATTTTAGAGGTGCCTGATACGAGATAAATTCTTGGCCCAACCCTGCCTAGGCTTCAGATTCTACCTAAACAGGAATTCAATGCAGCATCATCCCACCAAGTGGCAGATTAAGGTGCATAAGTGAAACCAAACGGGTGAAGGCAAAGAAAGGATGAAGCTCCCACTGCAATCCCCTCTACATCCTCCCATTAGCTCTCAAGCCAAGGCCTCTTTCTCTCCCCTGTAACAAAAGAAAATCCTGATCATGTTTTCTTGTAAACAACCACGAAGGGGAATGTTTGGTATGCAGGCAAGGCCAAGATAGTGCCACCCCTTTGGAAAGGCAGAAAATTCTTCAAATATTTACTGATCGATTATTCAAACTTGGCTTGTCTGAACCCGAAGGGCTATCACAGGGAAGCATTACAGACTGGGACATACGTGACTTTGGTCTTTATGGCAGCCATGCAGCACAGGTACCAAACACAGGCAGCCCCAGCCCCGGGGTGCCTAAGGATGGTGAGGATCAGGTGCCTACATCCACCCCTTTAGATCTGTCAGCACGTCCCCCCAGCCCAGCCCAGCAGCTCCTGGTTACCAGAGCACTGCCTCTGACTGACTTGCAGAGGATCACGTTTCTGTGATCTCTCTCTATGCCTTGGAGAAGGGAGTGATGCTCTATTTATTTATGCCTCTCTTTCAAGAGATGAAACAGGAGAATGGGCCTCAGACCTAAACATATATATATATGCTGCTTTCCTCCTGTGCACAGCCCTCCCTTTTAACTTGTTCCTCCCTCCAAACTACTTACCTTTCCAAAGCCCTCCAATTCCACATGCACCACTTTTAAATGTAGCATCTGCATCCTGCAGGATCTACCTCACTTGCCCAGAATAATACAAGAATCATTATTCTTACACAAAACCACCATTTCATTTTCTAATAATCATGGCAAATGTTGCAAGTTCCAGTCTCCTGGCCCCCATCCAGCTAATTTAGATAGATGGTTCCACATGTGCTCTCTGTCCTTCCATTTCCTGCTCATACCACAGCACACATTTGTCTAAGTGAGTCAAAGCAGGTTTCTCTGTAGTCAAAATATTCTATAGTACTTTATATTTTTAAAAAGAGGCCTGCATAAAACACAGCCTATTACCATGCTTTCACTGGCTTTGCAAGAGGCAGAGGATTTTACTGCTTCATCACACATTCTGCTGAACTGTAAATTGTCACAAGCTACACCCGAACCTCGCATTTCCCCCAAATACAGAAGTGACCTGTGTAGCAACTATGTTCAGGCAAAGCAAAACATTAAACTAAACTAGTTAATTCTCCACTTCAATATAGTCCACTATCCATGTTTTTCGCCCTTAAAATAAAAACCTCAACAAACCCAAAACATTAAGAAGAATGAAGATAATAAGCCAAACTTCAAGAGACCAAAGCACTTCTTCATGAAGACAATTTCTGTTTCCTTACTAGTCAATGCTGTTAATATTCCTTTCCAGAGACACCCTGACAATCACTACATATATAGGGGGACATTCACCTTTTGATGTCCAACACCAATTGCCTCAAACAATATTCCTTTCTCTCACGCTCTGCACCTGAACAAACATTTTTAAGGAAAACTACTTTTGAAGTCTCCTTACAAAACACTGTCTCTTTGATCCAAATATCTCTTTCTTCAAGTACCCTAGCACGATACAGATGCACCTTGGATGGTAATGATGACTACTGAAAACTAGAGCCCTCAAGAGCTCCTTTGAAATACATCTTAATTTTTAAATTAATTTTTGGTTTATAATCGTGCCCTTTGAAAGCTCAAAATTTGCCTTCTCTGAGACCCTGTTGCAAACATTCATTTATTTGCCGTTTGCACTTATGCAGGAGTTTAGGTGTAAAAAAGGTGGTACATGCACAAACACGCAGCACAGCCCCAACCAACATGCTGACAATTTTTTCTTCGTAAGAAATTAATATATTAGTAATTAATTTATTAGTAAGGCTGGTGTACCTTCGACAAAACAGAAGATGATGCCAGAAACAGGTCCTGCCTGTTCACCCCTGCCTACAGCCAGAACTCTGGTTAACACAAGTGTGTGTGGGTGTCACATTGGAAGCCACACAAGTGCACACACCACCCTGGCTGCCCTTGGAGAATGGGATTCTAACACAGGAACTGACTGTGATGGATGAGTACCAGAATCCCCAGGTCCCCAAACCCTTCTGTCCCAGAGCTCCCTACTTAATTCCCAACCTTGTGCAGAAACCACTCGGGCCTTCTGCCTAGAAACTCTCATCCCACTCACTCCCACCTTTCTGCCAACTCTGCCCCAAATCTTCCCCCTCATGTCCCCCCATGTTCTCTCCAAAGCACCTCAACATCCAAGTCCCCACATCCTCATCCTCCTCCATCCGTCTCCTCTGCTGCCCTGTGCTTCCCCATCCCCACCAGCCCTGATCCCATGCTCCACCACAGCACCACTGCTGCTGCTGCCAGCACTTGTTACTGATTTCCCCACCATGTTTCTTCCACTATGGCCTCCCACTATGGCCTCGTCCTCCTCTTGGCTCTCCTTGCATGACCAAGTCTGGCAAGAACTGCAGAGAAGCCAGATGTAGGCTGTGCTTACCCAAAATTTGTCTGAAGGTGGCCCTGAGAACAGGGAAGGAAGAAAACATAGGCATATGGGAGCTCTTTTAACTGTGCTGCGAGATCAACACACTCTACACCAACAACTAGATTCTAGTTCATTGAGAGATGTAATAACCAGGAGTAAAACCAGGCTGCGAGGTAAGGCTGCACACATGTGCCTTCACAGGCAACTCTCTCAAAGCAAGACAAACAGACTCAGCCCAGCTGAGTGCTGACTCAGAGGAACCTGCAAAGCCATTAACCCAGCTCTGCCAGTCCAGGTCACCAGCGCCCCTCCAGGTACACAATGGAGAAGGTGAAGGAATGACACAGAACTGCCTCGATCAGCAGCAACAGGAGAAAGGATTAGGAGAAAATGTGACATTCTCACAAATGCAGACAACTGCTAAGAAAAAAAGGATCACGGCAGAAAGGTCCCATCTACTTCTATGCACAGATACAAATGTACTATAGCTTCCCTAAATGGCTTCAAATAATTCATTGATCTTACTACAATTCTTTAGATGTTCTTGCTGCTCTCTTTAAGAGAATTTTCCTCTTGAAAAAGTCCTCAGCTGAATGCCATTTCACATCCAGTCTGTAAGAGTGGAGACAGTCTACCAACCATTTGCAGAAGAAATCAATGTTTTGATTGTTAAATGACAATTAAGGCGCCTGAACTATTTTTTGTAAGATCTAAATTCTAAAATATTTAGTTCTGTGAAGTCCTCTTTACATAGTCATCTTCAAGGACATAAGAAGCTCCTACAGAGGCAGAGAGCAGCCTACTTTTGGCACCTACCTAGGTAGAAAATGAGCTTGTATCAGGTCAAGGACACACAGTTACTGACTCGCCCCCAAAATGTAAAAGCAAGCGCAGTAAGTGCTACCAGAGGCTGCCAGGGAGACTGCAGAGCCCCCACCTCCAGAGGTCTTTAAGAACAGGTTAGACAGGTACCTGCCACGAAGCACCCCTGGCTCTGCCTCATGGTGGGGGAAAAGGACCCCATCAACTTTCAAGACCCCCAACCAGCACCATGATTATACAATTTGACAAGTACCTGCTGCAATTTTGGCACCAAAGCTTCTCTTTTTAATTATTTTTCTTCCCTGATTTAAAATTCCACCCTCACAGAGGAACTTTATCCACTCCCACTTTTTGTTATCATCTCTACCCAGACATAATGAGACTGCTTATACTTAAAATTTTGGACAAGTTATTTCTTTCCGTTTCACTCCAGCACTACTTTCTCGTATGTTTACTTTTAAACAGTGCATCAAACAGCACCATTTAACAACTTTTTGCATTAAAAGTGTGGTTCAATAACTTTGCACCATTCATTTAGCACGAACTCTAAGATTTAACACGTATGATGTTTGCAACTCTTGGCCAAAGTATAGCATCAAAAGAGCATGTATGCACTGAATTGTATCTTGTTAAAAAGAACAGCAGCACTGAAAAAAGTTATATTGGAACAATCTATAAATGTGTTTACATTATATGAATGATTTGCTGTTCCTTCACAAGGCATGTAGGAAGTCAGCACTTCTCAAATGTGTAAAGTATTTCCATGTGCTTAAAGCACGAACTTTCCAAAACAAACAATGATTGAGAATTTTTTTATTATTCTTTATTTCCCTGCCAGCTGTTTTTTTGGACTCTCCTCTCAGCCACCTTCTTTCTTTCAGTCAGATCTCTCCTTACTGCTCACAGTAACACCTACTCAAGCAAAGGTATATTCAGAGCTGTAAGACTCAGAAGCAGGAGGATCTTGGGCTGATTTAAATGGCATTTTCCTTAGATCACTCTACAACGTGTCTTTGTGCTGTCTTAGCTAGTGGCAGGTCTGGCTGCTGCTTGGGATGGAATGTGGGCATCCCACATTAGAGCCTGACGCCCATTCCTGCTGCTCTGTCCCAGTGCCTGCTCCCACACAGGCAAGGAAGCAAATGACAACCCAGCTGAACTCTTCCAGCAGCCTTCTCCCTATGAGCCTTCCCACGGGACCAGAACATGCTGCATGCACAGAGGTGTCCTCTGAAAACTGATGGTGAAGAGTCAGGCATGCAAATAACTCTTGGGCAACTCCAAAAATCAAACAGGACACTGAAAATCACAAACAAAACAAAATGAAAAACCAAACCAACCCAGACAAAAAATCATAGCAAAAAAACAACCCACCAAAAAAAAAAAAAATATATATATATAATTTAAAAAGCCCCTAACCCTAAGAACAGCTCCATTCCAAAAAGTGACAGCTAAAGCACAGATCTGCTCCACTGCTGACCACAGACACTTTAACTAACAAGCACACTGGTCGTGCCATTCGCTCCTGTACAATTAACACTGTTGGCACTATTTCGTTTACTAAATTCCAGTCATTACAGCTGTGCAAACTTATGGGCCTAATTTGTATTTATACTAATATGTGTACACAAACATGTGCTGCTCCAGCCATGGAAAGGAGCCTTAAAGCAAATGAACAAATATTATTTTAACAGAGCAGTATCAGAGAGCTCAACCATAAAACAGAATCAAGTCAAGCAGTTCTGATTATGTCTCTCCACCAAACAGCTTAATTTCAACTACAGCATATTTCCTAAGGCATTCCAAACTAAGATCCTGCAGAGAGCTATGGGGAGACACAGCACTGCATTTTCAAAATCCAGTCTCCTTGTCCAAGGCTGTTGCTGTGTAAATGAAGGAAGGGGAAATAACAAATACTGTCATTTATTTTGCCTTTTTTTCCTCCAGAAACATTTCTTACCAGCATAAAGAATAAAACTCATCAAGTCAACATCGTGTGCTGAATGTTTATGCACTTTGATATAACAGTAATTACTTAGTAAGGCCAGAGCCCAATTAAAGTTTTAGACTTCAGCCCATGAGCTGGAGTGCACAGGAAGCATTCTGATGATAGATCACTTAAAGAAAGTTTATCTGGCATACACTTCAAAACCAGAGTTCAGAAACTCAAAGCACAGTTCGGCATGTATGTGCTTGACTCTTAACAAAACATCTTTATTTAAACAGAGGGCTAGAGATTTTGTATGACAAGTGTATTCACTACTGCTAATCATTCTCCATCATGCTACTTGGAAGTTGCAGTCATATTGTATTTATAAACCTGTGAGATTTAAGGGAGCAGGAGGTGGATCACAGGACTGTGGATCACTTTTTAAATCCAGCGTGTTAGTCCTAACCTGAGTTACATCATCCAGAGTATTTGGTGTGCCTCAGTTTATATATTTGAATTCTGTATCCACATATTGTCAGAGAAGGTGGAGATAAAGAAGCAGCAATTTCTTTTTCCTTTCTTGTTTTCAGAAATAGTTTCCTTCTTAGCAAATCAGTGCTCATTGTTAAAAACAAGACACTGTTACTGATGACAAGAATTCAATGCTAAAGCAATATGCAATATGCACTCTGACTAAGAATCAGGAAATGGTGCTTAGCAACTGCAGAATCCCACTTGTCCCAGGGCTACGTGCACCCCCTGTGAATCTCTGCTCCAGGGAAGCTGCTTGGCAGGAACGCTGTTTCCCTGAGCCCCTTCATCCAGAGACCTGCTGGAAGGTGCTGTGACTCCCCTGACTGGAGCATTTTGGTTTCCTCTGGAAAGGAATTCTGCTTCATGGCACTGACACCAAGTACAGTGTGTCTGAGCTGGGACACAGCTACAACACACAGGCACAGAGAATGCTCAGTGCCACTGGCAATTTTACCTTTACATGCATGTTCTCTAAACAAATACGTCTATTCCAAAAGGATCTCTATGCCTAAACACACTAGTTACTCTTGAAAATAAGTGTCATGATTTTGCTGTGATTCTAAACTACCAAGAGCTGTAAAGAGGGAAATATTCCACTCAACTGTAAAAGAGAAATGTGCGTGGTATGAGCCAAACGAAGATTAAAAACAAAATACCAATTAAACTCAAACTGGCATTCATCTCAAAGAAATCAATTCCATCTGAAGAGTTTCAGTCTGAAGATAGACCAGCTGAGCTAACAGTAAAGGAAGCCTTGACTAATTTATTTTTTAACTTCAGGCAAAAACTAAAAGCACTCAAAAAAACCACCCAACCCCCACACACACTAAAACACACTGCACCAAAACCAAAAACCAACCAACCACACCAGAGCAGTAAGAATTGGCAAAGTAAGGCCCCCTCAGGAGCTGCAGAATAGCTGTAGCCTAAACCACAGTGTGACATGCACCTCACTTACCTCAGAGTACCTGGCATATGTCTAAGCAACTTTGAAGGAGCACAATTGATTAAAAAGGTATTTTGACAGACTTTTTTGAGTTTGGAACAGGATTTTGGATAATTGCTCCATGAGCTATAAAAGAAACAGACTGAAAAACAGGAGCAGCCGCTGAGCAGTTGTTTGCACAGGAAGCAATATTGCAGGAAAAGGCAATAATAAAGAACAGTTAATTTGCCCTGAGTTGATGAGGTCAATGTTTTAAAAGAAATAGCTCCACATAACGTAAAATAAGAACGTTATTTCCCATCAGAATAATACTGCAAGTGTAACACTGCACAAAATCTCTTCCCTAACACTTGTTATGTGCAGCTTAGTGGTAGCACACATTCCTGAGGTGTCCTAGACATCCTGTGTCTGACACAAATCCATTCCTCTGAAATACTGGTTCTACGACTGCTCCCTCCTGCAAGCTCTGGCTGCACACTGCTCTCCCCAGCATCCAGCTACTAATAACCTGAAACTGCAAGAACTGGAATAAATCCGGGCAGTATTCAGAGCCACAAAGTTATATTTAACACCACTGCTGCGATTTGGACAGGGAAGCAGTAGCTGGAGCAGATATTTCACTCCTAATTCGCTGCCATTCAGGGGTGCTGTTGACAGGAGATGGAGCCCAGCTCAGCGGAAGAGCCACGAGGTTAGGAATTTAGTAGGGCTGGATACTATTCCTCCTTCCTCCGCTGCTCTGCTGTCTAATCCTGGGTGAGAACATCCCCTCCGGGCATCTGGTTCCCCTCCCTCCCTGACACATCTATTTAAACTGCAAATTCACTGGGGTAGGGACCATCCTGGTAATGACAAAGCACGTGCAGCACTCCGCACTAATAGTTCTATTAATAAATATTCCCACTGCTATTAAGTAATAAAACAAAAACAGTGGTAAGAATTGGAAGGTCAGTGATGCATTACATTAATTCTGAGGTATTTGGGTATAAAAAATGCAAGAAGGTAAACTCCCAAGCAGGAGCAGGCCAGGGGACACCTATGCTGTTTTCCCGCATTTTTGGGCAATCCAGTTAGCGGTAATGGAGTTTTTAACTACATGAGATTACTCCAAGAATACCACCACTAGAGGCTAAGTGTCCTGGGAGGCTGGGGGAAGGGAGGAAAAAAAACATTATAGAGCTGGAAGGAACAGAAAAGGGACAGGCACACAGCCTGAAATGTGCTGGAGATGGCATGAGCTGAGCCAGTCTAAGGCACCCAGATTTTCTACAAACATGGAAATAGCTGGGCCGCAGACTCAAAGGTTCCATGTTCCCAGTTCAATGATTAAGGAGGAGTTAAATACATCCACACATCCATGCATTTTTAACCACAATGCTGATGTAAAACACAGACTTAAAAAAGCCTTCTACAGTTCTGTAAACACCAGAGACATAAGAAGGAAACTAAATACATGTAACACAATTAATTCCTGTTGTATTTGCAAACTGCCATTTGCCTGCAATACGTATGAGCATCTCCTTTGCACATTAAAATGAGCTTCACATTAAAGCTACCTGACAACCAGAAATGGTCATTACATTTACCAAGAAACAGAAGAATGGTTCTCTTGACAGACCTTAGATTTGTTTTACACCCCCAGAAATTTCCAGCCCTAGAAATGCTGGAAACATCATTCATTTCTGACAAACTTTGCTCTTTTTCACAGCTACTAAAGTGTGAAGTACCAAAGTGACAAGTAATAGCATTTTTAGCACTACTGCAACAGTTAAGACTGCTACAGCTTGGTTTTTAGCTTTACACTGATTTGAGATTAGATTTAGTAAGACTGTTTTAAATATTCAGATGTGCTGAAAGTATGTTTCTTAATATGATGATCATGATAGGGAGAAAACCCTGCAGCACTGTACCATTTGGGGGTAAAGTGTACCCCCCACTTTACCATTTGAGGTAATCAAACTGATTGATTTGGAACGTAAGCTTTGTGCACAGAGGTAGAATTTACTGAAAAAGTTAAAGAGCAAGCTACAGAGAAAAAACTGCTTCCACTTGAAAGGAGGGAAAAAAAAAGGAATTTCACAAAAGGAAAAGTGAAGGAGACCCTGCTCCCATGAGCCAATTGTCTGTCTCGTGCTATAGGGGATGCTCTTGCTTAGCTTACAAGTGAAAGACATTCCCTCCTCCTCCTGCAAGCACAAGGAACCCACAGCACTAATACGACACCTTAAATGAGCCAACTTCCTTGAGCATTGCCCAGGAGACTAGAATGGACATGCTCCTAACTCAGACACCGAGAAACATGTCTGATTAGCAGTCAGGCAGAAGAACATCTCTGACCAAGGCCTTCCCAGGAAAAACACTCATGTTCAAGCTGGAAAAAAACCCAGTGGATTGCCACAACTGGCATACTTTTATAGCCTTTGTGTAAACACCAGCTCTGGATCAGCCAGCATCTCGGCTAGCTCTATCTGGCTTCCCTTCTTCCGAAACAAAATTAGAGGAAAACACCCATCAGAAAAGGTCAGTGGCCAAACCATTAGGAAAAAATAAAAGCACAGGGGAAGGACATACACAGTGATCCATTAAATGTGCACTGCTAAGCCTCTGACAGTGAGCACAAACCAGATTTTCACAGAAATACACAGAATTTACAGAACTGTTGTGCCAGAGCATTAATTAGAATTGTATTTCTTAAGAAATTCCCAGTACTGCCCCAGAGCTGCCCCCACCAATAGCAGTGGCGTGAACCCCATGGCTTAGAGAGGAACAAAGCTGAAGCAGCCACAAAGAGCACAACAAAAGCTCCACCCACTTCACGTGTACACCTACGCAAAACCAGCGGCCTGAGCATCTCAGGTTCTTAGAAAAACACTCAGCCTGGAAAACAAGCATGTCCTAAGGTGAGTGCCAGGTGGGAATTCAGCTCTCACTGTCACTAGAACATGCTTTCATGGGTCATGTGCAATGAGCAGAACTGCTTTTCACAAAACCAGCTCTGCTCCAAGCCCAGCAATTTGCATTTGACTACAGTAACTTTGCAAGATGCACCCCAGTCCTAATCTGAAAACATCAAGAACCTGAGATCTCGTTGCATTCCATAGCCAATTTTAACAGTGAGGGCAATTAACCAGCAGAACACTGTGTGAACTTTAGGTCTTATTTGTTCCTTCAGTTCCTATTTAGATGGTATTTGTTTAACTAAGGTTACTGGTTCTTGCTACCTTTAATGCTGCACTGCTCAGATTTGGCATGTTCTGTGCTAAGGAGGTACTTACTGTAAATTGAGTCATATCTTAACCTTCTCCTAAACCAGAGGCAGAATGCAGCACACAAACCAAATCTTTCTGCCTTTGAATGGACTTTGCTGGCTCCTCTTTGCATTCTTTCTGATTTTTACACTCAAAATGCAGCCAGCAGAACTCTCCAGTCCACGACTCTTCCCAATATTGCATCCAGAAGGAGAAGTCCTTTCCTATTTATTGCTGAATTATTCACATACCCAAGGCCCCCACACATGCTGTGGCTGAGGGTCAAACTGTTTTACTTGCTTAGCTAAACTTCCAAATCCTCTTCCCAGAGCCTGTTCTTTACTCTTCTATTTCTCATTTTGCATTTAGCCATATTGAAACACATTTCATTCAAATGAGGCCAGCTTGTCAAAGCAGCCCTGTAAACTGCCAATTTGCACGTCATCCACAGAAACTCAACATCTGCTTCCAAGCACTGAGCTGCCTCCTAGCAGAACACCCACAGAACCATTCCCAGGCTGTGGAACCAACTTCTCCAAAAATCACAAGTTAGACAGTTCATTCATGTATTGTGCAGAGTATGAATATTTTTATTATTGTGTAATACAGTTTCTATATATTTTTTAGAATAATGCCATGTAATAACTAAATCAAGCACCCTGTAAAGAAAGTGAGGAAACATTAATCTTTCTAAACAAAACCTGTAATTTTATTGGTGTAAAATTTTTGATGCAATCCATTTTCCATAAACAGCAGTCACCAACTTCAAATGCTCCTATCCTTAACTTTATTGTTAAAAAACATTAATAGAAGTAAGTACAGTTAAATTGTTCTTTTTCAATTTCAGACTAAGATCAGCCAGGGTGAGGCATTTTTTGTTTCCTGGGACTGAACAAATTAAATTATTTATCTATTCATATTTTCTGAACACTGATGAATTAGCAACTAGTTATCTGGCATATCCTCTATTATTCCAAACATTAAGATTTAAATGTCATGCTGCTGGAAGCAAGCCTTTCACCATTCCTGGATGAAGTTCACTTAGGGCTGCAGATCTCAAATGTCCACTACCACATACTGCATTTAATATTCATTTTTAAATGAATTAGAAAATACTTCCACTGTCCCCATCACGTAACATAAGCTTATCTTCTTTTTGCCACAGAAAGGCCACAGCTTTAAGAAATTCTGACAATATATTTTAACAGCAAGAAAAAGTACAGGCATTCAGACAGAGCATTTTTTAAACAGAACAACAGGCATTTTCTGTCCACTGGCTTTTCTACACACAGAGAAAATCTCTCATAAAGGATATCAGTCTCCTCTAGACTCTTATATTTTAACAGAAATAGGAAAAAGATCAATTTACACCACAGGAAAACAAGAAAACAATCCGCACAGCTTTGCAAAAACTGACACTGCTTTTGGAAAAATTAGCTGCACATGCTTCTACACTGTGAACACTTCAACAGATAATGAACACAGCACAAATATTCATGGTAAAAATAAATCAGTTACTGATAGGAAACTAGTCTGATGCACGGGTTTTTGCTTTGCTGACTTCTTGGTTCGTTGAGGAGAGTAGAGGGTGATGGTTATTTTCAAGACATTCAGTTTACCACTATCAATTCTAAAATACAAAGTCTAAAAAAAATACAGAGATTTAAAAAAATACAAACCAGAAAACCAGTAAGGTGCAGAAAAGACCAGTCACTCGTGCTCCCACCCCCAGCTTTACATTTATTTACACAGGCTGATGTGTACTTGTCCCCTGTCATGACACAGAACAGGAATGCTGAGAGATCTTCAGCTGCCACCCTAACAGTGACACATTGGCAAAAGTACTTGTTCCTTCCTAGAGCCAAATAACAATGAAAATAACCTCAGCATTGTTTTCTAGATTGTCAATCTCATACTCACAGATTACTCCAGTGCTCAAAGTAAATCTGAAGGAAGTGCAGACGATTCTTGACCTTCCAAAATTTCAACTTCCAGATTTGGTACACAAATGAGAAAATAATTCAAGGACACCACAACTTCACAGGGAGAGAAGTATAGCTTGCTTTTCTGACAACTACGTAATGAAAACGTTCCATCTATTTGTGATGACCCTTCTGGGTGGGTCATCACAATATTCCAACCAGTAGAATGATAAAATTCTTTGATTAATTCCTAATTACTTCTTTAATTAGAAGATGTGTTCATGTAACATGCAACTCAGGTTTAAATGACCTCTGAATTTCATATGAGGAAATCTGCGATCTCCTGAAAGGCATTAAAAAAAACAAACAAGCAAATCTTACCATTTTGATGCCAGTGGAAAACGTGACTGGTTTGACAGGTTTGGGTTTTTCCAGCTGCATTTCTAGCTGAGTAGATCTGTCCTTATGCTGAGCTAAGAGTAGAGAGGCAGGAAGATCAGAGCTCTCCTGTAAACATATGAGGAACAAACTTGAGTCCTAAACCAAAACAAATATTAATTAACACTGCATATTATTCAAAACTGCAAGCTGTGACTGCAAGGCCATTGCTAGGAGAACAGCAGAATGCCAAGTATCCTCTCCCTCAGAAACAGTTTACAGAAAACGATCATTTTCAGTAATAAGAAAAAGCTGCAGCAACCCCATAAATCAGAGTAACCTGCAAACAACCATTTTTATAGAATCCACATTAAAGACAATATAACAGGCTCCTTATTCCAACTGGCCAATGCAACTGTATTTATTAAAATAAAAAAAAAATTAGAACTTAATCAGAGAAGGAATAATACTGAGTAGTATAACTTGGATCAGATGTTTATCTAAGACACATTCTTTCTACCAATGAACTCAGACCAGTTTGAAATTGTTTCCCATTAGATTTCACCTGAGGCCGTTTGGAAATGATCCTTGCTCTGCTCTGCACAATGGCACTATTGTAAGTGCAACCAACAGCATATTTATTTTCTCCTTCAGCAACTTATTTTTAGGGAAGCCAGCCAATTTTTAAATATATATGTATATGTATATATGAAGTAGTAAAATGAATAGTTAAGCAAATGAATTACTTAAACTCTCAGGACAGAATGATTATTAACGTACATATATGTAAGTGCATTCTTGAGAGAGTCAGGAAATTATTGGCCAAGTAATTTTCTAAGAGACTAAGGTGACTATCTACATGCACACAGAAATCCTTGAGAATTCCTGGCTAGAACTACCATGAAGTTGAGAGCAGGGAAGAAGTTCAGACAGATTCTTCCTGGACTGCTCTAGCACAGTATTTTATTCCTAAGACACTCACACATCACATTTACTGCTGTTTCAAAGAACCAAGCAAATCCTGAACTATGAAACATATTTGTTACTCACAAAACCAAACAGATTTTATCAACAGGACTGTGATTTTTTAATTATTCAGTTCAAGGTAAGCAGTTGGATGTTTTTCATGCCACGAGATGCCTTGCTGTTTTCATGGTACCTAGAGAAATCTTCTGAAGTCATCATGAAGAACAGTCACACTGTACACTGACTTTTCACATTACTCTCCAGTCTTTTTTTTTCTCTACATTTTATTACACTCCCTTTGTCTTACCACTAGAATGCAAGTTAAAAGCAGAAAAATCTCACAAGACAAGACCTGGTCCAGAACCACAAATACAACTACTAAGGCACAGGTTCCGACTTGCATTTCTGTGATTAACTAGGAGGAGGGGAGGGAAGATATTAAAAACCTAAATTATAGAGACATCTAATTTCTGTACAATTGGGAGAAAATTTGGACCACAAATGCACTAGTTTAGGGTCTGCTTCTTTCAAGTGTTGTACATCTCTAAGCACCATGCAGCAGCATGTGCTGCCAGCTGTCAGCAGAGGTTAAGGATGTTGAATTCTTTCAATCACCAGATTTAACACGTTGGGGGAGAAGGGGAGAGTGGAAAGCATTCTCTTGTTCATTTTGCCCTTCATATTCCTTAAACGCTCACTGCATTTCTAATAGAGTGACTCAAGGAAGCCAATTTTTAACCAACTTCTCAAGAGTTGGCACAATGACCAATAACCAGATTACACAACTGTGGGAAACCCACACTGTGCCAGCAAGGCACCACATCCTGATTGTTTGTCCTTTTGAATATGCACAGAGCCCTTCTGTTAACTATTAACACACGTGGAAGTTCCAACCCTGTGTTTATCCATACCAGCAATTTTCTGTATGGGAAAACAAACTGTCCACAGTATGAACAAAGCTGGTTATACGGAACAATTTCTGAAAGATTTGCCTCAAAACCCCTGAGGTTCTGGTAAAAGTGGGGATATGACATCTTTAACGCATTTGCCTGACTCCAAGCTATGCCACAGTCCAGGGAAAACCTGCTCCTCTGCCCTGTGCTGCAATCCCACTGTGCTCGTGCCTGGGGAGCATGGGCTGTTGAAGAGGAGAGTGCAAGTCCCATAACACACAAGACATCTAAGAGATCATCTTAGAATCCTCTGTATACATGTGGGAGAGTTTGTATAGCACATAAAGAAAGTGCTTTAATATTTTACTCAGCCTGGATTATCCAAGGCTATTGAAGGTTAAAAAAACCCCAAACAAACAACGACCCAAAATAAAACACTCATATAACTCTTCCAGTGATACATAAAGTGTATTTGAATCTGCAAGTCTAAATTACAACAGGCTATTGTGCTTTTAAAGTGAGAGGTTTTATTGTAAAAGAGGTCACCTCCAATGAAGGTAACATAGAAGTTGCCTAATTTAGTACTGGGAGGCAAAAAGGACCAGACTGGTTTTCCAGTGGCCAGCAGAGCCTGGGTCCCCACAGATGCCCTGCTCACCTCCCCAGCACTTAACACTGGCCTTCCCCTCCTGTTCCCAGCCAAGGAGGGGTTCACGGAGCCTTGGCCCCAGGCCCAGTTCTTTCTGCATGAGCCACCGTGCTCCCCAGGCTGGCCAGAAACCAGGGCCCACTGCACAACAGTTTAAATACCAAACATTTCTGTGCCTCTGGACTATCTACATTATCAGCTCTCTGAAGAAGGCACAGTATTCTCAAACACTTTTGTACACAAGTGAGACCTTTACTCCACAGGAAACCACCATAACTAGGACACCACCATAAGTAACACATGTAATGACTGGGACCACCAAGATGATGAGAGGGAAGGGGCACCTCTCTCATGAGGAAAGGCTGAGAGCATTGGGATTGTTCAGCCTGGAAAATTGAAGGATTTGGGGTGACCTCATTGTGGCCTTCCAGTACCTGAAGGGAGCTGACAAAAGAGCTGGGGAGAGACTATTTACAATGGCCTGGGGTGTCAGGACAAGGGCAAATGGCTTCAAACTGATAGAGGGCAGGTTTAGATTACATGTTGAAAGAAATTCTTTACTGAGGGTGGTGAGGTCCTGGCACAGGTTGCCCAGAGAAGCTGTGGATGTCCCAACACTGTGAGTGACCAGGGCCAGGTTGGATGGGGCTCTGAGGAATGTGCTCCAGTGGAAGCTTTCCCTCCCCATGGCAGGGGGTTGGAACTGGATGGTCTTCAAGGACCCTTCCAACCCAAGCATTTCTATGATTCCATGAGATTTGCACCTTCTTAAGATTTCAGCACCAAAGATAAAATTCATTTCTTGACAAGGAAAATACCTGACATCTCTACTTGTACAACACAAAAAATATGTCTTACATTTTTTTCGTGCTGCCCAGTGGCAGGGACAAACTTGAAAAAAAAAATTATCAAGATGCAGTAGGTCTGGGCTGTAGGTTGACCACACCAGGTGATCAGTTCAAAGGAGAAGATTCAAAACCAATGTCAGCTTCCCACCTTCCTCTGCTCTCACAATCCTGCAGAGTCAGTGGCGTTACCATTGGTATCTCTGTAGCCAGAAATTAATTCTTTTTTGGTTTAGCACAGAACCAGATAAACCACAGATATAAGATTATTAAGTTAATTCTTTACACTGCTGCTGCTTATGCTCGGCTTTTGCTGCGTTTCTCATTTAAGTTTTAGTTATGATCAGTTTCATCTTCAGATTTGCAGCACAGCATTAGAGAGATTTCAGAGACCCTAGGAAATGTTTATTTGTTTAACAACCGCTGGTTTTCCAGAGACTTTGTAAGTCATTGTACAAACACTTCAGTGCTGGTTTTATAAACGTTAGTAATATTACAAAACAAGTTTTGGCTCAAATTTAAGTTGACACTGTCCCTTCAGAAACAGAGACACAACTTGAAACTGTCCACTTTTCTCCCTCAGCCCTTAAAAATCACCTTTATGTTGTTTTTAGAATATTAAGATATGTTTTAATAGCAATACATATGCAATCACAGTTAAAACTACCTATTTTTGTCATGTTTTAAACATTATTTATAACTATACTTTCTGCAAGCCATCTGGTGAAGGCTTCCAATAAAACCAAATGCTGTGTGAAAAAAAACAATAATAAAACAACCAAACACACATCACCACTGGTCTCTAGTCAGTTAGGAGCGTGTTTGAGAACTAGGTTTTAAAAAGCCAGAAACTCAAAATCCATATTCTGAGAAATTAAATTCAAATTCATAGTGGAGTTTTCATTAATTGATCCACTATTCCTAACTGCATGGTCTGTAAACACATTTACCTTTAAAGTGAAAATAGATTGCTGGACATAAAGATACTGGCTTGGGGTTTCTTTAAAGAACCTTTCTGGTCATCTCTGCTTTTGTCTACAAAAGGAAAACCAATGACAGGTTGCCAGGAATCCTGGCTTGGAGAAAGGCATCTCTTCAGGCCCTGAAACTCCTAAATTACACTTAGATCCTCTCTCCATGTCCGTGCCTTCTGCACTGGCTCCAGAAAGGAACTCTACTTTTTCAGGAGAAGTAGAAAAGCATCTGTATCTCGAATAAGAACTGAGACTACAAAGCAGGAATTAACACTGTATTAGTGTGAGATACAGAGATATAAGAGAGAAAATATGACCTAGATATGCCAAGCAGCTTTAACCACACTGACACAGCTGAGCACATGTATGTATGCATGCACACTTTTTTTCTGATTTCCTTCAAGGTTACACACAGACTGTGCATACACAGACTGTCCTCATGGGTGTTACACCTGTGAATGTGTGTGTATGCATGTCTGTACCCACACTTATACTGAAGAAACTGAGATGTGAATCCTGTTTAAGTAAGACACTGAGTTTCTCTATGCCCACCCATAATTGTATTTCAGATGCAGAATCAGTAAATTAACCAAGATTACCACGATTTCCAGGAGTAGTCTGAGTTTTCCTCCATTTAGGTTGACAAGCTTCACTCATTTCAAAAGGAGCAACTCGTACAGAAGTTGCAGTAAGAGAATATGACACACTTAAGTCAAGAAATCTTATCCTGTAAGTAGTTTTTGAATACAAAGGGACCACCAATCATTTAGGTGCTCTGACTGAGAAAGGGCTGATCAGTGCTTGGATAACTCATGAGGTTACTGTGCCCTGCTCTCCACCATCTCCACTGCAGAGGTGGCTGAGTCAAGAAGCACCTCCTGATGAACAATTTGCTTGCACACACCAGACTATCAGCCACTACTCAGAACTGCATAACAAGCCAACAGTGGTAGAGTCCAATTATATCTACAAATCCCAGAAGCACTCTTCATCCAGCCCCCACCTTACCAAAACCAGAGTGGTTTGCAACATTGAAATAAATAAGAGGTGAGAGAACGGAAACACAAAACACGCCAAACAGGGACAGATGTGTTAATTCCACACAGTTAGCAGTGATAGAGATGAATGTCGATGCTACTGAGCATTCAAAGCCTCTGGTTTTGTTACTCACCAGATCATCCAGGAGTGCCTGTTTATTCTTCCTTTTTATCATCTGTTGTAGCTGTTCTTCCTTCTGTATGAACAGTCGCCTTTGTTCGCTTTCCTGCCGCTCCACCTCCAGAGCCTCCTCCAGCTCTTCCTGCTCCCGCGTCTGAAAGGGAAATCAGAAATCAGCTCACAGCAGCCCCACAGCTCCACTGCCCACCAAGGGACCCAGGGCAGTCCATGCAAGAAAGCAGCCAAATTCTACCTTTTAAAGCAGAACTTTAAGGTGATTACAGATGATTATTCTACCTCCTTATTGTCCAGTGTAAAGTTAAGATTTTTAACTTGCTGCAGTCTGGATCTGACTCCTTAAATGTTAGAGAATGGGTTTGCCCTACACTTTCACTCTAAAGGGAGCTTCTCTGGGCTCCCACACATCCTAAAACTCAATGATGTAAGCAGGGTTAACAAAAATATAATCCCACAATACTATTACTGATTGTAACCACTCATCAGCTGCATCTTCTTTGCAAAGCACACTCTGTGCTTATCGGTGGTGTAGAAGAAAAATAAGAAATTATAAAAATGTGAATATTAATAGAGAAGACTGTAAGTCTAAGCATGAACTGTGAAAATGTCACATTTTCAGAAAATAAGGAATTTTTCCTATAACCTGGACTGCAGTTATGCGACATGAGATGAAAAGGAAGATTACTAGTATAAAATGACAAGTTTTTATTACAGATCTCTTTCTTGGCAAGTGTTTTTTTAACCTGTAAACTATTAAGTAATCTGTATTTGAAACCCACAGTGAAAGAATAAAAAAACAGAAGAGGGCTCAGAAACGGGGGAAAGTAAGAGGATTAAACAATTTTATAAAGAAGAGGGATGAAAAGAATGTCAGTTTGGTTGCAAGAAGGTACAAGAAGAAACATACAAGGAAACACCTTCCAAATCTTCTCCATCAAAAATACTAGAGCGAAGGGAGATGCAGTAAAAATGGTGAGATAATTAAAATTTTATAAACTTAAACGGATGATTTATTGATGAAAGCAATTTCAGCAAAACATCATGGGGAAGACACTGATCTCTTCTCCATGGTGCCCAGTGATAGGACCCAAGGGAATAGCGTGACATTGTGTCAGGGGAGGTTTAGGTTGGGTATCAGGAAAAGGTTCTTCCCCCAGAGGGTGGTTGGCACTGGAACAGGCTCCCCAGGGCAGTGGTCACAGCCCCAAGCCTGACAGAGCTCAAGGAGTGTTTGGACAATGCTCTCAGGCACATGGTGTGACCCTTTGGGATGGTGCAGTGCAGGGCCAGGAGCTGGACTCAATAATCCTTGTGGATCCCTTCCAACTCAGCTTATTCTGTGATTCTGTGATCATTTAGGCCAAGAGCAAAGTTTGTTCTAATCATAAAACTATATCACAAAGCCCAGCTACCTGATATAAGCCAGAATATGGAAAAAATATCCCTTTACCAGACAGACCAAGCCAGTGGGTCCCAGTGAGGCTCAGTTACCTCCTGGATGCAGAGCTGACAGATCTCATCACCTGCGACCGAGCCAACAGAAGCTGCTTCCATTCTGTAACTGGTGCAGTGACACTGGTGAAAAGCTGGTCACCAACCAGCAACCACCTGGAACTGGGCTCTCTTTGCATTTAATGAAAGGAAAAAAATAAACAAGAAAATCCCCAAACTGCTAACTGAGGTTAGGTCTGAGAATTAAGGGATTTAGTTAGTTTGGTCAACAGAAGTGAAGAGCTCAGAGTCTTTGAAACATTCCAAGGCTCTTCCACATTTATCTCTAAAGACTGCCTGGAATTTGCACTGAAACAGAAGAAAACTTGTAGGGAAGTGCTGACAGACCTAGTCTGAAGAAACAGCCCAGAAAACTTATAGTCAGAAATAAGTAAACTGATAAACAAACCTAAACCAGAGCAGACTACAGGAAAATGGAAGAATTATCACGTGTCAGATCAAATTCTTTAAAGGAAGACCAAACAGAACAGTAAAAGAGAAGAGATGAGTTCAACAGGCACCAAGAGTTGTGTCCAGACTAAAGATATTCTAAACACAGTCCTAATATGTGAAGGAAAAGATGATGACAGTGAAGCCTGGAGTAAACTCAAGCCTACAAGTGAAGAAGTAAGAAGAAAATAAAACAACGTTTCACCACATTCTGGAAAGGATAATCAAGAAAACATGCACATTCACATCACAGAATTCAGACAAAACTATTTCAAGACTGCACAAAGCAGCAAGTGAAATTAAACATGTAGTGATAAAGTAGGAAGCAACAAGTTACCGTATGACTGGAGAATTGCAAATATTTAAGGGAGAAACACTGGAAAAGCTGTAGTCCACTCAGGGTGCAAGGTTTTATAAATAAAAAGTGTATATAAATATCTATATATAAAAAGCACTTTATAATTACAAGAACACCAAGATCTTCGCTTTTTTTTTTTCTAAACTGCAAGAGAAGAACAGTCTTAGGTAGAAAGCATTTCCAGCAGAGATGGGAAAACAGAGTTCCTTTACAAGAGGCATTAAGATCTCTGCATTCAATTCTGGCCCCTTCTGCTTGCCAAACACAAATTCAAACTGGAGCAGGCAAAGGGTAATAAAAACAACAAGAGGGACAGCAAATATCCATATCCCTCAGAAGCAACCTATTACAGTGGACAGAAAAGTTTAAGTCAAGAGTGTAGGGACAGTGACTGGCCATAAGAAGTTTAGGCAAGAAAGTGGAACACCTTTCCACCATGCATGGAGTAAAGACATTCCAAAACTTGCTAAGAAGAGTTAGAGAGGAAAAGCACCCCCCTTCAGCTTTTAGGAGAAGGGTAAATTTACAGGCAAGATCATGCAGTTTTTGTAATAACCGCTGTGTAAAGTCTATTATTATGTTTCCATTGTTGAAAAAGAAATTATAAATGTTTCAAATGTTAAAAAAGGAAAAAAAAAAAAAGAGAAATGTCTCCAGCTCTCCAATGAGTCTGGATTCCTGCAGGCTTGCCCAGCTTCCAGCAGCCAGCCTCCAGCATAGCAGGACTGCAGAGCACAGCAAACAGAAGTCCTGGGGGCTTGAGTGGCTATGGGGTATTACAGGGCTGCTTGACAGGATCACACAGACCCTGCACAGGCTGTCAGAGTCACTTCCTTGAAGGGAAGGTGGGCCACAGGCAGAGCACGCTGTTCTCACCGTGACCCCAGAGGTTGCAACTCCATTGTAAAATAAGACATGTAGCCAAAGCCTTGGCAGGTCTCTTCAAGCTCTGAAGCAGAGGATATTGCACAGTGTCAGAGACAGGATAACAGATCAGAGATGGACCCCTAGGGAAATTTCCTTGCCTTTAAAAGGAAGAGGTTCAAACAAACATTTTTCAGATTCCAATCTCCTCCTGTGAAATCCTAGAGCTAAAGAAATCACTCGGAGTTTTGCCACAGACTTCAGGGGAGTGAGGATTTCACCCCTACTGATTTGAAAGAAAGTCCTTAGTGCAACTGGATTACAAACACAAAAACTTGTTATGTCACACTCTGGACAGACATTTTCCTTCAAGAACTGATAACAATGTGTATTTTTATGCTGAAAAAATATTTAACAGATTAAACTTTTCTTACAGGAATAAATGCATGCAAGTTTATTTTTAAAGAACAAAATGATATGTGAGCCATAATTTAATGAATGAGTCTTCAAAGAACCCTGTGTTTTGCATACAGATCATATATACAATATCCCTGATGTTACTGTTATCAGCTCTTAAACAAAGTTTTAATGTTTGTTTCAACATCTTTCATTTCGAATTTTGCATAAACCAGGCCTGTGCTTTGCCTCAATTTTACAACTCTCTCCTGGGAGCTTCATAATGTCTGAGTCTGGATTCCTTTTTTTCTTCAGATGAGAAAGGAACGATTGTCCTGGTGTAGGAATGAACTTCATCTCTCCTGGATATTGTCCAACGACACTGCCAGCACGCATGCCATGGTGATGTATTAGACACAGGCTCTACTGCCTGCCCCTCTCTTCAAGCCCTTCCCAAAATAAAGCATAACTACATTTCAGCTATCAACCTCAATATTTAAATACAAAGAAATCTGCATTGTGCTTTCAGCTCTGAATTGTTTTAAGAAAGTACTCCACAAATCCTTTAATTCTTTAACAAATGAATAAAAGTTGTAGGGGAGAGAAGTTAACTAACCAGTTTTAACTTATTCTTCTGAATGACTTCTTTGTTATCCTTTTGATACAGCTCCATTTTCTTTTTTGTGTTCTCCAAGTCCACATTGTTGGTCAAGTTAAATACTGTACAAATATTATAAAAAGAGAAAGCAAAAGTATTAGGTCAGCATGCATGACTATGACAAAGAAACACTATTCTTATGCTCTCTATCCCTTCTAGCCAGATATAAACATTCCAGTAACAGAACTTATTTAAACAAGCCCTACAAAGACAGAGACAATATGCTAAGTCACTGCACTTCAACGAAAGCCAGCAGAGTTTCTGGAGGTTTACACATCTGTAGGAGATTAATATTTGAATCTTGCATCCCATTTTGTGACACTGGTAATGATACACATGAATAATCATCACACTATTCATAAAACATTGACCTTTTCAAGTAGCAGTTATAGCTAAGAACACAGTGATTCCTGTAAAATTAAATTAGACCAAACACATGCATATTAGAACAAGGTTAGAAATTAAGTCATTCCATTTCACAGGGAATATCTAATGCACAAAGACTACAGTGACTCTTTGAATTCTCAGGTACACAAAAAAAATTCACATTGCTTGGTAACTGAAAAGGCACCAACCTACAGTTACCTTTATTATGAGGAATCTGCAGATGCTTCCAGATTAATAGGTCATCTGACATTCTTTTGATGTCTCTCAATGGTGACAGACTGTATCTCATGTAATTATGAGCAAGCAGGGTCGGCCAGCAAGCTCCATAGTTTAGCACAACATTCCCAATTATCTACACATGGCACAGATGATATCTCACGAAATTGAACAGTTTCTATAATCAACAGCTTGAAAGATGTAGATGGTTTGGATGATTAGTAATTTGATACAATGCCTGAGCCCTTCACCTCTAGGTCACTGGTTCACTTGTGGGTCAAGTGAATTCCAACTGAAGGCCGTTATCACTGGGAAGTCACTTGGTGATCCCTGTCCAGAGTGGATGCTGGGCTCATGCCCGTGGCCTCAGAGCTACTGAACAGTGCCAACACCCTGCACTCAAAGCCTGCAAGAGCTCTGTCATGTGGCTACAAGAGCAGCGGAGAAATATGTGCTGCCATTGATGAATCCTTCGCAAGAAACAAGCGCGCAGTGGCTGTGCTGCGTCAGAGCCCGTGGAAGGGAAGGAGGCTCTTGTGAAAACACCAGCATGGGACTTGGGAGATTTTGGTTCAGTTCCCTCTTCCCAGGTTTTGAGGCAACCAGGGCCAAACTACCCCTGGGCACAGGCACCACTGCCAAGTCATTTGTACCAGGGAGGCTGCTAGGGAGGAACAGAAGGAAGCAGCATGAAGTCTCTTGTTACTCATCAGGATAACACACATCTCAGTTCAGAGAAGATCCTATCCCTTCTTTCATCCTCTCCACAGGTAACACGGGCGAAATGAGCATTTAGGAGAGCTCTAGGCAAACCAAACCAAGAGTAGCCCAGACTGGAAAACAGGGTGAGAGCATCAAGAAATCAAAGCCAGGAGCAAATGGATATAAGAAGAAACAGGAAGGTCCAATATGGTAGAGTTGTGGGATGCAGCTCAGTTCTACAAGCCCAGCTCACTACTGCCAAGAGAGGCATTCCTGCTCCTATGCCCCTCTCCCCAGGCACAGGCCTCACCCTTTCCCCTGCTCTGACTCCAGAACTCCCCTGGATGCTTTGCAGTGTCAACAGAAATCCTGCAGTAACCTGACCTGGCTCAACACAGGTGTCAGGCAAGTACCAGAGAGGGTACCAGGGAAGTAATTGAAGGGTACAGATGGGAATAGGAATATTCTCTTTCCAGGAGTATCAAACCACCACCTCATCTTACTGTTATTAAAAATATTCAATTTCTTCAAATTGCAACAAAAAAAGAGGTCAGCAAGATACAGCTGAAGAACTTCCTAACCTTAAGTAAAATCCCAAAATGCTGTATTTATTTTTCCCCTTTTCCAAATAATAAGCAATATTGAGAGGACTGGCATTTCAATTCAGCCTGGCTCCTGAATCAGCTGAACTCTTCCAGCCCCACCCCAGCATCCTCAGTTCAGAGGGAAGATCTAAGATGGAGGCTGAGTTTGTGCTTTAAGAATTTCAGAATCAACAACTGAGTTGAATTTTGGAACTTTGCTACTGTTCCTGGGCAGATTGCTGGGCCTCTGTACTGGAAGTCTCCCACTGGCAAGAACCAGAAGGGGAATAAAGGTTCCTTTCTCCTATACAGCACCTGCCGTATCTCCGTTCTACAGCTACAGGCAGCACTTCTCCCTGTGGTCTTGATCTCATCCCAGATGGAACCTCTGGGCACTGCCATAACCCAAACAAGCCATTCAAAGTTCAGCTCTTTGGTTTTTGGAAGCAAGTTACCTATTCCAAATGTTTTGGGGTATTTTCCTCTCCAAAAGTTGTAACATTTTGCTATTTCATATTGTAACAGTTTCTGGTTGTAGAAACCTCTCCTTAGTAAAACACATTATTTTATTTTAAATCTTTAGTATTTTAATGGAGATCTGACCTCCAAATTTCCAGCCTACAGTCGCCCACTGACAAGAAGTTTTAATATTTGAGTATTAGGGCAGAGAAGAAGTGTCATGTGAAAATGCTGGCATATAACCAGCCCAGGGCTCTGCAATGACAGCAGCTGCATGGGAATGTCAGCACTTCCTACAACTTAAATCCACACAGCAGCTCTCTAAACTCTTCAATGACGACACAAGAAAGAAATAGCATATGAGCCATGCTGTGCTAGCAGGACGCCCAGATGCCACCTTCAGGTGTACAAGGAGATGCCAAATTGCCTTTAGGCTCCTGAACATTGTGAATATTTCTCTAAAAATAAATCCAGGAACAAGCTGATGATCTCTGTTCTGCAACTACTGCTGCTTGAAACCTTCGGGATTTGTTTTTTCACTTGTTTCTCAGTTATCTCTAATAGGTTCAACTAGTCATAATTTGGCCTGAAAAACAAGAAGCTTAAGATTTAAAACTCATACTGGGGAAAAGCAGGCATGTTTTAAACATGTGCAGATGCCCACCTTTACTAAGAACTACTTACAAAAGTGGGTGTATTTCGGTACTTCATAGGAAGTACCATTTCTATCTAAAAAATCTATTTCTGCATCAGTTCTTGAGAAATTTTCAGCAGCCACCTGCACAGTCACCTTAAAAGCCCACTGCTCTGCTCATGGCAAGGTGAAAGTGTTTCTATCCCCTCTTGTTTTCCTGCTGTGGCTGGAACCAAACCACAGCTACAACCCTCCCAGCAGTCAGAGTTGCTCACACCACGCTGACTCTGCTCTGTCCATCTTATTCTGCTTTGTCACTCAAGGATATTGTAGGACACCAGCAATCAGAGACTCAAACTTCCAGCACCCTCAACAGGCCAGAGCAAATTTGTCCCAGAGAATACTGATATATAGTCATTGACGAGGAACATTGTCCTGGTCCTAAGCGTCTCCTCCTCAACACTGACTTGTCCCCATTTCAAGAGTGGAAACACTTAAGAGCTACATTTTGTTGTAAGAGTGGAAACAGTGTAAAAAAGTGTGAAAAAAAAGTGTAACAGTGTAACCTGTATCTCTTACAGCAACAGTGTCAACAGCTGCCCTTTACTACATGGAAACAGCATCTCCCCTCCTACAATGAACACCTACCACTAAAACAAGCTGCTCTTTTGACACTGAATGGTTACCAGTGGCCAACCAGCCAGCCAAAACACCTCTCAACATATTTTCTAATAAATTTTTCATGAGTTTCAAACGTCTTTTCATCAATATTTATAGAACACAAATTCTTGCCATTGTATCCTCACAATTACAGCTGACAAGTCTGTTCTGCAAGGGGCACTAGGGCACAAAAAATAATTAAGATATCATTTCCCTCTCTTGTCCCTTGTCCCCTCCAAAAGTTACTTGGCATTTAAAACCCAACAACTATAAAACCAAAAAACATAGTTGCTAATACTCAGCATACTAACTTTTACATAGCTAGGACTATGCAGCACTTCTTTTATTTGGCCTGCTTTGAGTTTTGCCAGAAATTTATTTTAAATATAATTCTTAACTTTAAAAAAAAATTATAGACCTAGAAGAACTAGAAGGAGTTAAAAATCCCAACTCACATGCTACACCTCCCCTGAAAAAATATTGGTGTAGATCTGAATATGAGTGGCAAAGCAGATGGCTGGTTTGAAAAGGTTTCAAAGAGAAGACAGACTTATTTTTGTCCATGTTGAAATATAGCATAAGCCGATATAAGAGGCCTGAAGCCCTTCAGGGAAAAGAAACAGAAGCTGTTTTGTATGCAACAATTATTTATCTACTTATCCATCTCACATTGGTTGGTTTATAAAATGACTTGCCTTGAGACATCTGTTAAGTATAACAGGAAGACTATTGTGTTTTTGTGAAACATTTCATTCTATTTAGGTGAAACTTCCAACTTCTGAAATTCAGTCTCTACAGGGAGACTTTTCTCTGCTTTTCAAAACAACATTGATTATACAATTCTACAACAAATGGAAACATATTTTCCTAGTTATAAAAAAGAAAATGAGACAAAAATTTTAATTAAAGGCACAAGAATTTGTCCAGACATAACAGTATGAATGAATATCACTGCACTGCAGGACTAAGTCCCTCAAAATCTCCCTGTTTTAGACTAAGACTAAAAATTATTAGCATTAGTTTGTTATAAACAATATTCCTCCCATCCTACTACAAACAACTCCTTAATTATCATCCTCATAAAACCCCAGATTGGGAATGTCAGAGTGCTACAGATAGAGACACAACCTCATCCTCAGTCTACCTGGGATATCCCAGGCTACTGTGGCACCTTCTCTTGGTGCTTTTAATGCCTGATCCCTGTACTTTTAAAAGGGGTAGAAGAGGGATGAGGGGGCAAAAAGATGGAAGAGAATTTAACAGGTCCCTTCCAACCAACATTTCTGGGATTATAACAAAATAATTACCAGAAACAAAAGAAAACCCATAGTTAAGCCAGAAAAGTCTGGTTAGGTATTAATAGTTGTTTTTTTTTATCCTCAGTGGTCTTTTATTGAGTCAATAATTTTTCCAGAAAAATTGCATAGTAATGAATGAGTGAAATCATTCAGCCCCCATCAGTCTAAGAAAGACCATTCTGGGTGGAAGTGTGAAATCTTTGTTCACATGAGATGACTGAAACAGATCTTTGATAAAGCTGCCCAATTTCCAGTTGGGTTATTGCCTTTGTCAGGACCAGCAACACCACCCTCGAGAACACACACACACAGAGGGGAAAAAAACCAAACCACAAAACAATAAACAGCACAACCCACAAGTGATCACAGATAGCAAAACCCTTTCTATCCAAGGATCACTTGCGAGATAAGTGTTCTGAGCAAGACGAGTCACGAGGCAGCCGGTATTGCAAAAAGTCTTGGAGGAGTAGGGAGATACAGGAACACACAAATAACAGCAGCCTCCTTTCGGTGCTGAATGCAGTGAATGTTTTTAAAAGCAGCAATTACCACTACCAATTGTGTTGCGGTAATGCCTGGGGCCTCACTCAGGTACCAGGAGAAGGTGCCAGGCACATGCAGGGAGGCGGGTCCTGCTCTGGAGAGCTCTCACACAGCGCTTAGAAAAACGGCTACAGAGATACTCTGGGGAAGAAGAAATACTCGGGGGAAATAGCAAACTTTGTAGAAAGAGCAAGCGAAATTCACATTGTGCCCAAAGAGTACAACTTGTAGCAACAGTCAAAGGTTTAACCATGTCCCTCTCATCATATGGGCATAGACCTGACTCACTCAGATACACGTTGTTCACACCTTTCCCAAAGGCAGGTTTTAACCCTTTCACTTTATTTTTATTCCTTGTGCTAATGACAACAAACTGTGTTTACAATGTTCTCAAATTGTCCAACTGATTTTTCTTCTGGCGAAAGCTTGCTTTAAAATGTGGTTTTTATTTAAAGCCTTGTTTAACACATTTTAGCCCAAAGCATTATTCAGTGGCTACACTCTAAACCACTTCAAAAACGTGTTCTTCATAATAGAAATCTTTAAAGGTGACTACCCTAACGTTTGTTTGACCTTCCCACACACACATGCTGCTGCTGCACCACCCAACTATTCTATTTCAACAGAAAAGGTCTGTAGGTATAAAACAGCTGATATGAGGGGGGGAAATGTGTTTCAAGTGAGGTCAGCAATTGCTCCACCTCATTCCACTGCAAGTTTTGGAGCTGACCTACCTGGAATATTTAGAAAACCCATCAGAATCAGGGTCACATGAAATACACCTACACAGGATGTTTACATTTTGTCTCTGCTAAGCAACGACTTCATTTAAGCCCCCACAACAACTCCAGAAACAAAACCTTCCAGCAAAGAGGAAAAAAAGTTAAAGCTGCATTTTGACCCTCTCCCAGAAAAACTGGAAGTTCGGGGCAGAGGGAGAGAGGGCAAATCCAGTTCCCAGTCTCCCTACCTTCCCAATGTGGCAGTTTGAACAACCACCATCAGCTACTGCCAACCTGCTGAACGTTGGCTCCACAAGGCAAAACTGCCACGCACATCCTTTCTTTCCCATCTTGCAGCCCAGTTTTTCACATGAGCAAGTGAGCAGGGAATTCAAGAGACACACAAAAATGAAAGAACTACTCTCAGAAGTAAAACGTCAGATTATCATACAAGAGTCAAAGACACTTTTAACACATTGTTCAGCCACACCATTCACAACATGCACTGGAAAAAGTCACACCAAACAACTGCCAGGTGGAGAATTCTGCTCAGGAGCACAGCAGGGATGGGCTTGGGGAGAAATGTGCAATGAGCTTTGTCACCAGAGAGAGAGAACAGAGCTTGAACTCCTGCCTAAAGTGGTGGTGTTGAATATAACCTGTCCTCTGGGATCTGTCTGGATTTGGTAGATCATAAATAAACCCACTGACAGTGAAAATTAAGAGCCTTCTGATTGCACCCCTTCTTTCCTCTCATCACCCTGGCTGCTACATGAAGGAACTGGGATGCAGTTGGACTTCCAATTCTTTTAGTGAGGCAATTGTCCCTCTCAGGTAACTAACTCCAATTCCTAAAATCTCTATCAAGCTTCTTCATTATGCATTTGCAGGGCCAAAACAATTATTGGCCAATTCACTCTTTTTCAGAAGGTTACCCAGACCAGCCAGGTTTCTGCTGCTTCTAAACCAAGTTGCCAGTACAGGCTTTGGAACCATTTGCAATGTAACCACCTAATCCCAAGAGCTGTAGAATCATAACATCCTGCACAAATTCATGAAGTTCAGACAATTTCAGGCAAAACTCAAACTCCCTTGTCACAGATATTGAAAAGCCCTGCAACAGCAGTTAAGTGGGAAACTGTATTTAATGCCACACAAATAAAAGCAGTTTTGCTTTCCATGCACATAGATTCTTCCAGGATCCTCTGGCCATTCTTTCTACTCACTCCCTCCTTCCCCTATGCCATTCCAAAAAATATACAAACAAAGCTTCACCCACATCATCTCCTCCAGATACCTGGACCCACGTGAGTGTGACTTGGCGTTTCCCAGGCACACAATTTGGCTTCCCAGCCTCAGCCTTCTGATGCCAACAAAAACATGGTACATGGCTCACAGCAGTGTGTGAATTGGATATATTCCTACAAAACACCACAGTGCAAAAAGGAGCAAGGGCTCATTTGAGAAATGAAGGAAAAGTGGCATCTCCATGGTTTCCTTCAAATCACATTCACTGCCCCTCCTGCATGCTCCAAGTCACCTCTTCTTCCTCCAGGTCAACAAAAAGAAAAGCCTCAGAAGCTCATAAAAACCAAGAACAAACCATTTAGGAGTCACTCCTTTGAACATATCCTTGTTTTTTTAAGCAAAACCCATCACTCCACCATAAATCACAAGTCACCCGAACTAAGAAGAAAATAAACTCTGTCGATAACATTGTCCCTTCCCCAAAGGGCAAAGTTCTGTTTCAGCTAATCCAAAGAGAAAGAAATCAACGTCTGTTCCTAAACCTTCTCCTTCTGCACAGCAACATAAAATGCTACCACAGTGGTATGTAAGGTCATCAGCTTCAAAGCAGCTTCAACTACTGTACTTGCAGAAGCAAAAATGATGAAAGACACCATATGGCTTCTGTCATGGTAGATAAAGCTAATGGAGGCATATAATGAAAATTTCAATTTCTCCTTTCTTTGTTTAATCTTTGCCAGTGCAGCACTGACAGTCCCCTGCAAGCCTTTCTTTTCCAGCTATAAAGCACTGCTTCCTCTTTGGATTGTGGTTTTATTCCTGGCAGATAAAATGTTTTACTTAACAATGTCCTACAGTTCAGCAAATATGATTAAAATCCAGAAAAAAAGTAATTAGATAAAAATCTGATACTATGTTAAATCATATTACAGAAACTGAACTTAGGCATTTTCATAGGCAGCTGAGTCATAAGATAAAAGCCTATGGTCTCATAAGCACAGTACATCAAAAATGCAAGCATTAAGACTTACCAATTTCTTCTATTTCTTCCAAGAAATCATTATATTCATCTAGAGTGGGAAAGTCTTCCTCTCTTTTATTGTATCTTTGAGAGAAGAGAGAGAAGTATTTATACAACTTAGAAAGATGCAATTTCCATTCATCAGGGCTTTGGCTGCAAGCTGATTAAGCATTGATCTAGTTTTATCAACTATGGGCTTTGTGACTCCCAAACTGACCAGAATCTTGAATGGGAGACAGAAGTGCCTGTTCCAAAGGAAAGGAGGCAGCGTGGAAGAAATCAGTGCTATCTTTGCCTGTTGTTTGCCAATTCCTTTCCAAGGGTTACAGGTAAACATGAGCACAGAGGCCAAGCCAGAGTAACTCCCAGCCAGCCTCCTAACAAAGGCAGAGACAAAAGCAACACCCAGAGAAGAAAAGTTTTTCGAGAACTATTGGAAAAAGGAGTTTGGCTTTGTGCCAACAACAGAAAGCATATGTCAGCAGCAAACCAAAAATGCTACACAGTTATCTCATTTCATATCAATAGACCATTCCAGCACTCATATTCACCTCTTCAGAGCTGGAGGACGTAAAAAGATGAAGGGACAACTGGCTTAGAACATGGACAGCCTTTCGAAATCAAGACATGCAGACTTTCTTCCCAAGAAAATATAAAGCTGAGATTTTGCCTGATCTGGGGACCGTGGCACCCAGGAATATAGAAATCTCATCCCAACAACTCAGGCCAAATTCCAATTTGGGGGCATTTTTTCTGCCTCCTAAAAACTAATTTGGCAAACCCAAGTGGGCCAAGTATTTTCCAGTGTTTTCTCTTCTAACTAAACTTTATTCCATGTTTAGTGAACTCAGTTGACTTATTCCAGTTTGACTTCTGTTCACTTCAGTAGACTTTAAAATCCAGTATCAAAATTATTACTGCTTTCCACATCAGTGTCTTGGTATTCAGTGGCACAGTTTCCCCACATCTCAGCAACATCGTATCATTTACAATTGTACCAAGTCCTCGACAAAGGCTGACAAGTTTTCAATTTACCTGTAAGTTCACTTATGCACACACAACTCTCTCTGAGTTGTTACATTTATCAGATTTTCTTCTATCAAAACACTAACTGGCTTGCTTATTTTCCTTACAAAATGCTGCTCCCTGGCCACAAGGAGTGAAATGCAATTTTAAACCTCATTTATCTCAATTCCAAGAGCTTTCAAATCTGCATGACAGACTGGTAACACCAGGCTTGTAAGGAACCATTTCCACTAACAATTGCTTCGTGAAGCAAAAAACAATGTGAACTCTCTTTTGCCCATTTTGATTTTAAAGGGAACTGGCCTTCAACTCTCAGAACAGGTCCCCAGGCAACAAAACAATCAAGGTCCTGTTTCTTTCTCTACAGACACGTTCACCCCCTCAATATCTAATCATCTCCATTTAGGAGCCAAGTCTTTGCCAAAGAAGGCCACACAGAAACACCCAACATTTTCTAATGCTAAGCAGGAATCCCTCAAGGCTAAATTGAGAATTCTGCTCCCAATTGTTGCACAAAATCAGATTCTCTGAAATTGCTCCATGATAAATGGAGTCAAGTTTTATGGTTTGCCACTTTAAAAAAAGGAAAAATCTCCTTTGTACTACTGAATAAGTCATTTTTTTAAATTGTGATCCACAAAATACAACCACTTTCTGTTCTTTTAAATGGTGACACTTACATTTTCAGCACTTTTTTCCGGATTTCCACTTCCTTGTCGACAGCAGGATCCTCAAAGAGCTGTACCCTGAAGTTACTCTTCCTTAGGGGGGTATCGCACTCGTGGCAGTTCCCGGCCCCTCTCACGAACAGCAGGTCCACGCAGCTCTCGCATCTGTGGGAGAAAGGAAGGGGTGCAAAGGCATGCAGATGTTAAACAGGAACTGAAACATGGGACTGCCCCCCTTTTTTGCTGTTTGCACAGCACATCTCCCCTGGATTTTACTGTTTCCGCAGCCCCCTGGCTCAGCAGCACAAACCCATTGATTCTCCCCACCCAAGTAACTCTGGGGACCAAACATTAACCCAAACAAAATGATGGGGTCTTTGTCAAGGGGAAGCTTTACTGACACCAGCAAACCTATTTCACGTGGACCAGACTGCAATATCCTTATTTACTCTAAGCACCACTTCGGAATTCAGTCCAAGCATGGATACAAATCTTGCCTGTAGACTTCCAAGCATCTGCCAGTCCTATCACAGAGAAACTGCTGCAACAAACCTCAGCTAAACTCCAGCCCAGCAAAGCTAAAAGAATCAAAGTACCATTTTAGTCAGCAACCAGCTTTATGCAGCTCTCCTGTGCCTTCTGGTAATACTTCTTAAATTGCACATAAAATAAACTTTACACAGAGGCTGCACAGAAATAAACCAAAAATACCTTTCTGCTTATATTTCTTTTGACCTAATGAAGACTTCAGATTTTAACAAGATACTTGCTGACCTGTCAGTTGGCATTTAATAATGGAAGAACACGAAACAAGAAAGCTGATTTTAAGAAAAAAGTACTTGGTTAGTAATAATGTGCAAATTTCTAGCAGAGGACAACACCTGCTGCAGTCATTTCCTACTGCTGGGGAGGCAAAGGGGTGCCTATTTATAGCTTTGCTATATTGAAGCCAAAACAGTTGTACATTAAGGACTAAGCCATGCTTTGCCTTCTCAAACCCAGCACAAAAGCTAAACAAGTTAAGAGAAACAACACTGACATGGTTGAGAAAGATCTTAAACAAAACTTTCACACTGCTGACCTACCCCCAACTAAACTGGTTCCAGTCCTTACAGAGGCAGAGATGAGGAGAGCCAACCAGTTTTACCCAGCTTCTGTTTTCAAGATTAGAAAGTGCAAAACAAACACAATTGTATCTCACAATTTAAAAAAAAAAGAGGCAATTTTTTTGTTGTTGTTAACACATGGAGAACTACATCTTCAGCCTGCATCTTGCACAGCAGCTGCCAGCGTTAAAGAGCAAACCTTGAATTTACTTGGGCATTTTCCTGCTCCAGAATTCCTTTAGTTAGAAAAGAAAGTGTATTTATAAATACAAATTATCTGGGTAGGGAAAGATCAAACTTCATTAGCACACTAGGCCTAAAATTCAGAAGTTGCTGGAATGTGGACTCAACAAAATAATGAGAAATGCAATTTAGGCCCCCACTACAGGAGAAACAATAGTAAATGCAAGAGAGCAGACAAGGCAGGGAAAGGGTTTTCTCCTTCCTCCCCCAACCTGTCCATGCATGCAGGAGCCCGACAGAAGGACAGCTTCACTGCCTCCCTCATTTTGGCAGCTCGTGCTGTTTATGTGTCTCTCTCAACACAGCAGCCAAAGCACAGAAAAGTCCCTGCCTCCTTTTTCCTAAGTTACAGAAGAGGGAGTGTAAAGCAACAGAACTCAGCAGGTGGATCTAAGTGCAGGTGTTTGTATTGGTTTTTTATCACGGTATTGCCTAAGGACCAACAGAACAGGGGCTCCATGTGCAGGATATTATTCACAGACAGTAGCACCTGAAACTACTTCACTTCTCGCTTCCCTAAATCAAAGACATTTCAAGTTTGCACAGGACTTGACTATGGAAAATATCCCTCCTTGGAAAAGCACTTCATACAAGTGCTTCAATGCCTTCCAAACTGAAACCACTGTTTCTAAGGCTGCAAAATAGCTTTCCATACATAAAAAGATGAGTCAACATCTCACTATGGGAATCCCACATCAGGTGATTGCATTCTCACTCACTGAAGCACATCCACCCTTATATTTATTTGGAGATAATTCCTTCTGAATTCAAAGGGGGCTGTATGGGACAAGTCAAGGGCAGACCTGGACTCTGTCAATATCCTGCCTCCTCTCCCATCTCCAGACAGATTTAATTCACACTGTTAGATCCCAAGCTTCCTTCTGAGCAGACCTGTCATTTTTGCCCCCACGAATGGCAGCCACTCTGCCACCATTGGCAATGTTTGGTCACACATTTCCATCTGATTCTTGAGGAAGGAAAAAAGCCATTTCCCAAACCCTGCTCAAACTAATTCCTTTTGGTTTTGCTGCAGACCGCTAACATAAGAGCATGTGTCATCTCCAGGAAGGCAGATTTATAAAGGTGGATTTAATGAATTCTTCGATATCTTGAAATAATGACTTCAAAATGTGACTTTAAAAAATTACCTTGCAATGTAAAATTAAAAATACATTATTTTTTTCATATGGATTATTTAGTTAGTTATTAAAGATATGTAGTAATTTCTGTGACTTCACCAAAGGTACCCAACCCATTCAACAGCACAGAGGGTATTGCAACCCCCACATCACAGCTGGTATTAGAGAGCTCCTCATGGCACACAGACCACCTCAGTTAAGGAGATCCTTCCATTTCTTTCCAAGACCAACTCTTCCCCATTGGCCTTAGCATAAAGACAGCTGACTGTGGAAGCAGGACATCATTCTGAACATCTTTCATTGGCACATACACATCATACATGGCTTTCCCCAAATGAGCAAAGCACCAAAGCACCTGCTTAACTCACCTTCAAATCAGGGCCAAAACAGATGGCCCTGTGTTTTCTTAAATTAGGAGCCTTAAATAGGCAATTTTTCATTTGCATGTGTATTATGTATCCAGATATGCTAGATGTATAAACTAATGATGACAAATGTTCATACTTAAAAAAAAATCACATCCATACATTTGTTCAATAGTGAGTATGTCTGAAGACAACAGCTTCACATGAGATCTAAACAAACACTCAGGGTGTGATGCTGCTGATTCTCCTCTTCACACCGAGGTTGCACAGCCTCTGCAATCTGTATTCTGCTTCACACACTAACTAAAACATTTCATTACCTTTTGGATTTGAGTTTGTATTTTGAGAACAGATAATCATGATGAAGATATCAGTAGAAAATGCCCAGGGACTTACATATGGACAGACAACAGGGACAACTATCAGTAATGCCACCCAGGAACAAGAAAGTCTCCTGGTCTTCTACACCAGTAAATATTAGAAAGCTCATTTTCATTTCATGGACACTCGTTTTATCTCTCTTGTTCTTCTCTTTCATCCCCATGAAATATTAAACAAAAGGCCCAGTCTCTGAGCAGTCTAGAGCAACACCACATCTTTTAGGAAAACAAATAATAAAGCATCTACATGGTTTGGCACCATCAATGCACAAACAGCACTACAGGCCCTCATGTTCAAGGACTTCAGGATCGTACCAAAAAAGCTTTTGGTACGTTGCAGAAAACAAGCAGAGGTTCCTCCCCAGAAAGTTGTTAAGATATTTATCAACTAAATTACACTGACTGGGAACTAAGTGTTTGTTTTGGACAGAGTGTTTGTCTTCAAAGGGTACAAGATTTGTGCCCAGTCCTGCATTCCCCACACACGCACACATTCACTTCATGCAAGGATGATGGCAGATAAGGAATCAACCCTCTGGGACACTGAGGGATGAAAATGGCTCACAACATTAGCATGGCTTGATGGTGCTGCTCACTTTTTAAGCTTGGCTGGCAAGGGAGCAAACAAAACAGATTAAAGGAACAGCTATTTTCACAAGCAGGAGCACAAGATATTCTCTCAAAATTTTAGATTCTGCTGCGCATTACAAAAATTTGCAGGACTTTAGATATGCAGCCATTAATCATTTCAGAAAAAAAAATCTTGATGGCTTTTGTAGTTGACTAGGAATATTACAGAATAAGTTACTTCCCTTCTTTACAAAGCCTATTTTTAGTAGATACACTCATTAAACAGTATCAAATACTTAGAATTTCTAAGCCCCTCTTTCTTCAGCTTTTATAACGAAGATGTTTCTGTTATTTAAAGTAACTCACAAAACAAGTGATCCTCTCTACTACGGAAAAAAAACAGTTTTGATTAAAAAATAATAATACAGTCTTGAATACATAGAATACATAGCCAAGACTTGAACTACAAACAAGAGGAGTGGAAAGAATCAGCAAAAATGAGGTGTTTTCACTTGTTCTTCAATTTTGATGTCAGGGGAAATTTACTTACAGAAATTGAATGACTTGATTTATGGGGAGGGAATATTAAAAAACAGCAGAAAATACACATATAAGAAAGCTTACAGAATGACATCTAGATTTTTAAATCAAAGATGCTTCTAGAAACATTCCCAGGCTTCTCGCTTAGCTTGGGTTAGACAATTTGATGTTCTCAAGCAGTGATTCTTGAACTGAGACAAGAACAGCCCAATTTGGAGGGAGCAGCTGTCAAACCTGTTTATTTCACAACCTTCAGTACATTTAACAAGTCACAGTGGTTTCTGCTGCACAGCCAAGAGCTCATCAACTATTTGCAGTTGGCCACTGCAGCTTTATTTTCTGGGCTGATGGACAGCCTAGAAGGCTGGTTCTTCCTGGAGTCTGCAGCAACCATGACCTCAGTGATCCAGAAGAGTCAAAAGAACTGAGTTAAAACCATTTTTTCCCATGTTACAGGATAGGGATCAAAAGTACAAGAAAGAGAAGCATGAACCCAGTAACATCAAGTGCTTCTGAGAGCCTCAGAATAAAGGAGCTTAAGAGATCAGTAGGGAGTTAGGGATAAAAATCAGTCTTTTCCTTTTCACACTTCAGCTTCAGGAATCCATAAATCCTTATTCAAGTACTTGCAGTAGCTGCTGCCTATGTGTTTTGGGCCATCTCTGACTGCCAAATACAAGAGGGAGTTGGGAGAAGGTGATACCAATTACTCTCTCTCTCATTCCTGTTCAGATGCTGTGAAGTTTTACCAGTGGGGATTTTGCTGTTCTCACCTTGTAAGGAGACAACTTCAGAACGCTCTCAAAACCTTATTTGGCCAAAAAACCAACAATGGGTCTTGTGTTCAACTAGTAAATAAACAGATCCCACAGGCAGCCCACGTGCCATGCAGAGACTACAGCTCGTCATGGCAATTGGACACAGCTCCAGGCAGGAACCACAACTCTATCAATCAACAGTGAGAATTTTGGGGTTTTAAACACTGTTGATAAGCTATATCCCCTTCTCTTCGGCCCAGTCACACACATGGTGACACAAAATCTCAGAGATTGCTTCACTAACATTTCATTTTTTTTCAGAAGTATCCAGAGAGCTGATGTGAACCCCCTACTTTAAGCAACAAAGCAAAAAGAGTAGTGCTCTGCCTATATCTGTGTTATATCAATTCTCAGCGTCATCTGCCAAGCTGCTGAGAGCACAATCCTCCTTCTAGACTATTTATATCTTTTGGGAAAAGGATGCACACACACCACTTCTGTTTCATTTTTGTTTTGTCAGACAAGTTCTGCTCCATGTTGCGGAAAGGAGGAGGTTAAATGAGCTCAGACATCTCAAAAATTTAGGAGACATTCTGCCACAGTGAATCCTATTTTCCAAACTCCCATGGACATACTCTGCTTTACAGACCAGTTCATCTCAACTGCACCGGAAAGCAAGCAGACCAGGTAGTGGCTGAACAACAGCCTTGACTGACTGGCATTTCAAAAGAAAAAAAAAGAAAAAGACATACTGAGTCAATTAATAATAAACAAACATTTCCACCACCCATTGTGTTTCAACATCTCCACTGCAAAACCATTTCAAGGGGCTTGGACCTGACAAGAGAGTTTGCAACAAGCTAAAACTTAAATCACTTTTATCCAGTACAGATGAGCCTTTCTTTTTCCCTAGGAAAAAAAAAATTTAAAAAGCTTCTATGTTATTAACTCTGGATAGCATAGAGAAAATACTTCTATGGGTATTCAAATAGAAGTAGTTCTTTCTGACATAGTGCTGCCTTGTCAATTAAGGACACAATCACAAAAACATGTCTTACCGCACCATTCTGCCAGTTTGGTCAAACAACAGGCCAGTACTTGACAGGCCAATTCCTGACACTTCAAGAGCAGCTGTGTGGCATTGAGAAATAAGTGCTTTCACAATGACTAGGCACACCAAAACTGGCCCAGAATTTACTCAGTGTACCAGAACAACTACTCCAAATCCATTATGGTCTACTGGGCAAACACATGCACTAAAATAATAATTAAACTGTGTCAATAACCTTTTTTATTATGGTTTATTCTCCTTCAGTGAGAACTTCGCAAGTTTTCAGAGTTCTCTGCAAATATCATGTAGTTATCAGGATCAACAGCTGCCCACAGCACACCTGAACTTAAGTCACAATTATGAAATTTTCCATGTCTGTCTAAATTGCAGAAACTGCACTTTTTTAGACGCAATCCAGCTACACGTCACCCATTGTCTCACAAGACAAACATGCTTATTGTTAGCAAGTGTGAGATCTCACACCAGACTCCACACAAGGTATGTTGCTCCCTTGTCCCCCTGTACCCATTTCTTACTTTGTGAGAAAGTCCTACACAATGGTGTGGGCTGAACTGCCCCCAGAGCTTACAGGTCTTACTAACTCAGGTACTCTGAGCATTCACTTACTCAGTCACACCAAACACCTGCATAAGCCAGAAATCACATGGAAAAAGCTAAAACATAGATGACAAAAAACTAAATGTTTTGGGGGACCCAAAACAGTCACAACAAATCTTTTCCTTGATCCAAAACAAGACTTCGACTTTCTGTCCTGTATTTTCAATACATTTTACAGTGCAACAACAGCATGTGGGAACAAGACAAGGAAATGCAGCTTTACAATAAAAGGGGAAAAACATTAAAAGGTATTTGTGGAATGATGGGATATCCTGACCACATTACTGAGGGCCTGTCATGAGACACTCCCGTATTTCATGTCTAATCTCAGAGTAAGAAGATAAAGTTGATAAGACACGTCTGTCAGAGAGCCAGGCATACGACCAAGGTTTTCCAAAAAACAACAGTGGTTTGGGGTCTCAATGGGAAACATGCACGGCTTCAAAAGTCTCTCAAAAACTAAAATCTTGACCCATCTTTTGCGAAGATACTGTTGAGTGATCTATGAATGTTGGCTCATCTCTCCCAGCTATTGGGGGGGAACCAAGCCAAATTCCTGCCAAGAGCACAGACTTGTGTTTGACTCGAAGCATGAAAAGTACACAGCCCAGTTTCCTCAAGCCATTCAAATACAGAGACAGTGTGGGTGTATGTACACACAATTAAAAACAACTGAAAAAACAGCCTAGTGGAGCAATAAGTGCATCATCCTCATCCTGGATAGCTCTGAAACCCCTATCAGTGCTCAAAAAACAAAGTGTAACCAAGTGATGTCCTCCCCACCACTAAGCTTGCTTGGTTTGCAAAGACTGAAAGAACAAGTTGCCACGACCAAGTGGGAGCTCCTGCATAAATCTTGGTTTATGATACAATAAAATCAATTGTTTCTTTTTATGTAATTACAAATGAATGGCCAAACTCAAAGGTTAAGACATCATCTGCGATTCTGACAAGCAGCAGAAGTCCAAACAACCCTGAGTTTATATATTCAGCTGGAAACACCAGAAGTTGTATCCCTACCTGTTAAGTCAGCACCAATGCCAGAGAAGCTGCTGTTACCTGCACTGCTGTGCACTGTCCTTCCCCTGCTGTCCTCTCCCACAGGCCGGGATAACATTTGTGCAGCCACACAGTTATTTTTTGTGTTATTTTTCAGCCAGATAAACTCTCACATTGGGTGCACCACACAGGCAGGTTACAGTTTGAACAAGATCCCTAAACCAAGATCCCAGGGATAGCCACTGGGTGGGAGGGCACAAAAGCTCTTCTTCTCTTCCCAGCCTCTCAACCAACAGCACCCAATCCTGTTTATTAAAATTTCTCCTTCCCTCTTCCAAAGCTTTTGGGGCATACCCAGCTAGTTCATCTTGATCCACAAGTATGAGGAGAGAAAAAAAGACCCAAAAAGTGTCCATCATTACTTTAGGGTACCCTGCAAGTTGCTTGATCTACACACCTCTAAAAAGCTGAGTCAATGAGCAGTTAAAACACAAGCAATAAAATAACATGTGGGGTAATAGAGGGTAAATATTTTTCAGAATTGCTAAAAATAAGAAAGCCCAAAGACTGTGACAAATTATTGCAGAGTATTTTACACAAAGCACACAAGATTATTTTACAGCCAAGTCCTTTCACAATAGAAACAGAAGGCAACACAACTGACAAAAATGAATTCATGCATTTGAAACAAGTCACAAAGTCACTGGGAGCTCATCAGTTAGAGCATCAAGTAGAGAAAGTAACAGCCCTATACCAATTAAATAGTACCTCGTGGTCCCCCTGCCATGGGTGCAGTCAGGAAAAGGCACATGGAACCCAAGGTGGCAGCAGAAGAGCTGCTAGTGTTTGAAAGTGTTACCAGCAGGATGTGAGGTTTAACCTGAAGTGACCAGTGTGGTTCTGGTCAATCACACTCAAAACAGATGAGCTCATCCTCTAAATGCACAAAAAGAAAGCTAGATGACCACAAGATTAGGAAGATTAGCTTTTCAGGAAAAACAGCAGAAAAAGCTACTGAAACTATAACAAGTCCAACCAACACAGTAACACTTTATGCTGGAAATCGTACTTCTCACCAGACACAATAGTGGGGGTCTGAAATCAGAATCAACAGGAGTAACAGGATGAAAAAAGTAGTTTTTAAAAAAAATAACATTACTTAGTTTTTAAAAGTTTTGTCAGTTAACAAGGGGAGGATTTGATGACCTGACTGTCTTCAATAAGCAGCCAGTTCTGGTAAAGATGTCTCCAGTCTTATCTATGGTCCTGGTTATGTGCTCTAACAACTGAAATCCTGAGACAACAATAACTTAGGAAGAAAAATAAAAAAGGAGAGAGACAAGCTAAAACTACGTGCATCTTAGAACATCTGGGCTATGCTTGTCTTCCTTTAAATTTTTTTTTCAGTATTCAATTATCTGCTCCTTCTGCTCATAACAGTAATCACTCTTAGCCATCAGTCTAAAGCAGTCTTCCCAAATTACACACAGATTACTACTCTTCTATCAAAAAGCAATTCATTTATCTTTTCTGGCATAAACAATAATACATATATGTCTGAGACCCAAACTCGATTCACTTGGATCAATTTTTTTTACATTGAAAGAGAGAAGGTAAGATCACACCATTCTGCTTGTCTGACAGCTCATACAGCACACAGAAGAAAACTGGACTAAGAATCTTCAGCTTGTCCTACTTCAAATAGAACATGCAATTTATATGGAGATATATTCTACTAGCATGAAAAAAATCCTTTCTGCAGCAAAAGGTGGTGGCCATGACTCAACAGATCATCATTCCCTCCTCTTCAGTCCAACCCAGCCTCAGGGAACAACGTGCTTTTCAAGTCTGCTGCCTTTTCAATGAGACAGACCAAAAACACCAGAAGCCTTTGAACACTAAGGACTCTGTAGTATTTCTACTGTTGAGATCACATGAGTTTTCTACACTAATGTAGGTAATTTTACATCATATCCCAGTTCCCTACTGAAATTTCAATTGATTGGGGCATTATTTATTCCCTGCCCTAAAGCACTATTTAGAATGACTTGCTAAATCTCTGTTGGGTTTACTAATGCAATTTGAATAGCTGTACATCAGAGAAGGAAGAATGATTTTTATGAACTCCTTTAATACCTCACAGAGCAGAGCCTAAATTATTCTGAACATTAAGTTGCATAAAATTTCACCAGAAGAAAGAAAAACAAACAAAAAATGTAATGCTATAACACTTTATTGCCATATTTCATTCTAATTCTGACATTCTTTTAAGAAATAAGCCTAGGCAAGTATGTTTTAAAAAGAAATGTTTTGCCAAATCTACTTTCTTTTTTAACCTAAAAAAGTTCAAGGAGATGTAAAGAATGAACCCAAAATCAAGTCAAGCATCTCCTGTTGCAATGGGCCACTTATTTTGGAGTGGCTGTGCTACCTTGTGCCTGAAATTCATTGACATCAGGTCACTTCCCAGCACTTTGGATCCACTGCTGATCTTTAGCATCACAGGCACCTTCTTGGGCTCTGTGCCCGCACTCCCTGAAGCTGCAGCACTGACAAAGACAAGTTCCCCGAGTTACAGGTTTAGCTTTAATTCCTGCAACCCAACAGATTTTTACTGCACTTTCTTTAAATGCTACTTTCTCTCCCCAGTCTCAATTCTCCCCATTATAAGTGCAAATACGATATTCATTAGAAAAGCCTCACAGTAGCAATTCAGTTTCCCGGCCTCCCAGGTCTCATTTGGGAATCCCCCACTTCCTACCAATTTTTAAGGGTCATTCCTCACTTCACTTTCACATAATCCCCGAACAACCATTATCACATCTTTTCTCAGCATGAGATAAAATATAGACTCTGCTTTACAAACAGTGGAGACCTTAAGATTACATTCTTGGTGGGACACAGCATGATAAATATTTCAGGGATGTTTTGAAATACCCTACAATATACATACAATACGTGGCCAGTGAAACAAATCTCAAAAGAAAAGTATCTTTGGACTTACTAAAAAAAAAAAAAGGCAAAAAAAGGAAAAACACACCAAAAGCTCCTTCCCCCATCACACCCTGGCCATTGAGCAGGTCAGATTTCAATTTCCTTTCTAAGGGTGGCAGAAATCCTGACCTACTTAAGGCATGGCAAGGAACATTTTTTTGCATCTTAAATTTAATCATTCCAAAAAATGCTTTTTCCTCAAGCTCAAAAATAAATGGCAACTGCTATTCTACCATTTAAACCATTTGGTGAAGGTCATGCAAACTTTTTGAAGCTAAATTTTAAGGTCATATTCAATGCAACTACTTTTAGGTATTAAAAATAAGGAGGACATGTCAGACCTTCATTAGTTATGCTGGCATCTCAACCATTTCCTACAGATTGCAGGGAATAAAAACCCAGCCCTATTCCAGTGAAGTTGGAGGGAGCTTCATAGGTTATCAAACACAAAGGACAGAGTGAGCAAACACATTACTCACCATTGCAAGGTGAGGTAACACAAACCGTTCTCTCAAAGTTGCTGCACATTTCAAAGAATTTTATCGTCATGAAAATTTGTGATGAGTATTCAACCTTTTAGCATTTGTTAGTAGGAAAAGCAACGAGGAGAATCAGTTGCACAGAGGGAGCGAGAAGCGAGACAGCTTGTATTAACTGAGGATCAAAAAGACCAAAGCAAAAAAGTTTTAACAAATTACATTCTGTTCTCGTTAGGACTTATCTCAGTACCCGTTCTGCCACAAACCACACAAAGCAGAACACCCCAGTGAAGCTACTCAGCAGTGGATGCAGGCACTGGGACAAGAGGGAGGAGGACACACAGCTGCCTCCCCACACTGGGGAGATGATCACGATCAAATTGTTGTCAAACGATTTGAAGCCAGATAAATATCCACAAATCTGTTCTTCATTATGTGAAGTTCCTCCCATGCACAGCAAATTCAGAGTACAGATTGTTGGGATTTTGTGTGTAGCTCGTTTTTATGTGTGGAAATAGCCTGGAAGAGTATTTTTGAATGCCTGTTCCAGCACAAACGCCACCTGCCACCCTCTGTGGGACAGGTCTAACTTACTCATTTTGTTCATTCCTATCTCCGTGTAGTGCTAATGGGAAAGGAGTTCTCCATTTCCATTCACTACTTCAGCTGTAAATATCACACAGACAACCAAACTCCACTATTATCCACGGCTACATCCATATGCTTTGTGCCACCACAGCCCACTGTTAGCTCCCCCTGATTAGCTAAGGAGCCATTGAAAACAAGTAAGGGAAAGGAAACCTGGCCCAAGATTCAGATGATCAGTTCCAGACAACATTTGAGCTGATCTATTTTATCCAAACATCAGCTGAGGAGCATTCCACAGTGCTGCAGGTTCTCTCACAATAAACCCCACTGCTGCATAATTATACAGGATCTGTGCACGTATTCAAAAGCAGCATTTTTTTAGGCTCACAGCTGTATTAAAAGGCCATGTGTAAAGAACTTTGTTCCTGGCCTGAGAAACAGTGAATAGCATTTTCCCTATCCATATAAATCACACACAATAAATGCTTGATATTATCTAGTGCCACTAGAACAGTCAAATTAAAACAAATCAGGGGAGAGCACGCTTGAGCACACAACTCTAGGAAGTTTGAAACACAGAATTTTATGCTTTTTTTTATATGCTCCTAGTCTCACTCAAATTGTAAGCTTGTACACAATAATGAAAAGGATTTTTTCACAACCACCCACTGAAAAAATAAAAATTAAAAATCAACACATCTATTTTACATGTGATTTTTGGATTCTACAGATCCTTCCAGAAAGCAACAGCAACTAGCAAATCCATCATGACAAATAATTGGGAGATCCAGTAGAGAAACAAAAAAGCAAAGGATCAGTTTTTCAGAAGGCAATGACCCCTCCAATTCCTGACATTTTGGGGTGCCCACATAACACTGACCACCTTTAACTTTCTTGACCAAAGCAAGCTGGACACGTGCAAAATATTTAATACTCTCTACCCAAAAATGAACCTCTAAGGAGATACGAGACTGAATTATCTACTCTTATCATTTTATTATGCTATTTTATATTCCTGCTATTTATAACACATTTTTGTTAATTTCTCTAAAGTTCTCAGATTCCCATGAGCTTCAGCTACTTCCCTAACTTTCAGCTTTTTAAGGGCAATCCATGCTGCTTCCACCCCCTAAAACCACATGCAACATTTTGGATAGATGTGTAAGGTGTTCCATAGTTTACCAGCATTTTCTCCAAGCAACACTAGGACGTTACAGGAAAGTGATCGCCTTCCCTACTCTAACAAAGCACATAAGCCAAGTTTACTAGTGAAAATAAAGCAAAGATAAGGAAAAGATGGGTTGTTTGTAGATACTGAAGATTGCACCCTGGCTGTTGCACCCAACAATTAAAGCCTGAAAAGAATCCAGTTAGGGACACAGGCTGTGGTTCATGAGTCACGGTGCCATTGTGCAACTCAGGTATCTGAAAAGCAACTACAGCTCAAATGAAAAAGGCCATTTACAGCCCACCAGCCTACCCAGGGCAGAAAACACCATACTGGGCGTTTTCCTTGGAAAACCCTGTAAAACGAGTTTGGTGACAGCCACTGCAGCACGACATGAATCCAATGCACAAAGTTAACCAGTTTAACAAAATTCCCTGGTGAAAAAACATGCTACAATTTGCCATGGAAATCAGAAAGATCAGGCCACATTCCCAAGATGACTGAACCCAAAAGAGAAAGAACTGCCCTGTCTGCACAGGTGAAGCACCACCATTACCTGCTGCCCTGCCACCAATACCTGCCCTCAGTTAACTGGGGCAGGGGGATGTCAGCCCTAAAACTGGAACCATCACCCTACCTTAATTACGTTGCAAACAAGGGTAGCCCAGGTCATTAGGAATAAATAAATGTGTAAATTAATTCAGTGATCCTAGGGACATAAATAATATTCTTTTCCCTCCTTTCAGGAGGCATTTCCATGGCTCTTTATGCTTAGTGGCACATCTTGACCACTACAATATGCTGAGCCTTCAAAACCATTTTGTATTAAAAAATAGAATACATGACTCAGACAGTTTTAAGACATAGATGCTTACTCAAAAAAAAAACAAAAAACTCCACCCCAAAATATCACCTTAACAGCAATATATATAACAGCTTCCAGAACTGGCAAGTACTCATCTGCAAAACTTTCAAGTGACAGAACTGAGGCACCTGAGAAATACTGGGGCTTCTGCAGAAATCAGTATTATTAAACATTGTAAGGAAACTTCCTTGCTGACCAGCCCTTATGTAATTTTAAGGCAACGGAATGCCAAGATGATCAATTTTCATCTTTTATCTGAAAGTGCTCTCATGGAACAAAGACTCTCCCCCACAAAGGAGTATTTCCTGCTGGTCATTCCCTCTTATCTGGTTGCTGAAGACCTTGACAATACCGATTGGAGCACTCTCACTTCTCAGGGCAGCTGCACTTAAACCACACAGATACAATCACACTCCACGGCTGCCCAGGCTATACAGGTGGAATTGAATCTCAGTCAAATTCTCATAGGCTTCAAATGATAAACTGTTAAACTGTGGGAACGTGCACAGTGGAGGCAGCTTAAACATAATACGGTTTAATTGCATAAAGATGTGAATGCGCTAATAAGATAATGTGCATTTAGGTTCTGCTAGAGAGGCAGCAATTGTCACTCCGGGCACAAAGTCTGACAGTTCAAGCTGTCACCAGCACCTGCCTCGTACCCCCACCTACACAGCAGTGAATACTGAAAGACAAACCCATGTGATTTCTGCTCAGCAGCTTGTATGGAAACCAGATTCACGTGAGGCTAAACGGTCTATTAAATGGCCAGGCCAAAAGACGTTCTTTAGTTTTGACAATATACAATTAAGTTGCTTTTCACATGCCCAAAATACCCGTTTAACAGGCATGTTAACGCTCAAGACTTCATCATCAATAAGCTAAAAATGTGTGGCTGAACAACAGCTCACAGCTTGTACATTCTCAGACATAACATGTCAAAATGTGAATACGTTCAGGTCTTTTTTACTATGAAAAGAAATAGCCTTGAAATCCTTCAGTCAGTTACTACTGGGAGAGGTGAACTGGCTTTACAGCCCTCTGGGAATTGAGGTCTCAAGGAAGAAGGGGAAACAAAACCTCAATATTTGGTGGACTTCAAGGAGGTCACGGATTCAGCTCCATATACCTATTTGAACAGTCTCACAGGTATCACCAGTAAACAAAAAACCTGTTCATTACTGTTTGCAAAACCAGGCCCCTCAAGACAATGGCCTACTGAAAGCAAACAAAAAACCCACTACACAGAAAGGAGAAAAGAAAAAAAACCAGATACAGACACTTGAGAAAACACTTACTACATGTGCTGGATAAATCCCATATAACTGGAGTTTTTGCTTTCCCTAGCAACACTGTGTGGGTCCAGGACTGCCCAACATTCCCCTCTGCAAGCAGCCCCAGCAGCGAGGCCATACTTACACCAAATATTGTGGAAAACTCACCAGGAACTACTTTTCACTTGTTCTTTGCTACAAATACTCTCCAGAATTTGTTGAAAAACAAAGGCTATAATAATGAATTATTTGTTTTTAGACGAATATTAGACTACTTAGACTTAAATTATTAAAAGGACACCTGAACATTCATCCAGAAAAGTGAGAGACTAAACTTGACATAAAACTCAGCACAACAAACCACAACCTGCCCTATTCCACTCCCGACACCAGCAACAATCTTTCCACCGCGAAAACCAAAAGGTATCTCTTCCTGCTCTGCAGGAATGACTTCTCAACCGTCAAATTCACATACAGCAGAAAAGCAAGGACAAGAACGGCATTGCCCAAGGACTGGCCCAAGACACGGAGACTTGCACTCCCTGTTCTGGAGTCAGAAGTGTGCATATTTCGGCACAATACCAAAAGTGCAGACACTCACTCCTGGTTGTCCTCCCTGAAGATCACCTTGCTGCCAAGGTCACAGAGCAGAAATGCTTCCTCTGTGTTTCACAGGCTGCTGATGCCACCTGGGGAAAATGCGTCAAGCCAGTCACTCCCAGAGCATTAAGGAAAACCGGTTACAAGACAAAAGCCTTCCTCAGCTCTGAGGAGTGTTTACAAATGTGATGAATGCCAGTGTGTCCTAGCATGCCAGCTTGAAAATAAATCAAGCACCTGGCCCTCAGCACAAAAGGCTGACTCACCTGTACAGCATCTATAGCGCTTTGAAAAGACCCCAAGTTTAACACTCCTGGGAACACAAAGTACTTTCAGGAGGCTGATGGGAGCGTGACTTTTCCTGTCCTTCTCTCCCTCTGCACACACCAGCACAGAGAGAAGTTGTGGGATGGCTTCCCAAACCAGGGGACAAGAAAGATGGGGACAAAGATGACTTGCATACATGTGATCTCTCTGACATTAAACAAACACCCCCTGACACCAGATCACCTCCTCTGCTCCAAGGGGGGGTAAAGAAAAACACCTCAGAGATTAAGAGCCACAAAAACATAAATCTATGTTCCATGGACTTCTAACTCCAGTGTTACTTCCCGTCCCACCCTGGAGCTCCGCTGAAAACTGAGGCATGAAACGGAGCAACCACTTTAGCATGAGACACTGTATCAGCTAACTCAAGAGGAAATTGTTTCTTGTTCCCACTATATCTTCACCTTCCCTGCTCAGATCTGTTTACTTCTTAGACTACAGCTCATTCAAAGATTTTTCCTTTCCCTGCACAGAACTCTTGAGTTGGGGCTCGTGAAAGGTCTTCTGGCTACTATCAGTGTAATCAATGTTTAAAAAAAAATGAGAGAGAGAAGAGAAAAAGGCAGTTTGGGGACAACAGTCATGATGCATCAAATATCAAACTTGCTTCACTGCCATTCCTATTACCTTTCAAATGGATTTTGCTTTGTATTACCTTCATTTTCATTTATGTAGAGAAGAAAAATAAACCAAACAAAACCCATAACTCCTATCAGGGACCATATTGTGCACCTTCCTGAGTAATCTCTCACACCAGCTTTTCACTCACACTGGTGACAACATTAGAAGTACACTGTGAACCAAATCCCTGCACAAGTTTTGAAAGGACCATGAAAAGATACAAATGAGAAGAGATATGAAAACTCTTCCCCCCCTTCAAGAAGAAAGTTTTCTCTTCCCCATCACAGCTCTTTTCAAATTGCAACACTTTCAATAGTCCACAAATGATCCTTTTATTTTCAGGTAAAAACTTTACATAACATGAAGAGGACGTTCCTTGCAATTTGTTTAAGCTAAATCCAAATTCAAGCCATACTGTGCTTGAGCAAAAGACAAATAGAGCCTCTGCAAGCTCAGGCTGTCAACTAAAACAAACACCTTAACTCTCACAGTATGTACTGGGGAAATTGTGTGGGACCATTTGAGATCAAAGTTTTTTCTGCATGGCTGACACACACCTACATGGGCACTTCAGGCTGTAGGAATGTTACCAGGACAGTGCTCTCCTGGCACAGCACTAAAGTTATCAACAAAGACACAGGCAGGTACCTCATACAGATTTATATATTTATTTTTACTAGCATCAAACATGGCTACTACAAGTGCAAGGTCAAGTCTAGTCCTAGAGTAGCTTACTGTACTTCTAGTTTTGCCCTGCAACCTCTACAACAGCACCGGTGCCCAGGAGCAGTGCAAGGAGCTAATTCAGCTGATAACTACTCTAAAATCCTAAAAGGGATCACCTCCTTCAACTGATTCATCATTCAATGCCAAAAAGAGGGTCAGAACATGAGGCTGGGACAGGCATGTGATACAGGGAACACCTGGATTTTAATTAGCTGGAGTAACCAGGGAGGCTCAAATGGAAGTCAGTACACACCTGCAGCCGGTAATTCTTACTTTTTTTCTTAACCACACCACTTCTCTTCCTGTTGTCTTTATACATAAAAGGCATCACCAGTGATGTCTGATCATGTCCAAAGAATAAAAATCTTTTGCACCAACCAGGCCAGTCACAAAGCTCATTTGTGCTGGAAGCAGAGTGTGGGGAAAACCATAACGTTTTGGGCACAAGCAATAACCATACCACTGAAAGGGCAGGACCACAGATGCCTGGCAAAGGTAAATCTTGTAATACAGAATTTAAGACCTTGAACAACCTGGTCTAGTGAGAGGTATCCCTGCACATGGCAGGGGGGTTTGGTACTAGATGACCTTTAAGGTCCATTCCAACTCCTTAGCACTCTTTGATAAAATAAAACTTCCAAAAATACCAAAATTATACTGCAGAGAAAAGCTAAAGTGTAATTACCTTAACTAATGCAAATACCCTTTTCTGGAATGCCCAACAGCTACTCACAGGATTGGCACATTCTAGGGGTTTAACACTTTACATTATGAGGCTCTCAAAAGGCTGGTTTTGTTTGCTGGGGAAGCAGGCTGTGTATTTGAAGATGAACTGTTGATGGAAAAGAAGTTCTACATTCCCCTTTTACCACATATAAAAATGTAGAGACCCCGTAAAACCATTATGATTTTTCTTATCAGTAAGATGAGGCAGCACTGCTTTAATATCACAGGAGAAATACATAGGCATAAAAAGTTTTATATCAAGAATGCTAAAGAAAAGGAAGAAATCAATGATCCTCTTATTCATTGCATATGCTTTATGTGTCCAAAAAGTAATTGATCAAAATACCGTGATTATAGCATAAAACATGTCCTGCAAGACGAAAAATACCCTTCTATGTCAGTAATAGTACCCTCCCATATATACAGAGGAACCACACTAAGCCTGAGTCCTTATTTTGCAATTTTCTAACTTCTGGGTGCTAAATGCTAAAACAAAGCTTGGAATGTAGCTTTTATGTGCAATCTATACATTCCTCAACAGACTCGAGGTAACAACATTCGAATTATCATTAAAGAATCTGGAAAGAAAATTCTGCAGATATTAGGAAAGAAAAATAAACAGAGTTTTATTAACATAGTTGCTCCAAACTTGCACCAAAAAAATGCTCTCCCATGATGAAATGAAGTTGGACTGGTGTATTTATTACAATCCCTAGTCAAAAGCTGACCTAGTCAAACTAAAGACTGGCAAGTGAAAGGTCTGGTATCACTCAGAAGAAGATGAGGGACAGCCATTTGAGACCTTTGAACTGATCATATTTAAAGGGGGAGATGACACAAACCTACACCTCTCCCCCATTTCATTCACCTTCAGCTTCTACTGTAAATAGTCCAAGCCAAGTATGAGAAGTGACTGTATTAGGACAAATTCCAAGTCTGGTGCTATCAACCTAATCTTAAATAAACTGTTTATCTGTGTTAAGTAAACTTTTTAACAGAAAAACAACTGTCAGAAAAACTGTACATTTTTTAGAAGTGAAAATACATAGTAGGGGTTTGATCCTAAAAGTAATCATCACATGCAGATTTTCACTATTTCTATGGGCTACTTGCACAAGTGAGGCTACACTGGCACTCAAGCACCTGATAAACTGAGCCGGTCTTTTGAAACAACAGCCTTGTTAACATAGTTCCTTCATCCACTCCTCTGTTATACTGCTCTGCATTCCAAACAGCTAGGAAATGGGAATTCTAGTTGAAAAATTGTTATTTCCTAATTAGCCATCATAAATTCAGTAAATATGGCAATCAGTCCACAGTGGAAGTGTCTATCACTGACACAGAGCTGGCACTGCCCAGGGTGAAGTCCCTAGAACAGAGCAGCACGCAAACATTCACTTTCCTCCTTCAGGATGTATCAGATTTAATTACCCACACCAGATCTGATCTTCTAAGGAAGGAGTCTCTGAAAGCCTTTAAAATCATTTACTAAACTGTTCAAAAGGTAAAAAAACAGTGTTCTTGCAGGGCCGTGCACCAGGGAACAATCCAGAGCAGGGATTACAACCCAGCGTGCCGCAGGGACCGCAGGCTGTGCTGCATTTCCCACAGCTTCCTTCCCCTGGGCAAGGGCTCCCGAGGCAGCAGGGCAGAGCTGACTGAAGGCAGGAATGGCACCATCCCTGCCCCATCCTGGCTGGCTGTGCTCTCAAGGACTTCCTCCAAACCTGTGCCAATGCTGGCAGTGCCAAGGATGCTGCTTCAGAGCTGCACCTCCCAGGAGAGGCCACTACAACACCTTCTCTTGGTCTGCTCCGAGAGGAGACCACCAAGGTCCAGTGCTAAGTCTCACTAAAGGTTGAATAAAACTGTAGGGCTGCTTCACATACCTGAAACAGTTCAGGATATTCACATAATACCCTCAGCATACTGTTTTCATTTGTGAAGCTGCTAAAAAGTGCTTAAAAAGTTGGATTAAAAATATATATGGAAAAACATCCTGCTTGCGTAACGCTCCAAGCAAATCAATGCAAGGAAATAAGAACTAAAGAAACCAGGATACAAACATGTGCCATGCAAGTGCAGCTTCCCCCTGGTACTATACTAAGATTTATTTTCAAGAAAGTTAATAGATGAAACAAAAAACTGCACATTGCCAAGAATGGTATTCATTCCATCCCCTCTCTGTACATTACCCTTTGTATTATTACAAAGGCAATACTATGTGTGGTAGAGAATGTTTCTGGTTATTAAATTTTATGTTTCTGTTCTCAATGGTCTCACATTATATGTGGCCTTTTTCTGCAATTAACATCCAGAACACAAATTAAATATTTATGGATGAATGTCAATTATGATTATGAGAAACAATAAAAGGACAATAAATTAAATAATGCAGATAGAACAATAAAGTATTTTCACATGATCAAAACAATGTTTCAGTGTTAATGCTTTCTTATTCTAATTGAAAACGCAATTATGTACTCATAGGTGTCTTCATTGCATAAAATTTGGTAAACAATACCATTTTTTCAGCATTATGATTCACTCCCAGTAAGAAAAAGCCAAGCAAGCCTGGTGGCTTCTTCCAGCAGTGCAACGTTACTGGATGCTTCATAGGTATCTCCAGTTTGACACTGTCCAGAGTGCAGTAGGGTATTTTCACAGCTATTCCTAAACTATTCCTATTTCCGTTTTCCGTAATTAATTATCCACAATTCTATATTTTGTTCAGTATTACCAGCTCCCCCACATACCCAAAATGTTTTCCCACTATTGTACTTTTTAACTAAGAAACTAACCCCAGGCTTGCTAAGAAATTTTAAAAAATAAATAAAACAATTTTTTAAAAAAAATGCAAATACTCCAATATGACACTGGAACAACCACCTTGTTGTTTTAGGGTCATTGCTTCTGTTTGCTGAGGCTGATTTTTATAAAAAAAATAAATAAAGGTCTCAACCAAAACATTTTTACCAAACTACCAAAAGCAGCCAAACATCAGTGACAACTTAAGGAATTGTAAATTACATGGGACATGCTGTTCACAAACAAATCAGATTTATGGTTATATTCAGTTGTTCCTGTTACCTGAAATTAGAATTAGAAGCTCATTAAAAATGAATACATTTCAGAGAATGCAGAAGCACAGCATTATATTGATGAAAGCTTCATTAAATTTTCAATGATACAGCTGCTTCTATATTTGTGGAGGAAGGACACAGTAGAAAGAAGTTGGGACAATTCTCCTTCAAGCAACTTTGCATCTTTCTATTCTCCCTAGAAAACAAATGGATTTTAAAATAAAATGTTGGACTAATTAAGTGTAAGAGAAAGTGACTGTAGTCCATTATTTTCAAGCAATGGTTACTTTCAGGTCAGCATTTGTCTTGTATACATTTTCCCATTATACAACTGATGCTCCAGAAGAAAGAAATCAGGAGAGAGAAATCAGGTTTGAATGATCAAGCTCATATAAAATACATGCTCTGTATGGGTTCTCAACTCAATGGAACAGTCACGTTTTAAAATATTCACTTAAAAAAAACAGAGTATTGGAAATGAAGCCTTACCTAGCAAACAATACGAGATAACTTCTTGTGCAAGCAGAAATGTAAATCTATTTATCAAAGTCACGCAGTAATGCAGCTTTGTTTTTACTGCAGAGACTGAAGCCAAGAAACAGACCTGTGACAGAAAGCAAACTACAGCCAACTCAACCAAATTTCTAATATTATCATTGGCAAGTCAGACAATTAAAATCTCCATATGTAACACAGGCTACATGAAAGAACGCACAATCAAAAACGCAAAAGTGAAAATTCAAGCAGTCTGATCCCTCTTGTGGTCGTGCACCACAATATAAATTTATTATATCTCCACATTGTGCTAGCCAGTTTCCTTTGGAAAAAAAGCTTATGCAATCAGGCTGCTACTCAGCTCCTCCCCTCAAGATCCATTACCTTATGTCAACTAAGCCAGGCAGCGGGGTAGAGGCCTCAATGTCACGTTATTCCTCTAACAACCTGTAGGATATATGGCCTGGGCATTACATGTTTTCCTTTCAGTTAATGTGCATGGCCTGCCAGGCACCAGGATGAGGGGTTGCTCTTTGCAGCTTGTTAGGACTCCCACCTCTTTCAGCCTTTTGGGTAGGCAACACTCAGCTAACACACACAGGCAATGCCAGTTTATCCTCAGACCTTGTTTATTCTGCCCTGCTCAAATCCTGCTTCGACACGTTTACTGTTTTTCTCCCCCTCTCCAGTTTTCTTTGGCATGCACAGTCAGCATTAAATAACTGACCTTCTCAAAACCACCATGAGGTAGCATTATCCCCACATTACCAGATAAGGAAATTAAGCCACTATAATTAATGCTTGAAGCATGCCCAAATTTCACATTCCTGATTTGAGAGTGATTAGCATTAGCACACTACAGGATTTCCTCTGCTCAAAGCCCGGCTCCCAGGGAGGGCAGGAGCAGTTGCACAGCCTGCACTTCCAGAGGGGCATCCCATGGGCACAGTGGAACCCCTGCAAGACGCTGTGCTCCAGGAACTTGGCCAACTCCACCCCAGGGCTCCGTAAAACCACTCAAACACCCGGGTGCTGCTCCAGCCCAGTGAGGGAATACAGGATCTGAGTGCCCTTCTGCACCCTTCCTTCTTCTCCTGGCCAAGACTTTTGAAACCAAGCTCCACTAATTTCCATTTAGACACCAACTGCCCTTCACCACAATGTTCAAGCTCACACACTCACTTATCCTCACCTCTGACATTGCCACAGCCATGACCTCCCCATGCCTTTATCCTCCAAGAACTTCACATCTTGCTACACACTTCTTTAGCTCCAGTTTTTCCTCAGACTTCTTGGAGTGTCCTAAATCCTTTCCTAGCCCAGCCATCACTCCTCTCAACTTCTCATGTAGTCATGTCCCTTTCTCCAAGCAAATCTACCTCATGGTCTTTGCATCTTCCTTTACTGCCATACAGTCAGGCTGGGAGTCAGCCTCCCCTTTCAACCACTACAGCATTTCAGTTTCCCCAGAGCCACAAAGTGTTTCCCAGTCACATGTTCCTTCTAAATGAGAAGACTCCCTTCCAAAATCTGTCAGCTGGCAGCAAAGGTTCCCACACAGACCCCATGCAATCTGAGTTCCCTAACTTCATCCCAAGAAACAAATCTCCAAGGGGCTGTTTCACTCATATATCACTGAGATCCTGCCCATGTGAAGGCAGCTAATTCTGCACACACCTCCTGCATTACCTTTGCCCAAAACCAGGCAGATAGAATATAAATCAAAGGTTTGTTTTGCAAAATTTTGTTGCAAGAGTAGAAACAAAAAAGTTCAAAGAAATGCAGCAATTACAGACTAAGCTCAACAGACAAGTACCTCTCCAGCTCCTGAATTCCTCCAAGCCTGCTCAGCTGACAACGTTCAGCAACCTCCCATCACCCCAGCACTGCCCTCAGTCCTGTTAACCTCCCTCTCTCCCTTTACAGAACACAACCATACCCCAAAACTAAAGATAACTTTCCTTTTTTTTCTTAGAACGAAGGATCTTGGGGATTTAAAGGCAGCCTGCCATTTCTAGTTCACAGCACATCAGTCACAAGCTTATCAAACTACGCAACTGCCACCGACAGTCTTTCCTGACGCCGTCCAGGGTGTGTAAGGACTATTTTTTTAGTCTTTTAAAGCCTACAGACACTACTCCCAGAACAATCTGGACTCTTCTGTTTACACAAGGCTATTCATATACTCACAGTAAAGACTACCTAGTCACTAGTTACACCTACAGATTGTTCACCTCCTAATCCCCACAAAGATACCTTTTTTTTTTTTTAACAGATAAACACATGACACCATGCAAGTAAGGATGACAAAGAAGTTAAACATTTGTCTGCCTGTACTTGTCTGGGACCAGAGATCTTCCTACTTCACCCTGGCTCTGAGGGCAGCTCTCGCAATACATCTAATCCCAGCGCCAGACTTTCCTGCCCAGTTAGACCCAACACTTCCCATTCCGGCTCGGCAGTCTGAAGGTGTCAACATTGGCCAAACCACTCCCTTGTCTTCTGCTGTCTAGGAACACCAGTCCTTCTCTGCCACCCTGGCAGTCTGGCCACACTGCTTGGAACTAATAAAAAACTGAAGAGCACAGCATTCTTGGGAACTTTCACCTCAATACTCCTTCTTAAAAGAAAACCAACAAAATACCTTTTTTCTCACTCTGTTCCATCCCACTATTTCCTAACTCTCAGAAGAGCCACTTATCTTCTCTATAACATTAAAGAAGTTGCCATACTCATGTTAAACCCAGGATTCTGCAAATGCTTAGACATAATCTAAACTTAGTGCCAGTTATTGAGGCAGGATTGTGTGGGCACAGCAAAAATCACTACCTCATGTTTCTCAATTCGAAGCCAAAATATTTATCAGACCAGGTGACTTCCTCACTGTTCCTTTGTGGCAGAGCCATCTTGTTCTCACTGATCTGAACTTACCCACATTCTATACAAAAAAAACCTGCAATAATTTCTTTATACATTCTCTCCCCCCACACATTATATTCAAAACAAGAATAACTTATTATCATTCTCAGAGCATCAAAAAATGTTTTTAGCTATGACAAAGTTTAATTTTGCCACATATAGCAGCAGTTCCTGCTAAGATCTTTTCTCAGATCTGGTCCTGTCAAAATTAATTCTTGCAAAATATTTTTTAAAAAAGAGAAATCAGGTAAATGTCTTTACAAAATTCAGATCACTGTTAGGACTACTACTTGTGACCTTTACTGCAGCCAGAGCAGTCTGTGAGGAAACATCCACTGTTCCCTGCACATCATCAAAGCAAAGAGGGAACCAGCAACATGAAACTTAAGTGTCCCCACTGCAAGCTCAGCACGGTGCCTATCCCACAGTCTGTTACTGTCGGGGAATTTTTTTCCTTATTTCCTAACCAGATGAGAACAGTGGAGTACTCAATTCAACTTCCAAAACATTGACCTGGCTATTCTTCAAGCTTCACCTTCAGTTGTCCAGGGAGGAGGAACAACCAACGAAAGCCCCAAAGACCATGCATACAAACACAACTTCTGAGTATGCCAAGAGGGCACTTTTGGATTTGCTCTGCTGTGAATTTACAAATACCAAGACATATGTGCTTTCTAAAATGACTCAGGAATCTATTTGCTTAATTTCATAAATATTAAATGTATGTATATGGCTTATTAACATCTGACAGCTAATGCAACCACACAGAAGCAAGCCCATTGCCCTTTTTCCTTGCAAACCCACAGAATTATTGGCTTCAATTAAAATGAAGCAGATGCAATTAAAAGAAAGAAAAGAAAAACCTGACTAATATGAAATTGTTTAAACAGCTCTCATGTTTGCCTTCTATCTTGAGAAGCACTTGTTTTCACCACAGAGATTTACCACACCTGTGTCAGACCATTACCATATTCAAGCCTAACAGGGTAAGCATTTACCCAACCCAGAAGTGGCCAAACATGTTGGAAGACTCCTCAAACTGGGCACCCAAACCCATTTCCAGGATCACAGAATCACAGATTGGTTTGGGTTGGAAGGGACCTTAAAAACCATCTCATTCCAATCCCCTGCTGTGGGCAGAGACACCTTCCACTAGAACAGATCGCTCAGAGTTCCATCCAGTCTGTTCTTGGACACTCCCAGGGATGGGGCAACCACAGCTTCTCTGGGCAACCTGTGCCAGAGCCTCACCACCCCCACAGTGAAGAATTTTTTTCTAATAACTAATCTAAACCTGCTCTCTTCCAGTGAAAGTGAAGCCATTCCCCCCATCCTGTCACTGCATGTTCTTGTGAAATCTCCAATCCAGGCTGCAGATTTAAGCAGACTGAATTTTCAGAACCAAGGAAAAAGAATTTACTTTTCCATTTACTGACTGGAGAGACAGGACAAACAACAGCTCTCCTTTTGCCAAGGTCACAAGGAGCAGAACCATAACTTAAATTTCCAAAAAGTACTTACAGGGAATGAAGAGTAGAGCTCTGTGAGCTTTGCTAAGCAGACAAGAAGTATTACCAAGCAGACATGGAAACTGATAGCTCAACAGAGAAAAGAGAAGATTTTCTAAATGCCAGTTTTAAAACAAAAGAATTAAACTGAGGCATTAACACCACTTCATCAGAAGTATCAAGACCATGACTCAGAGCCAAATGTAAAAGCAAATATTCACTGTCAAAACTGGATGGCAGAAGGAAGTAACCTCTTGGGTATTTCAGCAATGATTTAATCACCTCCCATGACTAACTTGCAGAGACTTTGGAAGACTAATGGGATGGAACAGGATCCAAAGAGCATCTAATCCCAATTAATAAAACCAGGAATAACTCCAAAAAGACAAAGAAGAAAGATGACCCAGATTTTTATTCCCTAAGAAGTCAGGAAAAAGCTTTCTTTCTGAGGGAATGCATCCCACTTAACAAAAAAAATAATAATTTTCCTTCTTCCTCAGAGGAAGCAGACAGGCTTTGATTGTGCAATCACTTCAATCAAGCACCAGTTAACGTCTCATAGTAGATCTGGCAAAATTACTAAAAACCTCCCTGATGTGTCTCCCAAGTCACACAGAAGAAACTAGTTCTCTCACAGGTGAAAACTGTTGGGAATAAAAGACTTCACATAGCTTTAATTACTTATCTCCCCAAAGCAAAGTAGGCATTTTCAGGACCACACCAAGTTCCTGTTCCGGTTGAGCTTTTCAACTGCATGTAGTCCCAACCTGCTTTAATCCACCAAGATTATTCATGCTTTTCATACAAGCAAGGATCTACCATCCAGGAATCTAATTTGAGGTGTGATATGGTAAGAACAGCAAAAGAACCAAGCCTAAGAGACAAAACAGAGCACTTGCCCTCCCAGACAAGCCAACTTTTAAAGCATGCAGCTTCACAAAATGGTAAAAAAAAGCTAAATTAACATTGTGCCATAGGAAGGTCCTTCCTTCCACTCTATTCCTACCCTACTTGTAGACACAGATTCCTACAGATGACCTTGCACCCCCTCTGATGTCTGACCAACCACTCACAAGCCACTTCAGCTTGCTCCTTCTGTACAAACAGCATTATCTGACCAAAAAAGCTCCTTTTCTGCCAGGTTAGCAAACTAGATCAGCTCCTGCAAGGGTCCAGTAAGTACCAGTCTGGTGGCTCTTTTCCTTGTGCCTGCTGCCTGTTCACAAATCCTGAATCCACACTTCCACGGCTGAACTAGCACAGTCATACTGTTTGCACTCCAAAGCCCACACACCACTATATTTGGCCTAAAAATCATATATATCACAGCCAACCTTTATGTTTACAAATGACAGCCCTGAATCATTGTCCTTGTATATCTTGCATTCAAGGTATTTTCTTTAGAAAAAAAGCTTGCCAAACAAAATTCAAATGCATATTTAAGCCCCCCTAATTCCCACATGCTCAACTTAAAAGTTACAGGTCTGACAGACCTTCGCTGCCTACCTCTACTTTAGACTTCTTCACTCAAACTCACTTGGCTGAAATACAGTTTTATGTTATTTTCCACAGTCTCCAGGGCTTCCCCCCCATCTTAGAAGAAAGGCATTTTCTTGAACCACACTGCAGAGAAGAATGCAGCAGGAAGCCAAGCTATCCTTTCACTTGGAAGGGGTTTAAACAAGAAGATTCCAAACTTTTTTCCAACAACTCCAGCCCCACGCACTGGCATGAGACCCCATTCCCCTGAATTCACCAGGGATGTTCCTACTTCTGCCTCCCAGGGAATTTGACAGCCAAAAAACTGCAAAAGCTTCTGACATTAAAATAAATACGCAAATAATGAAACCTCTGTTTCTTCGTCTTCGCAGTCGTTAATACCGCAATTAGAGCTCTCCAAGGATGCACTTACCCCCTAATGAATCCCTGGAAATACCCTAACAGGGTGCAGGGCAGATTAGAGAATCCCCACAACACAACTTGGTGAATTGATGTCTCCCCTGAGCAACACAAAGCTGGGCCTAGAGACTGTAAGCTTTTTTACACTGTCTTTGTGTTGAAGCCTTATTAACAAATTAAATGAGAAATAAATACATCTCCATCTGGGAACAGGAGAAAAAAAATGACATTTTAATAAGGAGCCCAGACACCTTTCCATAAGTCTCTTGCAGACAGGAAAGAGACCAGAAAAGCTTATAATAGAGCAAGTTCATTAACTACCATCTAAGACTGCGGCAGTACATGAACAAACCCAAAACCACCACGCTGGCAGCAGCTGAAATCAAACTTCCCAGTTTTCTGTGGAGGCTGCTCTGGTCCCTGAGCCCTCGTCTCCCAGAGATGTCAAGCTTGGAAAAGACACTTTGCCAAGACAGCACAACAACTGGCATGACACTGGGGATAAAAGGAGTTTCTTTGCTTCTGCTGGTCTGCAGGCACACACATTTCTTCCCTCTACAAGCCGGGATGGGTCACAGATAGCTGCAGCACCAGGACTGACTCCTAAAGAAGAGCTTTACACACCAGTTTCCTTCCTTCTCCCTATAAAAGGCAGAGGGATAACAAAGGTGAAGCAGCAGTCCCAATTACCTACCTTTTTTACCTAACATTTTTGTGTCTCCTTGTTGGAGACCATATGGTCCAAGTTTACAGCCAAGAATAAATCTTTTTACCCACTCCTGTTTGCAGTAACAACCCTAACGCTCTTTTAATGCAGGTTTGGGTAGATGCATTTCCTTTCCTCTTTATGTAAGTAAATCAGTGGGATATGCTTAACCTGCCTCCTAAAACTCAACACAGGCCATGAAATCCAAGCAGGCAGTGTAAAAGATAATTCATGGTCTCAAGTGAAGCCAGGTGGATTACAACTCCATTGGCAAGCACGCACCCAGCATCTGTACTCTTAGAAAAAACTCTAGGAATTGTCTGAATAACCAAAAATTGTCAGGCATGCACAACGGATTTTGAATATAATTCTCGAGTGAACTTCTAAAAGAAAGCAAAGCCTTCAGTGCACCTTAGAAACTAATGCATTACAGGACTTTAATCAAGCATTGCTCCATAATTAGACACACTTTTCCCTGCACAAAAGTTTCTTTAAAGCCAAGTATCTGATGCCTTGAACCTCTGTTATACTTAAGAAAATAAACTTTAAAAGACATTCATTATTCTTGAACTAAGCATTTCCTTACTAAGTCCCATCCTAGAACAACTTTTAACTGCTAATTTATCATCCTCCCTCCCAGTGACAGGGAAGATTTATAGTGGAAAAGGCTTATTTCACATTAGTCTGATGCCAAAAACACATGGTGCTACACTTTCGGCGATATTGGTCAAGAAGCAATAACCAAGGAAAACAAACTACTAAGAAATAGCCCCAAAAAAACCTGTTACCACAATTGTAAAGCTTGGCATGGCTCTACTGGAATAAACTGCAGCGGAATCCCAACTTGAAGGTTGTTTACAAAAGACGAAATGTCCAATTTCATCCTCTTGCAGCCACCTGTCTATCCCTTATCTCCACTGCAGCACTGCTGTGCTTATCAGCACTCTGATCCCACTCTGCCACGAGCACATTCCAGAACCCCACTGACCAATTAACTAATGGGAGAACTGACTGTGTCAAACATGCAGCATTAGGAGAAAGCCACTGTGGGTTTTCTAATATAGGGTCAAGCCACTGACACAGGAAGAGATGCAAAGGATGAGGGAGGAGAAATGCCTCTGCCAAAATCCAGAACCAATCTGATGGCAGGGTCAAGGTCACAGTAAGAGATGGGAGGCCAACGCAGGGACTCTCACACATAGCATCCACCTAGACGAGATTTAAATTAATGAAGTGAGGAAGAGGAGAAGAATGAACAGCCAAACCTCCAAAGCACAGGATTTCATAGCAAGAGGAACCTTCACTGCAGCCGTCTGTCAAAAAAGAAAGAAAAAACAGGACATATGTTGCCCAACAAGTTCTCAGATAGTCTGAGGTGGTTTTTTATATAAGAGGTGAGAAGAAAAAGAAGACGGGGGGAAATAAACCATGATAAAAGAAATGGCTCTTTTAATTTCATTCTAATGAGAGGTGAAGAACTGCCTAAGAACATGAAAGTGGAAACAGCCTGGCTGACAGAAGGCATAAGATAACTCTCACAGTTCTTCAGAAGGGAAAACAGAGAGTCACAAAATGAATGAAATGAACTCATGGTAAAACCACAAGCTTTCTGAAACCCAGATGAAACAAAGATCTGAAGCTTACTGACAAATCATCTCAGCTAAGTACAGGCTCTTCAATATTTTAAAATTAAAGGTATTTTGCACAAGTGCAAATCACATCACTGGAGGTCACTTCATTAAGTGAACAGCACAGCTAACAGAATAGGAAAGGTCATGGCTTTAGGAAAGAAACTACCAGGAGGCAACACTGAAGGTAAAATGAAAATATTCCTTCAGAATAGCTGCAATGCCAGAAAGCACAGCTGAAGCGGGAGCGCATTAACCCACTATTCAATGAGAGGGAAAATCTCTAACAGATGATGCCAAAGCACTTGGGGCATTTTCTGCATCAATCTCCACTCAGTAAGATGGATTAGCTGGCTAATGTAACTCATAGCACAGCAGAAGGAGCAGGAGCCCAAGCTAGAACTGGGAAACACATTACAGCAACTGCTCCAAACCTCCCGAGCCAGCAAAGCCACGGCTCTGAATTTTCCATGCAGATTTATCGGCACACTTCAAACGAAAAGCACCATAAAGGCAGTGTGCTTCTGCAGACAGCTTGATGAGCTTCCATAAACCGATGGACGTGTAGTCCATAAACCTGTGGACTACATCCAGGGGTTACAGCATTAGGAGTACTTCAAGGTTTTCAATCTGGTAGATGTAATATTTACCCTTTGAAAACTGTCAAAAGCAGTTTTGGATCATCTCTGCTCTCTGCATTAAGTTCCAACAACCTAAAGAAGGACTAAAGCATCTGCCTCTAAAGAGCAGGAAACAAATACACAGGAAAACGCAGACCAGAGTCAGGCTCACCATCAGATCCTGGGAAGATGCCAAAATAATCTGAGGAAAAAACCTATCTCCTTCATATTTCAGATAACAGATGAGATTCAACACACAACTTCTTAGGGAGGAATCATATCAAAGGAATATAATTCCCTCCAATGACACAGTAACAATACAGGCAGTGAAACAGCAATTACAGGTAATATAGTTTTGGTTTAACTGGACTTTTGACACTCTTAAACTGACAGTCACACAATCTAAACTAAAGCAGAACATACTGAAGTAGTCAGAGACGATTAGAAAACCACACCCAGAGATAAGATATCGTTATTTCAGCCAGAGAGAAAATTGGTAGCAAGCCCATTCACATGGCTCTAATCTTTTCACATTCTCCAGTGTTACAGAAAGTAACCAGGGGAAGAGGGTTATTTAGCAATGAATTTACTGCAGGCAACTTCACATTTTGCTCTGCATCGAGTTTGGTTGGATTTCTTACGGTCACAAGCAACAATTTCCAGCATCCCCCAGACAACATTTTGCCCACAAACTACACATTGGAAAATACCAGGATGTTAACAGAGAATAATCTCAGACAGTTTCAAAAACTTGGATGGAGGGTCTCAGAATCCAAAGTCACCTGAAGCAAGTGCAAAAGTCACCTAAAGTAACGAGTTGTTTAACAGAGCAAAAAGGTGATAATAATCATCTGCACAACGCAACATGGAAAGCAAGCTTAAATTCTGTTCTGCCCACAGATATGCTGAGGGGTGAAGTGCTATAGAATCTGGGGCTTATGCTCAACATAAATCAAACATACCACTGCAAAAAAAATAAATACATCAAGACTCATCACCCTGCCTGGATGCAATGCAGGTATGAAAAGAACATGAAATAATTTTGACTCTGGCTGTTGTACTAAGGACTCAGATGGAATACCATGTCCAGCTCCAATAAAGCACAAACCAAGTGGAAAAGGCCTAAAACAACGCCAGTGAGAATAGCCCCCAAATGTAATAAAAAATAAATAAATTTTTTTAAATCACTGAAGAGAGGAGACTGAAGCAATGGGATTTCTTCAGAGTGAAAAAGCACCAAAGAGAAAGCCCTCAAAATATTCGACACATTCCTACAGAACAGAAGTAACAAAGACCTCACAAGTGTACACAATTCATGGTAGAATTCTTAAATGCTTCAATTACAGCAAAGAAATTTAGACTGGAAATTAAGAGTAGTATTTTCACCGGTAAGAACTGAAAAATATCAGAATAGATTGCTTAAGGATAGATCTCCATCAGAAACTTATGTTAGCTCATTTGCTTTGGGAGCTAATTAAACATTCCTTCCTTGTGACTAAAATATGGTGAATTTATGAGAGAAAAGTGTCAATTACCTCCCTTCATTCACAGGTGGGTCATATGAGCTTCCAGCTTCTAGACGAGTTATTATGGAAATGTATTAACCACTACTAGAAACAACTTCCAGCATGAAGGCTTTGTAACACTGTGTGGAAACAATAATAAATACACAACCCTGAAGGAGCTCTTGAAAGGAAAATACAGAGGAAAAGTGGCACACTTGAACCACACCGAGATCGAGAGTCCTTAATTACAACAGAAACAAAGAAACCCAGAGATGCAAACAAGAGCTGGGGGAAGCAGAGGCAGGTCTTGTGCAGATACAAGAAGCAAGACAAGAACATCAATCCCAACCACGGTGTCAGCAACTGCACCTAGTAAAGCAGAAAACACCACTAATTGTCTCAAGCAAAACTCAGTTACAAAAAAAGCCCAAAACAGCTGAGAACCAAAGCAGGAGAGCAAACTGAGACATGCTGTCCTCTGCTGGAAGCAGCTCTGGAGGAGCCTGAAAGCACATCAGGACCACTTAGATCAAGTCCTTTGATCTTTGGTGAATACAAGATCGAGGCATCGTTTTAAACCCGCACAGCTTTGCCTGAACGGGGCTGTTGCCTTTTGAACTCCAGCTAACGCTGCCCTTGTACAGACAGCACTGCTGTCACCGAAGGGACACTCCTGAGGCCACCCCACCTTCATGGCAACAGAAGTGCTTGCATGACCAGAGAGCAAAAGCGGGGAGCAGAATGAAAAGTTAACACTTTTTTCCTAAGACAGTAAGATAATTCCTGTCTTGTAATTAACTTCCTTCACCCTGTTCACTTACAACAATAAGGCAAGCAAAAGCTCTTAGGCTGCATCTTTTGAATGCAATTCACATGTAGTTTAAAAATATACACATCACAGGAAAGATGACACCAAAAACCCTAAACAAACAAATATTAAAAATATAGAAAGGGCTGCTATTGCAGTGCTGGACTTCTATGGTGTACATCCAGAAAGAATTTAGAGTACAGCCCTTTAAACTTCCACGCTGAGGATGGTCTCCATATCTGAAAGTGAAGGAGTTCAGAATATCTGTGACTTAAATCAGCAAGAGCCAGTGCTGAGTACTATCTAAGGATTGAGTTTTGGGAAAAAATGGAAAAAAAAAAGTCATGACTGTTCTTGGGAGAAAAAAAAAAAAAAAAAGACGAAAATACCACGACTGAGTTAAGACTACCCTCAGCACAGGTTCGCAAGAGGATTTTCCGACATTTAAACCAGCATCAAACCTTCAGCACTCTTCATCCAGAAGAATTTACACGTTAAAAGGATACAACAAAACACTTATTTTTCTTTCTTTACAACCCGAGCACAGTTCTACATACAAATAAGAAATGTTTAATTCCATGGGAAATGTATTTTTCCCTGTGTTCCCCGCTTCGCACCCGGAAGCCTCGCGGCCCTGAGGGACAGGAGCCTGTCCCGAACTCACGCCGTGTCCCGCACGTTCCTCCCCGCTTCCCCCCGGGAATTTCACTGCAGGGAAGGCAGCGAGGGCAGCGCATCAAACCCACACCAGACCTAGCCCGGGCTGACACGAACCCTCCGGGAGAGGAAACGGCGGCACGAGCGGCCCGGAGCCGCCTCGCACACGCCTCTCGAGTCTGGCGGATCCGGGGTCGCCCCCACCCCCGGGCCGGCCGGGGGAGCGACCCCCTCCCCCAGGCCCCGCCG